>PVLD010000028.1:45104-507659 GCA_004027595.1 Dinomys branickii | reverse complement strand
CAAAGGTCTGCTGCAGAGGCTGTTCCAATGGTTACTTCTCTTTGGGAGAATGTCCCTTAAGCTGTCTGCTGAGATTTCCGCTTCTACTCCCTACCCCAAGTCCTGGCCGGGGCGAATAAACAGCTCACCACCCCAGGATTCTTGCAGATAGGCGACTCAGGTGTTCCTCCCTGGGTGGAGCTCCTTCCCCCCTCACAAAACCTGTTGGGGCGCCTAAGTAGGTCTTCCCACCCGGGAGATCCCGCAGTCCTTAAAGCTGCTTTGATGTCTCTCGCTGGGCTGAGCTTCTTCCCGATTCAGGAAAAACCGGTTAGAGCGCGCACTTAACTCACCCTGTGATCGTGCAAACAGGAGTGCCATTCAGATGTTTTTCCTTGGATGGAGCTTTTCCCCGACTCAGAAATCCCGCCAGCCAGTCGCTGTTGCTCCAGTTTGCGCAGCGCTGACTGCAGGGGTGGGATTCTGAGCGGGATCCCGGAGCACTGCCCGGTTTGGCGCAGTTTGTCCCAGAAGCGCGTTCTCTGTCGGGTTCAGGAGGTGAAGCCGTTCTTCCCTCTGCACTCGCTCTCTCGGCTGGTTGTCTTCTTCCCGGAAGTCCTCATTTCTGTCTTCATATTGCTATTTCATTGTTTGGGTGGTAATCCCCTGGGAGGTTCTCTCTCTGCTGCCTACCCAGTCGCCATCTTCCCGGAAGTCATGAAAATACTTCTTAAAGCAACCATTTTACCAATGTCTTCTTTCAGAAATTAACTTTTGCCATTTTTTAAAATAAATGAGCCAGAAGGATACTGCCAGTTCTCTGTAAGTTTCCATTATGGCTTGGAAGAGTGTGAAAAAGATCAACTTAATAAATACAGCCAAGAGTAACTGTTTTCTTTCTTCTGATTGTATCTCTAACAAAATTCAAATCTTAGTCCTTTGTAGGAATTCTGATGAGTAGCTGCTATCAGGGAAAGTAGGTAGAATATGGAAATATATTTTGGAAGAAACTTCTCTTCAAAAGGCACAAAATAGGCAGTTTCTAGACATCTCTCAGGAAATCCACACAATAATTTTTTCAGGGATAGTCATATTTTTGAAGAATTGAGGACACATAACCGCTTCTGCAACTTCCCACAAGTCATTCAAATAACCAGATGAATCTTAAAATATCAACTTTATTAAGGGTCTTTCCTTTTCTGAAACTTGAGCTTGGACTTGCTCTTCCCATCCACCCTTCTACTCACACTCACCCTGATCCTGAACCCCCATTCCTCTACTTTCTTGAAAACCCAAGTTTTCCTGTGAGAGCCCCTGTCCTCTCCCTTTCTGTCCAAAGTGTTTCTATAGAGTAAGCCACTCCCATGTCTTCCCATAGCCAGAGTCAGGTACATTTCCCCCTCTGACCAATCACTGTGCCTCATTCCCTTGACCATCATGGTTGGCTGGAGAACAGGCTAGGGCAGTAAGTTAGTCCAGCAAGAGCCAATTCGGAGCTTAGGAATAAAAGTTTCTTTTCAGTGATGTCCCTGTGTTGCAAGGCTCTGTAACATAACCTACTTGATTCATGTTTGCATGTCGCACGCATGCTCCATATTTTGACAGCAAATTCACAAAAACTGGGTAATGTGTGAAGTAAATACACATTACCAAGTCAGACAAATGTGAAAAACTTCAGTAAAAAGAGATAGTAAATGTGATCAGCAGTTGGTAATCTCTGTGTGCCTAGTACCTAAATCAAATTCTGGATATTGATTATTCTTCCTAACTGGAAATCATAATTATTTTCCCTTAGGTTTGTATGAAATGAACATTGTTGAAAGTCATTTCCTATTTCTTTCACATTACTTGTGGTGAGATACAGCATAGCAAGACCAAAAAAAAAGATGAAGATTTCGCAGTAGAGTTCCAAATACTCCTTATATTCTGTGTTTAATAAAAATGTTACTTTGGCAGGGAGTGGCAAGTTTGACTCCAGCCTGGACACCTTAGCAAAACTCTATCTCAAAATATAAATTAATTAATTAAGTAAGTAATTAATTAAATAACTAGGCTGGAAACAGAGCTCAGTGCTAGAGCATCCCTGGGTTCAGTAATGGAAAGAAAATGTTTAATTATATTTAACTTCAAAATCTCCTTTCTCTGGTTATTTAAATGTACACTAAATATACATGCGTTATAAATAAAAGGCAGTTAGTGTTTTGCTGCACATTTCCATCAAAAAGAGGCATTTATAAGAGATACCGATAATAACCACAGAATTATGACTTAATCTATTTTGAACTGGAAGTGAATATCTGTCAAAGATAAGCCAAAGTGGAGACTCAAAGATACATCCAAAACCAAAACTACATTTTTGAATTAAGATAGGGTGAGTCTATGGAGAAGGGAAAATGGGAACATGCTAGAAACTTTTCTGGAAGAGTTGTATACCTTTGTCTGGCTAAGGATTACACATCTTTCTTTCTGTAAATATTCATCAAAATTTAACTGTTTGTTGAACTTCCTACCTTTTAACTAAAAAGGCAAAACTGAAACTCTCTATATAGTAACTCCTACACAAAACTATCCCCAAAATATTTTTTTTTTAAATACAGGTGCTAGAAATTTAAAATAACAGGGAAAAATTCTAGAATCTAGAAATTGAGAGAGTTGAGAAACATGATTTGTGGCCTATCCTTGCTTTACTCTTTGGGTGCAATTGCAACTAGACAGGAACTAGAAATTTAGCAGTATGTATCCTCACCTTGGTGATTAGATTTAAACCAACAGAAACCTAAATACTTGGCCCTCATTTTTGCTAGAAGTGCCTTCTGTGACTACAAGTCGTGGCCAGCCTCACTCCCCAACTATTTTCAACCCTAAGGCAAGAGCATCAACCTACAGCTTCTTCTAAGTGCTTGTGTGTTAATATGGGTGGTAAAGTTCATGAGTTGGCATGTTCACGAGGAGAGCTATTTATACTCTGCACACATCTAACCTTCGAGACACTACATTTCATAAAACCAACATTTAAAGGGAAGGTTGGGGACAGCAGTATTATGTAGTGGTTTTGCTGGCAAGAAAGAATAAAAATAAATAAAATAGGAAATTTGAAGTTGTCCCCATTTCCTGAAGATCTCTTTGTTCCCTGTAATTGCAGGGGCAGCAGAATGTGACATGAAGAGTTCCAACTTGGATCCTGCCAATGACAGTTTACTCTCATCCTAGTCCTCATTAGGATTAAGATTTCAGGCATACATTTTACCCTCTTTGAGTCCCAGTTCCTTTATCAAGGGAATGAGGGGTTCTATAGTGGTGTATGTTAAAGTACTTTAGAACTATCACGTTGTATGAAAATGTAAGTCCTCCACTTGCATGACGGCTGGTCAGATCGTGTGAAAATGGTGAGATCCCATCATCTCTGCACACAGAACTCCCAGTGCTATCCCATCTCCCTCAGAGTGAAGGCTGAAGCCCCATCGCAATGGCAGGTCTCTCTCCCAAGGCAACTCCTCTCACTGTCTCCACCAGGGTGGTCCCTTGTCTCCCACAGGAATGTCCCCAACTCGGAGCTTTGATGTTTGCTGTTCTTTCTGGCTAGAATGTTCTTTCTCCCAAACCCACGAGACTCACTCCCTAACCCCTTCAAGCCTCCACTCAAATTTTGGTTCTCAGTTGGAACTTTCTAGACCATCTGCCTAAAAGTTTCACTTTCCTCTCCCTCAGTTTTATTTTGTCCTTCCTTGCTTTATTATCCTTTCTTCACTTTTCCATTATTCATCATTAATTATCACCTCCACTTGGTTTCTTAAGGGAGAACACATACTCATGCCAAACACTGTTACAATATTCTAGAACAGTGCCTAGGGTTTCATATGCACTAAACATATGGGTGGAAACAGTGAGCTTATCACCTACATCCCCTCTTGCTTCTCTTAACCTTCTCCTTCATTTATCTCCCTTTTGCTTAAGAAGCCTGAATCTTAGCTGTGCCTCAAGGCTTGTGATTTCACCATCTCTGTGAGGCCACACCCCTTTTCCTTTCTCCTGCTTCTCCCTCTTCAGTCTAATTAATCCATTCCTGTCTGTCTTCTCTGCGGAGTATGATTTGTAATTCCTATCCAGCACTGTCTTTATCACATTGTATTCATTTGTGTGATCATTTGCGCGCACACACACACGCACACACACACACACACACACACAGAGATAAGCCAGCCCCAATACTATGTTTATAGATGTCTTAGTTACTTTTCTCTTGTTGCTGTGACAAAATACCCAATGCCCAGAATTAAGGAAGGAAAGCTTTATTTAGCTCACAGTTTGTGGAGTTTTCATTCCATACTTGGCTGGCTCCAAGGCAGAGTGGCACATGGCAGAGGGCAACCAATAATGGTAGCAAAAGACAGCAAAAGCAACCAGAGAAAAAGAAAAGAGTGGCAGTAAGCAGCCCCTTTTCCTTCCTTCCACTATATGCAAACTGTCTGCCCCAGGGCAGGTGTAGCATCACACCCATAATCCCAACATTGGATCATGAATCAATCATAAACTCTAGAACCCCACCCCATGACTGCATAAGGGTTTGGAGGGACATGCAGACACAAACCATAACAATAGACTTCAAAATTAACATTTTATGTAATATACATACTATTAGTTCAAATAATGAGTCCAATTACTTTGCTTTGACCAGTGTATACCTGATATTATATTCGCTAAAATAAATTAGTGATACAGGAATCTCTAATTATAGTGATCTGTCAGTAGATGACAGAGAGAAAAAGACAGAGAGAGAGAGAGAGAGACATCTTTTATATTTTAAATGCCAAAGAGAAATGAAGGATGTAAAATGTCTAGACTTCTATTTTAGAGAAGATTCTAAAATCTTGCACTCTATTTACTACCATTTTAACCACTTTAGCTCAGAACATCTACATTGAAACTTACCACTGCTTTCAGTAATGATTCTGTCACTCTCGGTAAACAATGTCCAATTTGCTTTTATTCTTACACAGTCCTTCTTACCAACATCTGTGCAACCAGGTGCACAAATGACTTTCTGAAAGGGTTAAACATATTGCAGGTTTCCACGCATGCCCTTGTTTATAGCAGCACCATTGATATACCCAAATCTTGGAAACTGACTATATGCCCATCAATAGACAAATAGAGAGAGAAAATGTATTTGTACACAGCGGAGTAGTAGTCTGCCATGAAGAAGGGTAAACCTCCGTCATTCATAGGTAAGTGGCTGTACATGGAGACCATAATATTAAGTGAAATAAATCAGCAACACAAACTTAAATAACATGGTTTCTCTTATGTAAGAAACCCTAAATACAAATAAAGAGCAAAATAAGAGATACATAACTGGACATAGGGAGATCTCTTTCAAATGGGAAGGGGCTCCAGAGAGGGGGGTGGGGAGCAAAGGGGAGGAACGTGGATGAAACAGAGGTCAGATCTGTTATGTACTTGTATCAAGTCCCTGCAGCACAGGTCTTCGTTTTATGATGCAGACATATACCAATAAAAACTGAAACAAACACTGAATTCTGTCTTATATTGCTTTGAAAACGGTGAAATTTTAATAACCTGCAGAGCATGTAGAAATGGATAAAATATGTATTTTTAAAACCCAGGTAAAGTGTACTTTAAAATGTAAGAAAACAAAGCTCCCCTTCAAAAGAGACATCTCCGTTTGAATCCTTGGGAGGATTTAAGGCTCCCAAATATTTCTCTCATTTTTGGTGACATTAGTCCTTAAATTTTAGTCTCTCCTCCCCTCGTGTGCATAATGACTACCACGAACAAGAGAAACCAATGACTCCTTTCACAGCATCTTTGCACAAAATCTCTAAATCACTGGTTCAGATGACTGAGCTCAGCATCGTGGGTGAAGGGCATTAATAGACGTTTGGAAATCCCTGTAAATCCATCATCCTGAAAGACAGCACAGGGTCCACGCTGACTCCAAAGGGAGTGAGATGAAATATGCCATCGACTCTCGGGAGGTTAATCGATCATATTTCTGGTGCTACTTGGTTTGACATAACCAAATTTGCACTGAAAATCAAGTCATCTATCTTTGTTCTGGTCAACTTAAAAAATTTAATCCTATTTGACCTTTCCTGAGGTGCAGTCAAAGCAAAACAGATTCTTTTTTGAGCTAGGCAAACCCCTGTCGTCTGTATTACAGTCACCTGAGCAGTTTCATCTCTGTTCTAATTTAAAAGCACTGAACAGCCCATGACAAATAGACTCACAGACTTTTTGGTCCCCAAAGGCAAGAAAACTGGAAGATTTTATTTGTTTTACATTGAGATGAGAGAGGAAATTTATTTTAAGGAAGATTAAACAGAGAAGGCAAGAGATAAAGAGTGACATGATGCTCTGATTCACCGTATTACTGAAATATATCCAGAGAAATCATGAGGTTCCCACATTCAACCAATTCTCTCATGGAGATGAGCACCCACCCAGCCTCTTTCTGTGGACTCCAGACAGCAAAGTAGATCCTCCACTTCAATTTGTTTTTGTTAACTTAATTTAGAACTTACTGGAAGGATGCTACTTTTGTATATGAAGCTTTCTTCCCAGAAATGCTGTGTATTTGAAGTTGTATCTCAGTGACTCTTTACAAAAGGATTTCTTCCCCATCCCTCATCAAATATTGCTCTGTGTATCCTTTGTTGGGTGTTTAAAAACCTCAGCATTGTCCTGGACATCCCTTGTCATGGAACTTTACCCCAGGGCAGAAAAGCATCTCTCATCTCTGAAGATAATGGGTGAATTTGATATGTTTAAAGCCAAGCTAAGTTTCTGCAGCAGCTATTCAAGGGGAAAGCAAGTCACCCCGACAACAAAGAACACGTGTATCCATTCATTTTGGGGACCGAATACCAACCAAGCAGAAAGAAGGAGCATCTGGAACCAAGAAGATTAGCCCACAAAAAAAGCCTTTTGGATGTGATACTGAATGTCTGTCTCACACACTGGCCATCGCAGCCTTGTCACGTGAGTGATGTATGAGCCAATGGTGGGGCACACACAAAAACAAATGTTGTTCTTTTTAATATTTGATCTGTACACAAGTTTACCCTTCCTCTGTGTGTTGTGTGTGTGTGTGTGTGTGTGTGTGTGTGTGTGTGTGTGTGTGTAGAGGCCAACTCAAGTCCTTTGTTCTGTGAACGGAGATAAGAAAAGGTGGATAGGTAGACTTAGAATTTTCTTCTCTTTGCCAGTTGTACTTCTCAAAGGGTTTTTTTCTTAAACAGGGAAAGGTATTTATTCGTGTCACTACAACTGTATGCTTTCCTGAATCTTTACTGAGAAGTCATTCAAAATGCCAAGTGATTGCTTAAAGAAAGAATGGCTTTGAGGAAAGATACAGTTAAATCAAACTCTGTCTTCTTTAAAATGTGAAGACTGAGTTGGGGGTGACAATCCTCACATCACCATAGAATTGCTGTATTTCTGTGTGTGTGGATAGGAGCAACATAAATGCCAGTGATTTTAAATCCAAGCCCAAATTCACTTCAAAAAGATTGGCCTTCTGCGTATTCTATGACATGCAGAAAATCAGTTTTATTTCCAAACAAGACTTAGCAAATGCTTACATTGTTGTTATCTTGCACCAATTAAGAATATAATCACATAATACATATACATTCTCATAATAACAGTATAACATATTATAGGAATAATTATAAAAACTTGTATTTTATAATATAAAAAGTTCTATATTGCCTTTCTATGGTATAATCTTTCCTACTGCTGGATCTGTAGTAGAAACACTGAAGAAGGGATAATAAAAATCCTGCTCCTATTTTTTTACATTCTTTGAGTAGTTCCTGTGTGTCAGGCACTGTTCAGTGTACTTTACAGGTTTTAGCTTATTCACCTTAATGATGACCCTGAGGAGTAGCAACTACTATTTCCCTGATTTTCCAGATTATGAAATGAGGCACAGAGAGTCTTAAGTAATTGTTTCAGAGTAGTGTAGGAAAAGATCTATAACTTCACACTGTTACAATAACAGTAAACATTCATTAAGTGTGTATCATATCAACTAAGCAGTTTAATGTGCATTAGTTTTCTCACATTTCACAAAAGTCCTATGAGATAAAAGGTCTGTCTTTTAAATATGGCTGTCCCTTCTGAGATTAGTGATACAGTAGAAGATTGTTGCTTGTGTCTTGCTAGTACTCCCTTTCTCTCTTGGCGTCTCATCTTGCTGCTTCAGTGAAGCCAGATGTCATGTTAAAGAGACCCATGGGGCTAGGAGCTGCGGGTGGCCTTCAGCCAAGACCCGGGGAAGAGTGAAGGCCAGCAGTCCAACATCCCACAAAGTGCTGGATTCTGCCAACAGTCGCGAGCGTGAGCTCAGCAGTAGATCCTCCCAGCAGAGACTTCGGATGAGATCACAGCTCTGACCAACACCTTGACCTCTGTTTCACATCCTGAAACAGAGAGCACAGCTAAGATAGTTCTATATTTCCAAACTATAGACACTGTGAGGCAATAAGTACAATTTGCTTTTAGTTGTTAAAATTTCAGGATCATTTACTTTGAAATGATAAAAAATATGTAACTACCCTATCTCATAAAGAGTTCTTCCAGAGCAGACATTTATTTTGTTATCATTTTTTATTTAACATGATGAATTTACATCTATATGGAATGAAGAGAACTGATTTCAGAAATCTCCAAGGGCAGGGATGGCCATCTGGTTTTCTTCACCTTGTTATTGCTGGAAAAAGTCTGCCAATGGTGCTTATAGTGGACAAAACACTACACTTAGAGTCAAAATACCTGGCTTTGCCATGAGCTCTATGTCAGTTAACCTGAGACTTGACTTTGCTCTTTGATAAATTAGGGTGAATGTGCTTGCCAGAGATTACATGTGAAATTCCCATGAAGTTCTATTCAGATAAGCAACTATATTGGTTGTTTATCAAAAGACCATCTCAGTTAGGAACTGTAACTGCATAATTGCTACGAAAGGCTGTCTTTTCTAAAAATTGACCAAAACCCAAAGTAAGTTCCATACCTGTGAGACTCTATCTAGCCAAGATCCTACTTTAAGCCAGCCCAATCCAACACTGACCTGGCAGGATGGTTTTAGACCAGAATCAATCTCTGCATCCAATTGTCACACCTGGATAGCAGGCCTCCACCAGGGAGCTTGCTCACGCTCTCTGACATAATTGTATGGATGATCACTGTCCTCAGCCCATAAGTCATATGTTAGACTACAAATTACTCTTCCTACCTAAATAAAAGTTGATTAAAAATGAACTACCTCACCAGAAAACCAGTATGGCCTAGAAGTAAGATATCTTAAAAGCCATATGTATCTGAGCAGTTTTATGTCTGCAGACACAAATGAGAGTTTTGTTGACTTAGTTTGGTGATTTTGAGCGATCCAACTCTGAGAATCTGATGGGATGCTCTAGTCAGAATCTCATTCTGACTGAAGGGAAAACAACACCCAAAATAGTTAAACATTGGCATTCCTTTCAAGATGGGGCATATTCTTCAGGAGATCTGTAAACTATTTTTACTCTATCCAGGGAAAAATCTAATAAAACACTGAAGTGATACTCTTCACAGGCTTATAACTGGGTAGTCATCAGATGATTCATGAGGGAGTGGTGATTTGCTTTGTTTCTGGGTCTGAACATATGCCCTTTCAGTCAGGCTGGAATGTGACTTTTAAGGGTCGATATCTGTTAAGCATTACATTTGTGCTATTTTAGCAGAAAATGGTTTGATTGTCATATTAAATCTGATTAGTTACATACTGCAAATAAAAGCAATGTATACCACAAACAAGCACACAAATACACACAGACTGTGTCTATGTTATTTCTTAAGTGAGCAATATCCTTTTGTCTCTCAGCTGTTCAGCAATTATACAACAGACCCAATCACTATAGTCAGCCAGCACAAATATGTCTGATGTAACTGACTTTGTATGAATTAATAGGTATGTAATGAGCCTTTACTGCTTGTTAGCGTGAATTCCGCAGATAATTAACTCCATCCTCCATTTTCTCTTGTATCAAGAAGCAGCTTAAAACAGTAGCCAAAAGAAAAATGTATGGCAAATAAGCTTTGGTTAGAGAACATTTATTTTGGAGACCATTACAGAAACAAGTCGGGCTGTGGTATTTTCTCAGCAGTTTTTATTATGCATGTCTCCTCTAGTATGCGAGTCTGATACTTAAAACCTTGGAATTCTGGGGTGTTCATTTGTCAATCATTCCTTCCGTGATGTGTGAATGTTTCTCATATGCAGTTACTCTCGGACATAAGCAAGTGGTTGCAGCATTGGGCAAATTTGTGGGATCAAAACTGCCTGGAAACAGGCTGAAGAGTCTGTTTCAGAAACTAATACTTTGTTGACAAGCAATTCTCCGTATGTTACCAGTATATATTTAATGTACAATAGCAGAAAGAATTTGAAACAGTAAACTTTGATCTTAATCCCTAGGTAGTATTTCCAAGTTATTTAAAGGATCTTTTGGAAACTATTCTAAATTCCTATAACCAGAAGTGAGACCAGCAATGATAGCAACATCCCTTACAAGTCTTTGACTCTAAAAGCACTTTTTATGATGTATAAAAGCCCAGCGAGACAAATAGAACAGGACTTCGGGGGAGGAAACTGAATGGGTAAAACAACTGACTTGTTGGTAGCAAGAAGCAGAAATGGAATTAGAATCCAGGTCTTCCAAGAGTGAGAAAATCCAACATACTTTATAACATAAGACTGAATTTAACAAGCATGGAAGTAAAATAGCAACAATACTCATGCTTGCACTTCTATCATAACTGGGCAAGACTAAAACAGGACCCCACGGTAGTAGCAACTGGGAGGTCCTCAGTTCAAATCCCAGGCCCTTGTGAATCTGCAGAGAGAAGAAACCCTGGGAGCCGGACACTCAGAAGAAACCGCAAGGTATTGCTAGGGAGAGGAAGTAAGTGAGACAGCATGAGAGCGCGAAAGTTTCCATCCCCTTTGCACTTCAGGGAAGAAGTTATGGACTCAGCATCTTCACTTCATCCAGTGCTGGCAGCCAGAGAGGACAGGCTCCTCCCATAGCCTCTCCATCACCTACACATTTCTTATACCCAGCCAGTGACAGCATGTACATGACCAACTCAGACATCCACAGAGGGGTTGTGCCCTGCACTTGAGAAAAATACCAAAGAACCGATATGAGAGGGCAATCCCATCCCTGCTTCAGTCCTTTCCTTCACCTTGCTGGCTTATTCACTGCTATCTTATGTCATTTGGCCCATATCATAATAGCTTCTGCTAATGTCTGGTAATTACAAGATACTTCTCTGAACGCCAGGTATAAATATGTGGGTGGTTGGATGGACATGGTAACACACTACCCGATCTTCCTTTCCTTTCTGGTCTACCTTTTATAATATCAGAGAAACCATCCTAAATATATAGTATAACGTATCTTATTTCACCCACAAATTCACTCCACCCCACCAGCAGAGCTTTTCAAGGGCTCATTTTATTTCCAAAATGTTCAGTTAAACTCTCTGAGAGGAAATTAAATCTGAGCATCTACATTCTCTGCCATGGCCTCCTCCACTCACCTGAAGCTCTACCCATGCCAGCCACTCACTTGTTACTTTGGCAAATCACCTTATTTTACAAAAGATCCCACTTTCCAATACTTCATAGATGAGGTTAAGATTACTGACTGCACATTTCCTCAAACCCTCCCCCACCTCCTACCCTTGACCATGGGTGTGCGCTTAACTCCACTTCCTGCACTTAGAAATAATCATTTCTTTGGGAGGGCTCCCATACAGCACTTTGTAGTATATGTTTTTATCTATGATTGCTTCTGCCTCACTTTATCGTGGTCTGCTGTCCTTTCTTATCTTCTACTATTCAGTGCACTCCTTGAGGACAGGGGCCAGCTGTCACCATTCTTAGCCATCCACAACACCTAGCTTTGGGTTTGACCACAGCAGACTATGGTTATTTGATTGGGCTGACTGTGCCAGGCACAACCGTCTCTGAGTACCATAGCAGTAGAGAAAAACAAGAAGGCAACATGTTCTTTTCCCTTCCCCCAATTCCACATTCTCCCACACTGATATATTTACTTAAAAAAAAATCGGCTATCTATCACACAACCATTCCTTTAGCTTAAATATCCTCATCTTCAAAAAGTAAAATGGATATCCTTCTTGGAGAACAATGCTCCTGTTTGTGGTCGCACTTCTAAGTAAGGCCACGTGTATCAGATCTTTTCCAGGAAGCAGATTCTTATAGAGAAGAGTCAGATGCTACTGAGACGTGAAGAGGACTGAAAAAGACTCAAAGATGGGGTGCTGGGAACAACAAGATAAACTCCAGCCACTTCATAATCGTGCCCAGACCAAGCCTGACTGGTGGTCCCCAAGAGTCTCCTAGGTGGTCCATCAACGAGTTTCTTAAGGAATTCATGTTTATAATATGACTGTGTCTTTGTTTTTGTTTCTGGAATAAATTAATCATCTAGTTAGGAGAGTAAATAAGGATCAGACACAGTCTTTCAACAAATGGAGCTCTTCTGTCTCATTAGCACTTGAGAAAAGTTCGGTGCTTCAGAATGTGAGTAGATCAGTAGACCCCTGCGGGGTCTTTTCCCCTTTAACAAAACTGACACAGAAGAAGGAAATGTGTGAGATCCTGTTATCCCTCCTCATTTTACAGAGTTTCTCTCTAGACCAACAGATTAAACACTTGTCAGCATTAGGTTTTCAATGGACTTGAACATGTCGCGTGATTTCTGGCTTCCACATTTTCCCTTGGGTTTTTGTCTGCATACATCTAGAAGACGCTTTCTCCCTCATCTTCCCTGGGACACCAATTTATTATTCAAAATTCAACTGAAGCACCATTTTTCCCCAGAAGCCTTTCCCAACCCTTCTGTAGAGGAGTAGACACCCCCAGTGTTCTCTCACTTACCTTTTCCTCATAGCCAGTGTAGCAGTGAATTGAACGTGGGCTTTTGTCTCTCTGTTACAGTGGTTTATTACTATAGAACACACCACTCCAAAACATACAAATTTAAACCAATATTGACCCAACATTGATTTTTTTTCTTCTGTGATTTTATGGGCAAACTAGGTTGCAGCTGGGTAGTTCTGCTCAGGGGGTGTTCATAGTAGCTGAGGTCACTTCTGCAGCAGTGTTCAGACGGGATCATGCCCAGAGCCGAGCCCTCTAAGATGACTGCTCACCGCCCAAGGCTTTTCTCTGCATGGTAGCTCACCACTGAGTGGCCAAACTTGGGCTTCTTGTGACATAGCTGCTGCTCTTCAAGAAAGAAAAGGGGGATGTCACCAGGTTTCTCAAGAGCTGAGTCAAGAACTTGTGTAGTGCCACTACTTTCACATTTCACTGAGCAGAGCAAGTCATGAAGATCAAAGGGAGTCTCTACCCCCTGTTGGGAGGAGAGGCAAAGTATGATTGGCCACCTTTAGTCTATGACCCTTTCATATCAGTAGATGCTTCCCAAGCTGGAATTCTGAAGGTTGCTGAAAGAAGTAAAAAAAATCCTTGGGAATAATGGTCTGGGAAAGTAGGAAGAAGGAGATGTTTCAAAAGGAATCTAAAATAAAAAGCTGTACAAAATGATTCCTTAACCCACATTCTGACATTTCAAACAATTTTGACTTCAATATGGCTCAGAAAGAACAATAAGAGGAAAAGAGGAGTAGCCACAAATTTTGTCTGTATTCTCTTCAGATGCCTAAGGAGAAAAGACTATTATTAAAAGGACTATTATGAAAACATGTAGTCTTTAAAGTTCGTTAGAGTTCCAAAATCATCCACCTTCTACAATCCAAAAGTGCAACCAGCACCATGTCAGTTTCACATCAGGACTCAGCCACTTGACACATTTAAATAGATTTTGATAGTACACTATCACACATGAGCTAGTAGGACATAACCACTAGAATTCTAGGTGTTTGGTCTGAATATGAACAGTGCACTTCATTTGCTAGAATCAGGGTTTATGCAATGAAAGAAAAGAGGTTTAATAACTGATCCAGTTAGATCATCAGGAGAGTTTATAGCCATGTTCATATTGCAGTAAGGAACTGATAACTGTTTGTAAATTTGAAAGTATCTTTCTGGAGTCAAATTTGACAACATGAGTAGAAAAATGTTGAAACTTGTGTCTAACCTTTGACTTACAAACTTCTCTAAGAATTTGTTCTAAAGTAAATAGGGTTGGGCACAAAGGTATCATTATAAGAGGTTTGATGTAGTATTATTTATAATAGTGAAAATACTAGAGAAAATCTATATTCAAGCAATGTGAGATTAATTTTATAAATGATATAGGTAGCTATTAAAATTATACTGTGAAAATATATTTATTTATAGTATGAAAAGTTAATTTATAATATATGAAAGTCAAAGAATGAAGCAGTTGCAGAACAGTGATACACATGCATGGAAAGCAATAAATACACCAGATAGCAGTGAATGGCAGGGACTATCTCTAGGTAGTATGCTTTATTTTTTATCATTTGTATTTTTCATACAGAACAAACATGTGTAATGTAAAGTTGTGATTTTAAAGATAATATTTTACTTGTGCATCCTCAGTTTAAGGAAACAGTGGAGAAGAAGGGAAGAATTGACATTCAGGTGACTAGAGTCTGAGAACTGGTCCTCACTAAGCTCCTTCAGATCTAAACTTGTTTGTGAAGAACCATTGAACATGCCATACATCAAGGTCACTCTTCTGCATACCAAATTATGTCTTCTCCTTGATTAGCTATGACTTCAGAACATACTGCATGTGAAACATGTATGAGGTTCAGGTCTGAGAAATGGAACCATAGCTCTAGCTATAAATTCTACAAAAGTAGGGATTTTTTCACTTCCATTAAATAAATACTGCATGTTTAGAATAAATGAATGATGAGATCACATGAATCATTAACTTCCTATGAGAAACTCCTCATAATAGTTTCCTAGATGACCTGAGGTTACATAATTATATCCTCTGTTCTAGCTGCCACAAATAGCTAGCATCCCAGGGCCTTCTCAGGACAATTTTTAAGAGGTTTGAGAGAGCAAGAGAGTGCTGAAGAAAGTCTTAGTATATCCCCAAAATCCTGGGGGAAAGACTCATCCAAGAAGAGCTGGAAGAGAAGACTAAAGGACAGAATTTTGAGAAATAACAATATGTGATGAGCTTCAATATCCTCTCTGCCCACATGACCCACTGATTGCCACATGCAGGATTTCTTAGCAGAATGATCCACACCACCTATAAAAGAGTATAGAACCAATACTCTGCCCCAAGAGACCTCTGAAGAGCAGACAAATAGCTAACTTGTGTCTGCAATCTAAAAGTCATAAACTTATCCAGTTATCTTGCATTTGACTTTTTATTTTAGTGTTTTTCCTTCTCTGTTTTGCAAGTTCCTTTTTTTAGTTTAGAGAATTTAAAAACCAATAAAAATGATGCAGAATTGCAAAACAAGATAAGAAATTAACAACAGTTATTGTGTTGCATATTGTTACCTTCAAAGTAGTTGCCCAGATTACCAGATACAGGCATGCAAAACTCATCAATCTAAGCACTGACTGTTCCTTTCAATAAACCCATAGAAATTAGCAGCACAATTATCTTAGCTGTATTGTGTGTGGATATAGATATACATAGACATATAGATAGATACAGAGAGAGAGACAGAGATTTTCCCCCTTCCTTCTTTTCTTTTTTCCCCCACCCCAGTTGTTCTTTCCTTTTGAGCATTTTCTTGCACTTTTACATCTATTGTACATTTTGGATCTTATTTACTCTTTCAGTGTCTTATACTAGGAAGACAATATGATGTTTACACGTGCAAGTCTGATTTATTTCACTTATGAGTATGGTCTCTAGTTGCATCTATTTATCTATAAAAGCCTAGAGTTTATCTTTCTTGATGGCTCAGTAGTACTCCATTGTATTAAAGTGCCATATTTTTCTTATCCACTCCTCTCAGTTGGGCACATGGATTGTTTCCAAGTTTTTGCTGTGACAAATTGTGCTGTTATAAACATGGGTGCACGTAGATCACTGTAGTATGATGTTCACTTCTTCTGGGAAAATACCCAGAAGGGGAATAGCTGGGTAAAATGAGATGTGTAATCCCAGTTTTTTGAGAATCTCTACGTATTTTTCCTCAGTAGTTTCACCAGTCTACACTCCCAGTCTACACCTCCACTCCCAACAGTGGAAAAGAGTTCCTTTCCCCCACAGCCCCAACAGCATTTGTTATCAGTTAGTTTCTTGATGATAGCCATTCTTTCTGGGATGAGATGGAATCTCAGTGTTATTTTAATTTGCAACTCTTGAATAGCCAAGGAATGATGTTGACCATTTCTTTATATATTTATTTGCCATTTGTATTTCTTCATCTGAGAAGTGTATATTCATCTCAGATGACCATTTTTGGATTGGGCCTTTAAATTTTGGGGGCCTGATTTTCTTTTAGTTCTTTACATGTTCTAAGTAGAAGTCCTTTGTCTGGGGGACGCTAGGCTAAAACTTTTTCCCAATCTTTAGGTTTTCTTTTCACTCTGTTAGTGATTTCTTCTGATGTGCAAAAGCTTTTTAGTAATATGAGATCCCACTTGTTTATTCTTTGAAGTGGTTCCTGTGCAGTTTGGGTTTTGTTCATGAAGACTGTGCCTACCCCTATGTCTTCAAGATTTCTACCTACTTTGTCTGCCAGTAGATTTTGTTTTCCGGTTTTAATATTTAATTTAATATTAATATTTTAATATTTGATCCATTTTTACTTTAGTTTAGTGCATGGTGATAGACATGGGTCTAGTTTTAGTCTTCATCATTGGGAAAGCCAGTTTTTCCATCACCATTTATTAAAGAGCCTGTCTTTCTTCCAGTGAACATGTTTGGCCTTCTTGTTTTATTTGATCCATAGCTCTCACTTGCGGAGCCTGTACTTTGCCTACACAAGACCATGTGCTTCTCTGCACCTCTGCTGTCTGCCTACTGCCAACTCCCAGTTTCTCCACCCACCTGCTGAATTTCCCCCTTAGTACACACCACTGAATTTTGTCAAACTGTTTGCTATAGCAAACCCTTTCATACTCTTCATGATAGATGCCCTGGATCTGCCAAGCCTGGGATCCAAAGGGAATTCCCATTGTATATGTGGAGCAGGAAGACAAGATGTCTAGGTCTGTAGTTTACTGGCTTAGCATTGATTAGGTCTTGATATGTTAATTCTCAATTAGTTAGATGCATGTCCTTCCCTCTCTCATGTTTTTGTCAGAGAAGAAAGGAAACTCTGGGCTTCCCAACACTTCCCAACACACTTGCTTGGTATTTGACCAGCCCTCTAAAGACAGCCCGCTCTTAACTCATGGACCTCTTTATTCACACCTGGATCTTGTCTCTAATTTTGAACATTTTTTGAAGGTACTTTTGTAACATTTTGTAAGTAGGTCTTCCCTTAGCACTGAAACATGAAGTTCACAACAAAGCCCGTTTGTGTGTATATCCAAACTATCTATCCTTATACTACCACTTTCCTTTTTTCCTCTCTGAGATTTTCAAGCTTACCAAAATCCAGGCTTCCAGATGATTTCTCTTGTTCCCATTATGACACAAGCAAAAAAGTCTTACCAGTAAAGTATCTAAAACTGCAGTATTTTCTCAGCAAGAGTTTGGAAGAAAGAATGATGATGATAAATTCCTGACTTTCCTCCTAATCCATTAAGATTCTTCTCCTTCCTAGAAAATCTAGGGAATGGTTATCTCGCCTAGGTGCCAGTTGAATCATAAATAGCTTCTCATCTGCTACGCAAGATTCTGCCTTCATGGATTTCACCTTCCAGAAAGAAAAAGAGACAATAGGCAAATACTTAAATAAAACAATGCATAGCAGTGTTTCACATCTTTTTTTCTTCCAGACAGTTCTCTAGACAGGTTGTTCATCCTCCTCCTTTTTTTTTTCCACATTACAATTTTGAATAAAAAGAAATTCATAGAGCCCAGGTTGAGATGTCGATTGGGTGAATGAGTGTACTGCCCATCCTGCCCACCAGACACCCAGCAAGGCAGCTATCGGGTCTCTAGTGACATTACATCAACCAGTCTTCCTTCAGAGCACATTCATGGAGTAACTGAGCAGAGCTTTTATAAAGTACACCCGTTGACCATCCTGTAGTAGCTGCAACACATACAAAATCAGCAACAAAAATTCGAAGCATCACATGCATTCAAAAAGATCTGCCTCACCAATAATTTGAATGGAGGCTAATGGTCTTTACAACATAGAGCAGAATGTTCTTACCCAGCTGATGTAGAGCTGCCAACTTAGGTACACTAGAAATGACACATAACACGTGAAACCACAAGTCACCGAATTTATTTCTCATTTTAAGATACAGCCAGTAGACTGTTTCACTTCACCTGTCTTGCATTTTGTAAATGCCTTGGGCCCTAAGACAAAGGATAAATGAGTGGCTGGTAAACACCCCACTACCACTAACACACATGTGCACGCACACACACACACACATATATGTCGGTACACATGTCATCTTTTCTACCAAGTTGTAGTAATTTTGTGCTCAGATTAAAGAGATAATTGTTGTGCTGTACTTAATGTTTTTCTGGCTTTCCTAGATTCTCAGTTGGAATTCAATTCAAACTCTTTGGTTTGGGAAAGATATTTATTAGGCACTGTAAGAAAAAACTTCATGGTTGTTGTTGACATGGACAATTTAGGAATTTAGAACCCCCACTTATGCCCTCATACTCTCCTTTGCTCTATCTCTGGGTTCAACCTTTCATCCATTCTAATAATAGATGAGGTAGAGGTAGGAATGCCAACTGCAGCTAAAGCCCCAGCTTCTCTCAGGCTTACCATTCAGTGGAGATGCCCAAGCAAAGTTTCCAGAATTACATCCCATTCATTCTATTTGGCCCAGAACAGCTCAGTCTCTCTAGCTAGTAGGATGCAATGAGCTGATTGGCTGAGCTGTGTGTGCATGTGTTTCAAAACTGAAGTCTAGCAGCTATTATCAAAAAGGCAGTTCTGTGGGGCAAAAAGGAATCCATGTACACAATTGGTAGAGACATAAAATGGTACAGCCATTGTGGAAGTAGTATGGAGGGTCTTCAAAGCATTCCAAGTATAACTATTATACAATCCAGCAACCCCATTTCTCAGATACACTTGAAGGAACCAAAAGCAGTACCTTGAAGAGATACCTATTCCCTATGTTCATTTAAACATCATCCACAATAGTCATGATAGAAAAATTAAATATCCATTGATAGAAGAATAAATAAGAAATGGTGATAAACAAATGTCATGCAGTATTTATTAGACATGAAAAGAAGGAAATTATGCCATTTGTGACAACACTCATTAACCTAGAGGACATTATGCTAAGGGATGTAAACTAGACACAGAAAGAAAAATAGTGTGTACTCTAACTTACATGTGGAATTTTAAACTGTCAAACTTGCAGAACTATGAGATTGGTGGTTGGCATATACTAAGGGAGAGGGGATGAGGAGATATTGGTCCAAGGGTACAAACTTTCAAGTATAAAATGAACAAATTCTAGCGATCTAATATACAGCATGTCCGCAGCGTGTGTGCTAATGAATCTGATTGTGACCATCATTACACAAGGTACACATCTGTCAAACCGTCACACTATACACTAAACCATGAGTATATACAATCTTTGTTTATCAGCTACTAAATATTTTAAGATAAAAATTCACATATAGAAAAGAATAAGACTTGGTGGTGTCTGCTTCCCCAGAAATAGATTGACAAAGAAAGACTATGGATTTTCTAGGGAAAAACTAGGGGGAGTTGAGGGTTGAAATGTAAGTGGCATCTCACCAAATATTTAGGCAAGATCCTTCCCTTCAGGAGCTCACATGCTAGAGAGAAAAATACGGCAGTGCCTATAGGTAAGTGCTACTAAGAAAATGAACAGGATGAAAAGAGAGACTTTCTGGTATAATAAAGCAGACAAGATGGCTCAGAAGAGTTTACCCTGGGAGGTAACTTCTCCTTGGAGGATGGTATTCAGGCAAACGTGGCTTTGATTTATGTAATTGTTTAGTAAATATGAATGATTTCTTTTCAGGTTACTTAGCCCCAGTGTTTCTTCAGCATTGTTCAGTTTATTGGAGACATTTCATACAGATTTTCAACAGATGCTGTCAAATCTAAATATTTGTTCAGTTCTTAAGGTTGTTTGCTGAGTGCAGTATTTTGTACTTTCAAATAATTGTGCTTGCTTGCATGCGACCTGGGTTTGTTGCAACCAATTTTCTGATGATCTCAGATTTGCCTGAGATGAGGACAGTGAGAACCCAGTTGTTGTCTTTTCAGTTTTAATTCTTCCCTTCATCTGATAATTGCCATTGTCTAAGAATTACAAAGGGGCCACCCTAGGAAAAGATACACATGAGAATCTTTCTCAAACACTAATTTGGACAGCTAATTCAATTATCCCATCAAGTCATTTCCAAACCACATCTGTGAGCCCAGAGGCTCAGTCACATTTGGAGAGGAGACACATCTCAGGATCAGGAAGCAGTTGATTCTCACAGGTCATCCAAGGACCACATGGCAAACAACTCACAAGTGTTTACACCTCAGTTCTAGAGAGTCCTGTGCCGTTATTATTGCCCTACTACTGTGGAGTCTGAGGCACATGCTGGCAAGAAAATCAGCTTGGGAGCAGTTGGAAAACAGGACTAAGGAGGAGCTGTGGCTGTTCCTCCCTGAATCTGCTTGGGTGAGCCTGCCCCTGAGTGTGCATCTGTCTACCCCAGCTACATTCCCAGCACCAGATTTCTCATATCCACACTAACATCAGTTTTCTTTTATAACCAACAATTAATAAATTTGGTAGCTTCAAGGGACATATATCTCACAGTTGTGTAGCTCAAGATCCAGGGCTCAGTCAGGGCCTCTGCTAGCATCTCCCAGGCTGAAGTCCCCAGTGTCAGCAAGAGTGTGCTCTGCTGCACAAATGGTGGGCTAGGGCCATTTTCAAGTGTACGCCGGTGTTTGGCCAAAGTCTGTTTCTTGTGATGTAAGACTGAGGTCTCTGTTCCCTAGACATAAGCTGAGAGCCACCCTCTGATCCAAGAGGCTGCCTGCACACCCTTGCTTCCTTCATCTTCAAAGCCACTGACAGTGGTTAGGGTCCCCTCTCATGCTCTGACTCTCTCCTGCCTCTTCCTCTACCACATTTCTCTCTGACTCTTCTGCCCTTCTCTTCTATATGTCTGAACATTACATAGGTTTCTCATTAGCCCCTGTCTGTCCTCTCCTTCCTACCCTCTGCCCATCTGCTCCTTTTGGGTAAGAAGACTAAAAGAATCTCACTTTTGATAGCAAAGGAGACCACTGTCAATGCTATGTGGCCCAGGTAAATATCCTGGCACTACTTGAGCAGACCAGACACAGACACCAGACACACCTTCTTTCTGTCTTATCTTTGGACATCAGAGACGGAAGCATCATGACTAATCTGATCTGAGTGCCAAGTAATCACCCCCTACATGAGGCAGAAGCAGGAATCCCAGTGAGAATACATTACTGATCACCACAACCTAATGACCACCAGAATTGAATCCACATGGAAACATTTATCCTTTCACTCACTATGAGTGAGATTTTGCTATATTGAAGGAGTACTTTGAATACCACTTGAAGAAAAGGCTATGCAAGGGAAGTGATATATTTCCATGCTGTCAGTAGTGTGTGAACATCCATTTGATCATTCTGTTCTATGATCTCTTCATAGTAACTGTTGAATCGTATAACTGTCCAGCAGACACACCTCTCCCATGAATTCTACTTCCCTTTTGGGCCATTTGCCAAGAACAACAGATTGAACTTAAATCCAAGTCTGAAAAGTTTCCCTTTACAGACTAGAGTTCAACCCTGGTCTATTATCCTAAACTAACTGATAAAACAACCCTTTGATGCTGTCCTTTGAACAATTTGTGTAAGCTAAAACATAGCTGATGGGGGAAACAGTATATAAAGGAAGCTTTTGAGTTAGCAGCTATCCTAATTCTTTATTTTAGACACCAGACAAACATTTCACACCTTAGGGTTTCAATAACAAGACCTACGAAACTTCCAAAATATGGGTGGATACTTATAAGGTCATTCCTTCATCTCACACAAAAAAACTAAGTGGCCATATGTTACTTTATTTTCATGTGAGAGCTATGATTTATGGACACTCCATTTCACCCCGAATCTGGAAATAATTTCCCCTGAATATGAATGTGAAGGCAGGAAAGAAGAAAGGGGTGGGGAGTGGTAATCTCGCATACAGCCCCGTTTACCTCCTTAACACTCTGAATACACCTCTATTATAAGTGGGTCTCTTTGTGTTGTAATTGTTTATTCAAATCTGCCTTTCTGTTGCTTCAATAAATCATTGGCTGAATTCCCAATCAGGAGAGACAGCAAAATATAGATGGGGGTAGGAGAAAGAGAAATCAAGAGGAGGGGAGGGAGACAGAGAGAGAGAGAGAAAGAGAGAGAGAGAGATTTGGATAATTTAATTGCTGATATTTACTTTTAACAAAGTCGTGATATAATCCCCACCAGAAAGCTGAGTGTCATATTGGACTTCTTTATGCATATTTTATAGTTCAGTATTGTTTAAGTTTGGATTATATTGAGGGTGAAGAGGGGTCACTATAATCTTTTCAATGCCATGAAATTTCCTAGAAGAGAGGGGCTTTCCAAAATTCATCACAGGCAAAGATATTTTAGAATGAGTCTTGAGCTATGAAGTGCCTGGCAACCCATATTAGGGGTTGAGTTGTGTTAATTAAACAAATGACCAGATGGAAATTGGCACCCCTGTACGTAGTGCACCATTGACCCCTTAGTAGTAAGGGTGTAATTGATACTTAATGATCTGTGATAATATGGGATAAATTAATATTTAAAGACCTATGATAATATGTGATAAAGCTTAAGCCTTTCTCCTAGACGATGGAACAAACAACTAAAAAGTGGGAGTGCAGATAAATATATCAGATTGCCCAAGTGTACATGCACACACACACACACACACACACACACACACACACGTAGCTACATTCCTAATAAGCAGATCCATCTAAAGTCATCTGACCATGGGGGCCTGCAGCTTTTCCTTTTACTACCAGGGTATCTTTTGTGATTATGTTTGTTGTGTCTAATGATGTTACCGTATTGAAGAATGATAGCTTTGGGTCTGCATCATTGAAGCTACCTGAAAGTTGAACCAGCTCTGTTTCCCAAGGTGGGGCATGCACTGGGGTAGGGGTTAGGATGGAACTCAGCAGCAGCATAGTTTAGAGGATAAAGGTCTCGGCCAAACAATGACAAGCATTAGATGAAATATCACGATCAGTTATCGCCGTAGAAGTCTGGAGGGATCACAGACTTCACCAACAGGTCCGACAGCCTAGGAACAGGAACCTGGGCAAAGGCAATATCTAGACACTCAAAAAATGGCTGATGTGACTGACAGTAAAAAGCAAATATCATCACAGACCTGGGCGAAGGCACATGAAGAGGTGAGAATCCAGGCAAAGTGAAGAGCTGACAAGAGCCAGGAGAGCTGATGTATCAAGGCCCACAGTACAGCCAGGCTAACAAGATAGGAGCTAAGGTCCAAGAGCATCCATAGCTGTTTACCAAACAGTCTAAGATGGGCCATGAACAGGGCAGAAACCAAATCAGAACCGAACGACACTGATGTGGGCCTTAAATCTAGTCCCCTCCCACAACCCCCAGTTACAGTCAGGAATGAGACTGACCAGAGTGGAGACTATGGGGGCTCAGCACAGCTTCACTCCTCTAGAGAACACTGTGTGGTCACCACCGCTCTGCTGGGCACCAAGAACTGGTAGGCACTATGAGGACACATCCCAGCAAGGAAGGAGCAGATGAATACATTCCCAGGATCTGGCTCCTGCCAGAAAGCTCAGAAGGGAAGGTAGGCAACCAAAGGAAATACAATCTGAATGATAGTGTTTTCTCCGTAAGTTAGGTTTCTCTTTGTTCATCAATTTGAGTAACTTGATCTTTAATGAGGGAACTCACATCTTGCAAAGAGCCAGCCCTTCACTAACTGCGCAGTGTTTGTCCACGCAAACTCCAGAGACCATCACTACAGAAGACAAACACAGCCTGAACAACACTTGTGGTTTTGATCCCTGTGCCTGTTCGTCTTCTTCCCTGGGCCACCGCCCGCTCACCCTTATTTCTCACAGCACCCATCATCTATCGCTTGGACAAATGAAAACGTAAGAACCATCCTTGACTTCTTTTACTTCCTTCCCGACAGACAACCCAGCTGCACACTCTATGGGAAGGCCACTTCACAGCTGTGCCCTGAATCTGTCTGGTCCTCTCTGTGCCTGTACACAGCATTGCAACAGTCTCCTAACTGGTCTCCCCGCTCTCATATCTGCCAGGGCTGTCATTTGATTACCTGCCCAGATACATACAAGAGCATCTTGCACCACTTCAAGAATTTGCTTGGACCTGGCTCTTGCTACATCCGGTCCCTCACCCCCATCACCCCATGACTCTCCACCCTTATCCACTCCACCCCAGCCTTATGGGCTTCTTCCCGTCCCTGAATCCTCGATCTGTTCCTACCTCAGCCTTTCTGTGCCTCCTGATTCCTCTGCCCAGGATGTTCTTGTCCAGTCTTAGCATGGCTAGCTCCTTTGCATTTTCCTTCCTAGAAGAAATTTTGTTCCCTCGGTATTAAATCTTGAAATATAATAATGAAATCAACTCTATTTTTTAGTGAATTTCAAAATCCCCCTCATGTTTTGGTATACCATTTTAAGGATGGAGTCCGCTTTCTCCAGAAAGAATAAAAATAAACATTAGCAGTGATTAAATGAAATCCTTCATCTTGGCCAAGTGCTTGATTCAGTGGCCAAAAGGAAGACATGTTAAAGTCACGTGTCTTCACTAGGTTAACTTTGAATCTCCATCTGATAGTGTTACTATGGTGCGTAGTCAACAGGAGCTCGGCTCAGTTCCAGTAGACACTGTCTGGTAGAGCCAGCCACTTGTTTTTTAAGATACAGATATCTGAAGCAGCACATTAAAGCAAAACAGAATTTGGTTGTGCCTATCACTGTGTGTTGAGCTAAGACTTAGGAATTTCTGATTAGCATGCAGCAGCAAGTGTAACATTCCAATGCTTAGAGGAGCTCCCAGGCCTGCCTCTGCCATCCCTACCAGCAGAGTCACGTAACAGCGAATATAGATTGAATTCTATAATGCAGTATCAAGTCCTTGGTAAATAGCATCTCACTCCTCTTCATAGCAATTCCTGCCTCCTTCCAGACAGTGAAGCTCTAGCTAACAGAGCTAAATCCAGGCATCCAGCATTACACAGGCATGTTTCTTTGGGCCTCAAATCACACTAAGTGCTTCACATCCATAACTTCTAACTGCCACCTACTGTAAAGGTTTGTCTTGCCTCTTATCCTAGGAAACCTTGGCACACGGACCACCCAGGGAGGTAGGGGAAGAGCCTATATTCAAACTCAGGTCTATCCATCAGAAAGCCCATTTCTTCAACTAATTAGGCTGGATGCACTGAAATTCACCCGACTTCTTTAGAGAGTAAGTGAGACTTGTATTATAAAGGAAGTGACACAGAAGCAAGAATTTAAAAAGACCAGAGTGGTAATAAAGAAGAAAATTGGCACCAACCCTTATTATTCTTTGAGTTGGAGAGAGTTTATTGGATTTCTAGCAAAATCCACTTTATCTTCGCAATTCAATCAGATTGATAAACCCTCTGAAGATTTATACCAGGCTGTCACTGTTTCTCTGACCCAGCTGGTGACTGGGATCATGCTCAAACATTAAATGAGGGGAAAATAAATGCCCATTCTTCCTGGCATGGCACCCACATATGTCCTCAGCCTGATGTGTCAGATTCAGCTGCAGGAGACACACCAAAAACATGGATGTGCTCAGATGGGAATGGGCTCCAGTCTCTTCCCAGGCAGCTACTTTATTCTGAGCAAAGCTGCATGTAACACTAGACGGGATGAAACCTTTCTTTTCTGGTGAAAAGCCAGCCAAATACTTCCCCTGTGTCTAAGTTTGTCCTCCTGTTGGATCCCAAAGAGGAACGAAGAGGACCTTCTAAGACAAGTTCTTTCGAACACGTCATTCAAAATTCTTCATGGCCAGACCTTTAGGAATAGGAGAAAAAAATGTTTCTGGGTGAACTGTCTGAGAATAAATCAATTCACAGAGAATTCTTTTCTTTATTTAAGTGCTCTGCTTTTCCAGGACATTCCTTTTGTTTTTCTGTGTTGAGGAGTTTTGCTTTTTCCATCAGGTGCTTTGTTTTTTTAATGATATGGCAAAGAAAAAGGTGTCTTCTCTATCTTGAGCCAAGTTCTTGGTAGTCTGCTACCAAAGTCTGGGCCTCTCAGGCAAAGCCTGACAGCTGGCAAGTCTTACAGACTACATTTCCTTCCTTAAGTATGTTTTAGGACTTTATTGTTTTTAAGATTATTCTATTTTGTTTAAATCCCTCTTTGGCACATCCTATTGGAAATGACCCCACATTTAGTATGTTTTTTTTTTCTTTTTGCATAAAGTAAAATTCACTTTCTATGTGTGGTCTGGTTTTTTCATGTGTGAAGTTTCTGAAAGTTCCAGCAGACCGCAAATGATTGTAATTGCACTTCCACCGGGGAAGAGCAGGTAGGTGAGCACATCATCGCACTGGGAAGAGGTAAGGGTGATAGGATTCATCCGGGGTCTTCCCTGTCACTCTGATTTGTGGTTCTCACTGTGGCACTGCCTTTGGAATTTCATCACCTCCCATTGAGCCAGCCACAGTTTGAGGACAGGCAAGTTTTGGAAATTGACCATCAAGTAAGTTAGAGAAGAAACTTGAAAAACAGTTGCATGATTCCATTAGATGTGGAGTCACAGACATCTGCATATGAGGGGGAAAGTATAGCAATCCTTTGAAATAAACTGCTTTTCTAGTAACAGTGTTATCCATCTGTGAGTTTTGAACCATCTGCCTTCACATCATTTGCAGTGTGGGTGGGAGGGCAGGGGAGGAAGTCATAGTGTTAAAATGCAGATTCTTTGGCTCCATACCAGACACAGTCAACCAGAGTAGCTGGGCGAGGACCTGGGAATTTACATCCCTCTGGGTAACTCTTGCCTGTTGTCATTTTCAAAGAACAATTGGTTTTCAAAGTAAAGGAAGTTCCTCAAGAAAGTTCCTTGTTAGGTTGAAAATTAAGGAGTGTGGGTGATGAAGGGCACACACAAGACATTTTTGGCCACTGTGATAATAAACTATAAAGCTGTAAAATAACTAGAGAATATCTCCTGGCAGAGATGGATTTGGTGGCTTGGAAACAGACATTTTGCCTTTCTTCTCATGTCTCTTCTTGTTTTATTATTGCTATAGAAACGCAAAACTCAGTTTATTAACATGTCTTTCATCTGGTTATGTTTTTATATAGGTCACTTAAACACGACTTGCTCCTTCAAAAACTTGGGTTGAAGGATTGATAGTTACCATCCATCTTTTTGCACATTACAATGCCTGCAGCTAACAGAAATGATTTGCTAGTGAGCAGTAATATTGACTTCTTTCTTACATTAGTATATTTTGTTTATCCATTGGAATTTGTCAAGTTATTTGCACTTACTGAGCTACTAATTCTAACACAAGAAAGGGTTTTACATCATTGCCCCAGACACTTAATTGAGAAGGAAAGAAAGGAGAAAGGAGGATAAAGCTGATTTTCAGCAAGAATTATTCTGGTATCCAGTGAAGGAAAGCAACAGGATTTGAATACGTAACTTGCTTTTTTCTCCATGTCTAATCCACCTTCAGTGATGAAGGAAGGAGGACTACAACTTCTTAGAAGAAGGCATTCCCCAAGCCAAGTTTGGAGGAGAAAATCTTATTCCTGAAGTTGTTGGAAATGTCAAAATCAAAACCTCTGCCTGGCATGATGTCCGGAAGTTCCATGACAGAGGATGCTAATACAGGAAGTGGGCTACTAGGAAGTGAAAATGCAAGCTGAGTGAAGGCAGAGATGTTGCTCTTCTTAACTGGATCTGACTTCATGTTGAACAGCCAGGTTTCAACGTGCTCACTCCTTCATAGAAGATGAGAGGGCCAGCGATAGGTCAGGGTTTCAGATGGCAGAGACCACAACTTCTAGATGATAACTATCAAACAGCAAGTCTCCACCCATTAATGGATCAGGAAGTAAAATTGCTAAAATAATGTTGTTTTCAAGAAATAACAAGGTATGAGAGAATAAATAGAAAAAAACAGGATAAAGTATAATGCATATGATAAAGAAAGCATCAGCCAGGCATGGTGGTGCACACCTGTAATCTCAGCATTCAGGAGGCTGAGGCAGGAGGATTGTTGTGATTCGAGGCCAGCCTAGACAACAAAGTGAGTCCAAAGCCAGCCTGAACTGCATAGTGAGACGCTATCTCAAAAAGACCAAAAAAAAAAAAAAAAAACCAAGTATCATTTGGGGAAACTCTGTGTATATTTGCATGTGTATGTGTGTGCGTGTGTTGTCCTACATTGCAATTTATATTTCTTAATGTATGTTAAGATAAAGAAAAATTGAAGAAAGACAAATAGTGTTTGTGACAGACCCTGCCTGCCCTAGTTCTGACCATGGCAAAGCCTAAATGGACGTCTTTCAACACAGCTGTCAGGTCTATATCCCTTGTTTGTCTTGTATCAGTGGTTGGCCAGAGCCCACCCAGCCCCACCTTTCCATCGGGGCCTAAAACTGATCATGTTGCACGAAGCTGCTCAAGCTGAGCTGCTGAGCAGTGCATGCCATCTCCAGCATTGGTTCTTCCTGTGCTCCCTTTGGTACCCAAGATCCTTTGAAAAGATTTCTACTTGGCGGCCTCTCAGCCAGTCACGAGTAGTTGCTAAAATCCTGACAATCTCCCTAAGTATTGCTCGATATATCTTCTCAAGGATAGACGCTCTGCCATTTTATCCCACACACAAGCTAGAGTTCAGCCGTCTGCTTCCCTCTGGAACTCTGCCTTTCTCATAATCAGGACCATCACTGCTAGAAACTCTGGCTACTGGTGCCCCCAGGGCAACTCAACTCTCTTTTTGGCTGAACTATGGATCATAATTACTCACACAGAGCTTAGCTTTGGGATTCATCTAGAGTAGGGCTCTCCAAGGGTAGTCCCAAGTGAGTAACATCAGTGCTTCTTGGGAACTTGCTAGAAATGCAGTTTAGATGGCCACCACTGCCGCTGATGAATTTGAAACTCTGGAGGCACAGCTCAACCTTCTGGGCTCTAACACACTCTGTGAATTTTGTACATTCAAGCTTTGGGATCACTATGCAAGGTAAAGGCAAAAGTACAAAAAATCGTTTTTAGATTTTATAACTTCCTACATTGACATTCAGATAGCTAACATAAAACTCAAGCTGAGGCTGGACCTCCATGGTAGACCACTTGCTTAGGATGCCTGAGACCCTGGACTGGATCCCCAGCACCACCAGGAGAAAAAGAATCAAGTTCCTTAACTTAGGTATTGGCTTGGTTCCTTTTCTCTCATTTCTGAGACAAAATACCTCACCCCAAAGTTAAGGAAGGAAAGGTTTATCTAGCTCATAGTTTGTGGAGGTTTCAATCTGTACTCGGCTGGCTACAAGGCAGAGTGGCCCATGGCAGAGAGCAATAGTTCACGGCAGTAGGAAACAGCAAAAGCAACAAAAGCAAACGAGAAGGGCTGCAGCTGGAAAAGCAAGCCTCTTCTCCTCCCTTATACTGTGTGCAAACTGCACGTTCCAAGCCAGCTGTAGTTCTCACACCCATTATCCCAGCATTGGATCATGGATCAATCAAAAACTCCAGAAGTCTGACCCATGGCTGCATGAGGCTTTAGGGGAACATGCAGACACAAACCATAACAAGTGTGCATTTTTAGTTTGCCCATCAGCTGTGTCCTTAAAGCCTCAGTTACAACTACATATTATAGAAATTCGAAGTTAATCATCTTGAGACAATGATGTGCTTAACAGGGAAGAGGCTTTCTTGGTATTTGGGAGTCTATCCATTTATCAAATTCTTCATGAAGAACAGGCTCTTATAGCCATCAACCCTCTCCTTTGTTAATCCTAAACCTTCCAAACCCAAGGGCATGTATGCATGCTGACTTTTACACATATCCACCACTGATGGTTTTTTTGCTTCACAGATTGATTAGGCAGCAGCAGAAACTAAGAATCAAACAATACAAGTAAAGATTTTTCTGGTCCATCCGGCATTCCCTTTGGCGGGGAGTGTCTCCCCACTGTTCTATAGCTCCCTCCTTAGACATGCAGTACGGGTGGGGTTGATACCCCTACCACAGGCTCGGCCACTCAGAAAACTGGGTCCATCTGTCTAAGCACAGTAATTAGATCAGGAAAGGGCTCTGAACCAATCATCATGCTCCCAGATTCTGGCTGTAGAAGCAGCTGTTCATTCTTCATAACCGTGAACACTGAAGGTCACACGCATCTGGCACTCCGGGGAACACCGTGCCGCTGCCACTAAGAGGATGAGAGGATGAGAGGGAAGCCAGGCAGGAGAAATGCATCCAAAAGGCCTTGAGCCAGCAATGCCCAAGGCAAATCCACCTCTTTGATTCCCCAAAACAGACAGTTGATTGTGTCAATCAACTCTCCCCTTTCACAAAATGTAACTTCCATTGTTTTCGCTGGAGTGGGTAACCAAGACCCACATATTGTTAGCAGAATATTCCCATTTTCAAATTTATTCAGTAAGTGCACACATCATCTTCCATGGCCTTCTTCTATATTTTTGCCTATAAGAAATATCCTATTTCCTCACTTGGGTGGGTTATTTTCTAATAAAGTACCAGTTACCTCTTTCTGAGCCAGTTTTCTATTATTTAAATACAATTAAATTTTTCCTTGCCTGATTCTTCGGAAAGATGACTTGCTTATCTCTTGAACTTTTAGAAAGTCAGAATGTGCTCTTCCTGTGAAGAAGAAGTCCCACTTCTGCCCCACTGCAAGAACAATTAGCCTGGTATGTAGACCTTGGAGTCTGCAAGTGTGGCTATGTCAGGTCTTCAGTCCCCTGAACATTGACCTTGTTTTGTAATTTGTACGTCAGCCCCTTATTTGGTCCTCATGAGAATCTAAACAAAAAGCAAAAGCAAAATATGTTGATAATATTTGCTGACGTATTGTGAGCAGTTCTATCATAAGATCCGAGGCCTTGGGAGCCCAGAAAAATCCAAATGAACACAAGATAAGGTTACATTGCTCTATAAACAGTTTTTATATATGTGTCACATGAAAGGCAGTGGGATTAAAGATTTATGCTTTGGGGTTGCCTGGAAAACATCACCAAGCATGGTTGTTCCTGGGCAGTTGAGGTAGTGGCACTTACTGTTTGTTTAATCTGGGTCTCTGCTTTTTTAGAACTGCACACTGTCAAAACAATCCTTTGTTCTTAGTTTACATGTGTAAAATTTTATTAAAGAGAACAGGGGACATTTTATTTCTTTTATAAAAACAAAAGACTAGAGGAGAGTATGAGAAAATGTTAACAAAATATCCTGGCTATGGGAACACAGGTTTTTTATATGTAAAAAAGGACTTGGGGCTCTACTAATTACATCAAATCGTCACCTATGCAGAAAAACTCTCCAGAACTCACGAGTGTATTTTCTGTCCTAACAGTAACATTTTAACAGAAAAAATTCTCATCCAATGATTTTGACCCCAGAGGAAGAAAATAAACCATGCTTAGATGAAGATGCTTGGAAACACCTCAAAATATGAAACTTGCCAAACTGGGAATCTACCTCCAACCTACACTGGCTAAAGCAATGTTTCTCCTCTTACAAAGGTTGGAGAAGGACTTAAACCACCACAAGGAATAATGTGGAAGGATGCAAAACAACTTTTGCAGGCAGAGCCAGTTGCCACATTCCTGTAAACTGTATGGTGATTTTACAGATAATTTGAATTTTTATCAATGTAGCGTTGCCATTTTCACTACCTAGTGTAATGGTATTTCCTACTGTAATTGGCATTACCTAATGTCAAGAAAAATAATTTTTTCCCAGCCTGAGACACTTCATGTCAGTGGACTATCAGGGCACAGTAGGACAACACTCTTGAGGTTTCTAAGATATCTTTTGTTCAACTGAATTGTAATAAGCGATTTATTCCTTTTATGGGTCTTTAAACATTGTTCAGCCTGACCCTGACTTAGAGCAAAGGTTAGAGTGAAAGGTCATGTCTTACTGGAGAACTGGAACTTGGTCTTTGTTCTCAAAGGGATCCTCATTTAAGAATTTCCTACAGAATGGGGGGAAATAGGCTGAGAAACTCCTTTCTTTTCTAAACCAGCCTATTTTTTGTTCTCTACAGTCCCTTGAAATTCTATTTGCAAATCGGCCACTTATCTTCTGAGTTCAACATATGTAGCTAAAATAAGCCGGCTACTGCGGCTGCTCCGCTGTGGGCCCCGCAGATGATCCGCAGTGGGCCCTGCGGCTGCTCCGCAGTGGGCCCCACAGATGCTCCACTGTGGGCCCCACAGCTGCGCCACTGTGGGCCCCGTGGCTGCCCCACTGTGGGCCCCGCGGCTGCTCTTCTGCTGCTCCACAGTGGGCCCGGTGGCTGCTCCACTGAGGGCCCCACTCAGGACACCTCATGGTCTGGACCCGCCCCCACCCATAGTATGATGACAGGGTGGAGCCAGGCGGTCCACTGTGAGCATATGTGCTTTCCCACCTCCAACCATGGCAGTTTGTATACACCCCTGTATGTTATAGTATAGTCTGAGGCAGCTATATCTCTTCCCAAGGCGAGAGTCCAAGGATATAGATAAACCCAGGAGTACAGTTATTATCACAGGGAAGATGACTGATTGAGTGGTAGGGCAACGGAGATGAGGAAGGAGAAAAATTAAATGATCAAATGGGCCATCATCTGTGTAACTGAGTAACAAAGGTGAAGGTAACATTATGTAGGACAGCATCCAGAGCTAATTCCCTTCTATGTTCTCTATAATTCTGTATTTCCTTAGTCGTTTTTGTATTAACAGAAGTGAAGATAACTTTATATTATACAGCATCCAGTGCAAATTCCCTACTATCTTCTCTATAATTTGGTATTTCCTTTAATGTTTTTGTGTTAACTAATATGAAGATAACTATGTAATACAACATCCAGTTCTAATTCCCTACTATATTCTGTATAACTTTGTATTTTCTGTATTTTTTATGGCTTTTCTGGTTCATATGTCTCCATTCTTTTGTCTTTAAAATAAAATTTTAAAAATATAATAAAATAAAAATAAAAATAAAACAAGCCGGCTAATATTCCACATTATAATATAAGCCACCATGCTAAAATGCAAAAGCTTATCATTTACATTCTATCTTTCAGTTTGCCACAGAAGCCAGTTATACAAATATTTCAAGTTTGCACAGTGGGGCTCATCATTTTTTCAGGTTTCCATGATTTTTTTTTCCAGTATTTTATCAACCTACTGCCACCACCGAGTCATACATATTTTTGCTTTCTGTTATAGGTAGCACACCACTGTTTCTGTGTTGGTTTGCAATTGGTACAAAAATTTTGTGTAGCAAACAGCTAAAAAACTCAGTGTTCCCCAAAATTAAATGTTTATATAGGTTACATTATCTGTGGATTGGTTGAGGGTGGAGGTTCTGCGTTAGGATCAAGCTACTAATCCCGTTGGATGAAGTGGGTCAGTCTATACCATGAGTCTCTCTTCTCTTTCCTAGAGGCTGTGGACTTACCTGGCCATGCTGTTTTCATGGGAACAGCAGAAGTAAAGAGCCCAGTATCACCATGCAATTGCCTTCCAGGCTCTATTGAGTGACAAGTGCTAATACCCCATTAGTCAAGACAAATCCCATTCTAAGCCCACTCTGCAGCCAAAGTCACATGGCCAAGTCCAACATCAATGGAGTCAGGAAATGTATTCCTTCCATGGAAGTGAAGGAAAGGAACATGGCTGACAGGAGTTTTCTTTGAATCTTGTTTCTACTTTTCCTTTGTAATTCCTTCAGAAACTTCTGGGTACAAGTCACAAAATTAATCTCACTAAACCAAGTATGAAGGAATTCATTGGAAAGATATAGGGAAATTCAGAGAACCAAAGACAGCCCTGATCACACAGGCAGAAAAGATAAAGACTAGAAAAGCTCCAAAGGTAGGCAGCAGAAACCAGTAGACAGTGTTTGGAAAGGGCCATGGAATTCCATGGGGGGAAATACTTCAACCCCAATGCACTCCACTAAAGATTCAAATTCTCAAGGCAGAGAATTCTGCTCAACCCTGGACCAGTGAGGAGCCAGAACTCTGCCCAACAAAATGTGTACAGAACAAAGGAGAATCAGTGTTTTGTTATCAGAAATGAGGGGACTGCATGTGGAAAAGGCAAATTCCACAAGTGTACACACCAGCTATCTTATGAGCTAGTCTGTTAAAATTCCAAGAACATTAAGCCTGTTAAAGGCATTATACTAACCCACTTGCACAGGTCTATCCAGTAAAACACTGCATGCAAAAATAAACTTATGTCATTCTGGTAAACACTGCATAAAATCTCTTGGACTCAGAAGGTTTAGGTTCAAGTCACATATATACCACTTACGACCTCTATGATCTTGGGCAAATTGCTGAACCATGGTCTTTTCACTTATGTAACAGGGAAAAGCTGCCTTATCTATTTGAGCATGGCTCTGTGAATGAATTGACAAATACAAAGGAATGAACAGACATGTTTACAAAATGCTTTAAAAATTAGGAAGTGGTTCCCACTTAAGAACAATTTGCACATGTCTCAGAATGCTGGCTACCGGTTTAATGCTTTTAACAATGATCAACCTCCACACCTGATGTTTGTTTGTTTTAAAGTTATAAATGCAGGTAAGTCGAAGACTCCCTGTGTAAGTTGATTGCTTCTTATTATAGCAAGAAAATACTCTAAAGGTAACGTCCTCAACAACAGAAGAAAGACAGGGTGGCTGGTTATTTGCATATCATGTTGCAACACAGGCAGCCCTAATAAGCCTAAAGGCAAGGTCTTTACTAAAGAGGCCAGTGTTCCAGGATCTTAGGAAGTACTGGGTTGAAGAGCCATCCCATAGTCCTAGAAGATGAAATGGCAGAAGCAGATGGGGGAAGATAAAGAAACAAAGAAAAATTTCCTTGCACTGCAAAGTAGACCTCAGGGTTTCCTGGTAAGTAGCAATGAAGGTGTATATGCTAGACAGCACATTGTTTAATTCCATACTTAACACCTTTCTCCCTTTTGGATGTTTGCCACTACAAAGGAACTGTGAAGCAAACAGAAAATAACAGATTATTCAAACAACCTTCATCTGGTCAGCTGAGGTAGCATAAACATTCAAAAGTGGCTCAGCCACACAACCCTTGGAAGACCGCTCTGGCTGAGGGAACAGGAGCTCACTCTGGACAGCAGTTTACAGCTGACGACAGGTAAAGACGGCATAAACAGAGGCCCTGTCAGTTCCTCTCAAGCCCCACACAGAAGTACCAGGATCTCTAAATCCATCTTGGAAGCTGGTAGGGTGTTGGGTCAGCCCTGCTCATACAACTGCTCAGTCCTCACTGGTATAAGACGATGCCTCCTGTAACAATTTTCCAACAGGTGACCTATTCGTTCATGGGTACCTACATAGTCAGGCCCCAGTTTGTGGCTCACCTTGAAATCAGTCTCTACTTTTTCTTTTATTTCTGTAGGGAGATAATTTTTTTAATCTTTATTTTTATTAGTACATTTTTACAGTACATAATAAGTACATTCATCTTGAGGAGTTGGTACGTGTAAAAAATACATCTTAACTCTTGATATGTCACTCTTGATATGCCCCTTCCCTTCCTCCCTCCTCCCTCCATCTCTCTGTCCCCTTTCCATCTGCAAAAGATCTAAGAGATATTTGAGGTACTATATTTGCGTCTACCCCACCATAATTCCCCTTCTTCCTTCACCACTCAGTGTCCTGTGCTCCAGGAGGTGATTGTGACAGAATCTCCCAGGACTTTGTGCTTCCAAGAACTTAAACCCACTAAGACATGATGCTATTGTGCCTCAGAGGCAGACACCCTTGCAGAGAACTGTCCTGGAGGAAAACAAAAGCAAGGTAAGAGAGAGAGGGATTTCCCCAACACTACAAAAAGGTTTCCCCAAGCTGAGTAATACTAAGGCAGAGGCTAATGAGAGCAAAGTCTTGAGTGGGTCCGTGAAAGAACTTCTCACACACACACAAACCCACAGATGCACATGGACACTCATCTACAGACAGACACACAGACACATATACACATGGATACTCATATACACGTAGACACAGGCTCACATGGACAAACATACTAGCCCACATATAAAAGGACACAGACACGCTGCTCACCTGGTCTGCTTCTTGGCAGACCCTCAGTGACTGTGTCCAGACCAGCTGGGCTCTGGGATGTCTTATGGGGACCTCCATGTCACGACATCATGTCAAGCTCACAGACTTATTATTAGATTCCAGGGGACCAACACAGGAAGAATAAGACTGTTGCATCTGATGCCAGCCAAGGAAGGGACAGTCCCAGGGCCCTCAGGGAATACCCGCGTGAGCATACAGACACATGAACTGATCATCTCTTTACCCCCAAATTTTGCCGTTACACAGCAGAGTGAGGAAAGCTCCAAATTGTTCAAGATAAAATTTCCGCCACGCCAGCAACATGGAGCTGCAAACAGAATTTAAGTTGTAGGAAAACTAAAATAGCATTGTGTAAGATCCACACTAGCTGCCTGTGCACGTGTTTGTTTTTCTGATTCAGTCTGTGAGTGCCTCTTCTGAGACGCCAAGCAGGTCCTTCCCTCAAGGATGGTGTCATAGAGCCTGTCTGCTAAAAATATGCACTTGAATCACCTGCACCTTTGAAAATAGAAACCCCGGTTCAGTATAGCCATGGTGGGGCCTGAGTCTTGTTCCTGACGCATGCCCAGAAGCTGCTGACCGTGAGTAGCAAGGCCCCTGAGGTTAACAGTGAGCTGCACACAGAGCAGGTGCTTGAGTGAGGGCAGAAGTAAATAAGCAGATGAGTACCGGTTCTAAATAATTTAAATCTTACATAATTTGGGACTCTGTGCTTACTCTATTCATTATACATATCTTTACTCCTTGTCTCAGAATAGGAGAGTGGGAAAGTAGAACATATGAAAGCAGTAGGCAAAATGATGTTTGATGGGGACCCTCACAATGATCATTTACCTTTTAGTTAACACTGTGCATGCATTTAACCAGTATCTATAAAAGACACAAGTACGCATACATACTAGCATACAGAATACCCACTCTCATGGAAATTACGTTCTCCTTAGGTATATTAACTCTTTGACTCTAGGATAAATAAGTATTGGGCCTATGTTATCTTGTTTGATCCACAAAAGACCTAGTTCTACAAAAGGTGACCAGCCTAGAGCCAGAGAGCCAGTTGGAGTCAGGGCATGGCATAAACCTGACTTTCTTCAGGTTCTATACTCATTCAAATATCATAATGAACAAAAATTTACAAATGTATGACCTTGTGATAAGTGATTGTTACGGTCTTCCACCGGGTCACAGTGTCCTATGCCCCAGTGGAGAATGACAAAAGAGAGTTTCATCTCCTTGGGCAGAGAGTCACTTTTACTGCAGAGTAAGATGTTTGCTGGATGCCTGCCCATAAGAAAAGGCACAAATTTCCATCTCTAAAACAGGAATAACCTCTCATGTGGGTCACTTTAAGTATCCAGCTTTACCCCAGATTGTCTGTGGATTGATTTGCCTTTCATAAAAGGTAGACCCTGGTCTCGGTGGTTGCCAGTGCATTGCTAAAGAAATGGCAGGTGTTCAAAGAGGCAGCTTCTAAGAAAATGAGGTAAAAATAATTTCTAAAAATGTAAAGAATTAACATTCTGGCAATTAATGCCCCTTCCAGCTATTTGCAAATAAATGTACCTCCCAACTGTACAAAGAAAGTTATAGTAGGATCTTCTGGGGTAGAGTAATTATGCTGCCTTTCAGACAATTCTTAGTATTAACCTAGCACTGCCCCAGGGCTGCAGAGCTACCAGAGATCCTAAGGGAAAGACCTAGATGAGATGATTCAGCAGTTCCACACTTGAGGCCCTCATTCACCTGAGTTGCCTGGGCAACGTAGTGGGACCCTGCATCAGAAGAAAAAAAAATAGAGATGTAGCTCAGAGATAGAGCACTTGCCTGGCATGTGTGGGGCCATGGGTTCAATCCCCAGTACTGCAAATAAACAGTGAGTTGCATAATTAAGAGACTACATAATCTTTCCCACTATACCTAGAACCATCTCTTACTTGAGTAGCTCTCTTCAACATAACAGGTTTAATTTAGCCAACACAAAACCCATCAAAATTCTGCTTGAGAGGTACAGAAATTCACATAGTAAATCCATGCTGTAGAGTGCAAACAACACTTAATTAGCATTATACTTGCTTCACCATAGGAGCTCTGTGGTTAGTTTGGGGAAGCTGTGGCATGGCAGAGATAAACTTGGTACCTATCTGTTAAAACCAGGGTTATCATGATTGCTAAATAGCCCTGGTTTACCACAGTTGAGCTGCCATAATCATCAACAACTCTCCATTTGGAGAGCAAATTATACAGTCACTTTGTTTCTGACTGACTCCCATCTCTGCAAAAATTTCCCTCTTCTGCAATTTGCTGATTGTGCCAGAAATCCTGCCATACAGCGAGAAAAGAGTGATGAGCATAGATCAGAGGGTCCTGTGATTAGGGAAATCATGAGAGAAATCAATAGCCACAAGAGCACCTCGTTAGGTCTCTACCGTGAATACCTGGGAGACTTATAGATTTTTTTTAAATTTCTAATTAAATTCTCACAGAGGAGCAAATGCTGTCGTTATCACAACATGACAAATGATGAAGCTGAAATTAAGAAGTTAGTTAAAATATTTGCCCACCTACCTGAGCATGAGCATGACTATAGGTGATCTGGCATGAAAACACCTAACAAAATAAAATATTTATTTTATATTTATCTTTGAGGTGTTAAGAATCCATTTTGAGAAAGCATAGGCCAACACAAAAAAGTAAGAAGCAATACGTGGCCAAGAGAGAATTATGCCCAAGTATTCAAAGATCTCTCCCAAGGCCACATGATTAATAAGTGTCAGAGTTAAAAAAAAAAAAAAAAAAAAAAAAGAAAGAAAAGAAAGAATGGAAAGAAAAACACTTATCAAGCACATGCAATAAGCCACCAGAGCTAGTTTTATGTCTTATCTTACATAAAGCCCTCTTAAGGTGATGGCATCTCTCTCCACTAGGGACAAAGAAATAGAGCCTCAGAACAGTGATTCACCTGGATCACAGAGTCACTCCGTCTTTGCTTAGACTGAAGCCTGTACTCTGTCCCTCGTACTGCAGCAACTGCTTTCCATTCTCATAGTCCAGTGTGGATACCAGGAATCCACTGGTTACCTAGACTCAAGAAAAATGAATTCAAAAGTTCAAAAACTGTAAGCCAAAAATAAATCTGACTCTTCATTAATTCTGAAGAAATGAAAGTAGACTGCTTTGCCACATTTTCTTTATCCAGTTTCCAAACAGATTCTCATGCAGTTGTGTATGACTGGGGGAACAAGAGGGGAAGAGATTGTGTAAAAAGATATAGTGATCCAAAAAGTATTTGTTGAGCTGCTGAGCTGGCCATGCTGAATCCCCAGGAAGAGCCCTCGCAAAATGAATTAATCTCTTCTTGTTGCTCCTCTAATGTTGATGATGATAAGATCCCCTATTGGATGTCACAGTCATTGCGGAGAAGAGAAAGGATTCTCAGAGCTGTGGATAAATGTTCCCAAGCTCTGAAAACAGGGTTCATAAGCCCCCATATGGTTTCCAAACTAGATGTTAAGACTAAATTTTTAAAAACCTTTGAAAATGACCCTTGTCAGCCCTACTTCAGTACACACATGAAAGGTATTAGTTAAAAAGAAAGAAAACAAGAGCCTGTGTAACTGCTGAATACAAACCCATGTGGCCCACTCCCTCATGGATCAGGTAGGCTTATGCACATTTGCTGACAATCACATGAGCGTGCGCACTTTGGTTCTCTCTCACGCTCCTCCCCCGACAGCCTCCCCACCTGCTCTCTGTCCAGTCACTTCTTGAGGCCCAGCCCAGGCCTGCTCCTGCACACTGACTTCTCTCATGATCTCATCCACACTCATGGCTTCAATTCCTTGTTGACCCACAGTTACGCTTTCAGGCAGGATGCTCTGAACTCTAGACTCACATACCTATCTGCTTTGTAGATGTTTCCATGTGGATGTCCCTAAACCTACCCAAAAGGAACTCAACTATCCTCCTTCCCCTCCAAGGAATCTGTCCCTGAAGAATGAGAGACTTTGTCCACGGGAATACCTTGTTCTCGTTCCTCACGAGTGAGAACAGGCACCCTCCAGGTACACAGCCATAACCTGGGTATCTGCTTGGCACATCCCTCCCAGCCTCCCTCTGTCCAGCACATTACTTGCTTAGGAAATAACAGAAGAGCAAAGGAAGTTGGATGACAATGCGTCTTATCCTTGGTTGGTCATGTTCCCACTTGGTTGAATGTTGCTTATTTCTGAGTTCATTATTCTGAGAATTTTTCTGTCTTGTGAAGAAAACAAAAAGCCATTAAAATCCATACCCAGACAAGCATATTCTTAAGGTCCATGAAATGTTTCTTCCAATAGATTTGAATTGGAGGTTTCTTTACACTTTTTTTCCCTTAAAACTGGTAGTGGCCTTGGTTCTAAGTAACATTGTGTGTTCATTGTATTCTTCAGACTTTCTTCCTTCACCCTATGCCCAGATTTTGGACTTCCAGGCAAACACTCAGCTGTACTGAGGTTGTTCACTCTGGCCCCAGGATGATCCCCTCCTCTTAGAGCACCCTGGCAGTGTACTTTGTGCACAAATGTGAGGTTTGGATTAAGAAGCGGGACTTAGTTTTTGCTATTCTTGGGATTAGGCTGGCTCGCCTTGTGATGTACCTGAAAAAATCATTAAGTATGTGAGCAGGCACAGCCAGGCTAAGACAGGCTTGGCTGTTTGTATGGGAAGCCCTGGCTGTCCTCGTCACTTCTCTGAGAGGATGAGGACTCTGTCTTTTCCCCGGGGCAGCCTGATGCAGCAAAGCAAGACCGCACACCAGCCTGAACTTTCACTGCTAGTCCCCTGTGTTGCCAGCTGTCATCGCAATGGCTGCTCCCATCGGACTCCTCTCCCTGCCTTGAAGCTCATTCTGGACAGATGTGGGGGCTCGCACCTGCCAGCAGCACACATGGCACCCTGCCTAGGGCTCTGCCAGCACTAAGCCCTCCCTCTGCATAGGATGTACTTGCTCTTTACCCCCCAGTGGCGGTGGATGCCAGAAGTAGCCACAAATCTTGCTATAGTTCACTCCTGCTTCGTGAGACTCTATTTCCTGACAAAGGTCCACTCACAGAAAGGAAGATCACTCATTCCCCTTTGGAAGCACAAATTAGTGCTTATCCAAGCAAAAGCACATTGATGCTGTGCACTTGTGCCTCTTTGCAAAAGGGCTGCGTGGTTATGTCTCTGTATAGTTAAGTCCTGAGAAGTCAGTTCTACAGCAAGGAACCCTCTTGCTTCTCTTAAATCTAGTTTCTGAAACTACTTTGAACACGAAACACTTTTGGCCAACTTGTGTTTGGAAGGGGTGGTGCACGCTGACAAGGAGAAAAGTCCTGGAGGATCAGGCAAAAGCTCGTGAGACAGAATGTTCTGGGCATGCCTAGACTGACTTCAGTTTCCAGTCAGTGGTAGCCGGGCATAGTGGCACACACCTGTCATCCTAGCACTCCAAGAGACTGAGGCAGAAGGATTGCAAGTTCGAGCCCAGCCTGGGCAAGGCAGAATTTGGTGAGAACTTTTTTAAAAAATAAAATTTAACAAGGGCTGGGGGTGTAGTCCAGTGTGAAGGCCCCAGGATTCAGTCCCCAGTACCTAAAAGTAAACAAACAAAAAAATTCAGTTGCTAGGTGAGCAGGTACTTTTAGGAACAAGCTCTTGTACTTTTAGGGACAAGCTCCTGTAATTATGGGGGTGGGGGCTGCTGCCTCTTTAAAAGACCAGTACCCTGTCTTCCAAATACTGTTGCTTCTCAGCTAGGGCTCTGGAGAAACTTATAAGGAACCACCTTAAATCACCAGCTCAGTCTGGATCCTTCTTTAAGGTGGGCTGGTAGAAATTTTGCTCATTGTAACACTACATTTTCTCCAGTTTGCCCACCATCTTTCCTCTTGTGCATGTGATGCAGAACCCTGAACTGAGCATGTTCAGGAACATGCCTGCCTCTAGAACTGACAATGAGTTTTGTCTAAGTGACTGCATCTAAGTACCCCGTAAAAGCCTCTGCTCTCTTTGGTGAAGAATGTTGCTTTTGCAAGGCTGTAAGTAATGAAGCTCTTTTCACCCCTTTACCCACCCTAGCCCCATGCTTATCTGCTTTGCATTCACCAAGAGGACAACCCTTGCTTTTCATCACAAGAACAGGTGGGCCAGGAGGTTGCATCCATGTTGTGTGGTGAGCAATAATCTATAGGGAGTAACGGGTCCCAAGCTAAAGAAGTGCGTGGTGTTCAACTGGAAGAAGAAATATTACCTGCCACTCCCTGCCACCCCATCCCTTTACGCTCCCTCCTCACCTGCAGTTTGAGCCCCGTGTATCTAAAGCTGAGAGAGGCCCAGGACACAGTGGCAGGTGGTACTTGTGTGACTGCGAATGCAGTTCGGATCCCAAGTTGAGGAGAACAACACTGGGACCACATCCTTAGTCCTCATTTTTGACTACAAGTGGCAGCATGACTCAAGCCCCAGCCCCAGGGAGCAGCCTTTTCCAGGAGGGCAGCAGGAGCTGAAGGACAGGCAGAGGGCTTGGTCAGGGTGCCAAGAGGGGAAGAACAATCCAGGCTTATCACTGGGAACAAAGGAGAAACCACCACCCAGGTGCGTCCAACATAGCAGCCGTGTCCTGAGGTGGTACCACCCCTGTGGTTACACCCAGAGGCTGGAAAACCCTGGTCCTGCTGGATAACCACCTTCAGGTTTTCTCCGTCCTTTTTACCCCAGGCCAGCTTTCCCCAACCTCCCAGTGTCTCTGGAGCAATCAGATCCAAGGAGGTAGCCAGCAAGCAGAGCCTTTCATATTTTATTCACACAGCTCAGTGGGTGGTGGTGTCAAGGCCTCCCACGGGGTTACTGGACACAAAACAGGTCCATTAAACAAACGGTTGGACTCAAGTCCAGGTTGCTGCTGGTAAAGTGAGTTCCCATTCCCGTTGTCCTAAATCACTAGGGATTGTTTACTGTGAAACACAAACAGGAGAAACAGCAGCCATGTGCCTCTGCACGGCTTGGCTGAGCTGACTTCTGCAGTCTAAGCACTGTAAGCACCAAGTGGCCAGGATGGCTGGATGCCAAACAGTAATGTTTCCTTTTGCTGTTGTTGAAAAAAGCATTCAGGAAAACAATTGAGCTCAATAAGGGCCTTCCTGTCCCGGCAGGCAGGCGGACCCGTGACCCACCCAGCAAACGTGGAGTGAGTCAGACTGGGGAGCTGGGAGCTTCCTTCTCCTTTGTCACTGAGCTCTCTCCCAGCAGCTGCAGAGAATTGGAAAAGCCAGGCCCAGGAGGCCTGCAACTGTGCACCCTCTCACGTCAGATTAGCATTTTCAGAATCCACTGTGCCTACCTCTCTGACACCATAGGATTTCCAGGCTAACCAAGGTCAGTGTTTACACGGGTGATAGGAGAGGCATTGGCTGACTGTGGCTCACCCTCCAGCGTGAAACTCAGTTCTGCAAAGGAGGATCACTGAGGCTTACTCCAAGAAAACTCAAGACGCCTGCCTTTCCAGGGCTTTCATTATGTGGCTGACACAGACTGATGAGCATGTACTTGAATAACTGAGGCACAGCCAGATAATCACAGTTGCCCATGAAGGGTAAAATGACTGAGCACCAGTAAACCAATTGTGTACCAAACTAATTGATCAGAAAAAAAGCGTGTTTTCACCCTGAATTTTCCTGATCATGCAACTGAAATACTAAGTTGCACTAACCTTTCTTGGATTCATGAAAAAGAACCTAGAGTGACCTAGTGTGGTCAGTGCTTGGTCAGTGGTGATCGATTTGCTCTCACTCTTGCTCACCACCTCTCTCCTATTCCCTCTCTCTCATTCTGTCTCTCACTTCCTCTCTGGGAGTCTCTCTTCCTTGCTTGTAGGGTATCATAAGACATCCTGCCATGAGTAGAATCTGAAGTCTAAAAGACCCTTCAAAAGGAGGAAGAGAATGTGGGAGAGTGAAGAGGACTGTTATGCAATATGTACCTGTACAAATTCCCCACGATGAATAGAATTAGGTACCACAAACATACACTACTGATAAATTTACTTGAAAGATTCTTCAAAGGGTGACCCAAGACAGATGGTAACCTTGACACCATTTCCCAGAGTATTCCGACAGCCAGGGCTCAGACATGCCTAACCAAAAGTTACAATGAAAGATGCTGAATTTCCAGAATCTACTCTGCCTGCTATGAAAGTTTCTACCAGCCATTTATATGTTGATAAAGTGAGTTTTCATTCAAAACTTAGAAGCCCACCCTGTCCCACTTCTATTTGTGCTTCTCATAAGTCATCTGACTTCCCATTTCTTCCTCTCAGGATGGGAATAATAAGATTATGTACCACCTGAGATTGTCCTGGGGATTGAAAGGGACAGCTGTGGAACCAGCTTTACTTAATGTCCTACCCAGTGCTCCATTAATGTAATTCCTAGTGATAACACCATTACTGCAGTAATACTAATACTAGCATTAAAGTGCTTCGGTACTGATACTAATCCTAAATTAATAATACCATTAGTACTACCAGTACTAGTAGTATTACTACTCACTATAAGCCAATCAATAGTCATTGCGTCGCTTGTTTTGACTGGCTATCTAGTAATTGTCCTTCACACCTTAGGAAGGCACAGACTCTTTCTTGTGCCAAAATGAAATTAAATTTAGAAATTAAATTTCTAAGTGGAAATCATTTTTCACGAAGGATGGAGGTGATTGGTCAATTGAAGAGTAACATCTTTCTTCAATCATAATTAAAATGTGCAGGTGGTAGAGGGTGGGGGGAATAAAGGCCTTAGATTTTTCAAGCATATTTTGTGTCTTTGTTTTTGTTTTTGAAACAGTCTTGCTATGTAGTCTAGGATGGCCTTGAACTCACTATGTAGCCCAGGCTGGCCTCAAATATGTGGTAAACCTCCTGCCACAGTTACCTGAGTGCTGTGTTTCCAGGTGTATGCCACACAGCCCTGCTCAAATCAAATATATTAAATCACTTCAACTGATACATCCTTTAAAAAATTCACATCTAGATCCTTAAACTAATCAAGCAAAGTAAATGAAAATATTAATTCAGTGTTATACTGAAATATCTGCCAGATTTGTGTACTAACTCTATGCGATATTATACTAGAGGGTTTGGTTTTTTGGTTTTTTCAGGTTTTTATTATTTTTTTGGTTTTGATCCATGGTTTCTGCCTCATAATTAACTCCCAAGACAGATCATAGATACTAAAGCTTCTTGTCCCCAAGGTGAACCATAGAAACTCTAATTGTCCCCCACCCCTCTGTCTTGGAGCTGACCATAAAGAAACCCTCTGACCCACCTCTGTGTGGTAGATCATATGACCCTCGTCCTTCCAGAGGGTCCAGAGAAGCTAAGAAAAATCTAAACTGACAGGCCTTTCTGGGTTGCCCCACCCAATCTATCAGCAATCTTGCCTATGCAATGAAGTCTCTATAAAGAAAAAATCCAAGAATACAGAGTTGTGAGAGATCAGACAGCTGAATGTGACAGGTTCCTAGAGTGTGTAGTGCCCAAGGACAGCATAGGACCCCTACCCCCTTCTCACACACCTCACCCTGTGCAGATATCTTCCTCTGCATTTTCTGTAATCTTTTGAAGTCAACTTGTAAATGTAAGTGTTTCCCTGGGTCCTGTGAGCTGCTCAAGCATATTAATCAGATCTAAAGAGGAGGTTGTGGGAACCTCTGACAGCCAGTCAGTCGGTCAGCAGCACAGTAAGACAACCTGGGACTTGCGGTTGGCATCTGAAGTCAGTGGGGGTGGCCAGTCTCAGGCAGAGTGCCTGCAACCCGTGGGATTTCACACTGTCTCCAGGTAGACTGTGTCAGAATTAAACTCTATTAGAAGACCCCAGCTGGAGTCCACTGCTACAGAATCAATCGCTGAATGACCACACACAGACATCTGGTGTCAGGATTCTTCTATGCTGATCAAGGTGTGAAAATTGACAGAAAAACACACATTTTGTTTTCCTGAGGCATAATTATAGAAAATGCCAGGATACCCTTTTCTCTTCACCCTAAAAAAATTGTTCAATCAAATTCATTCAAAAACCCATTCGTATAGTCAGGTGGTGGCTGCTGGTATGCTTCCATCAGTCCATATGAATATTCATTTGAAATTGAGCGACTGTGGCCAGTCTTGGGCGCGCTCCACTATAGGGCACGTTTCATCCTTGAATCACAGTCTACATCCTTGAAAGAGGCTCAGCTCTGTTGTAAACCATCCAGTGGAAGAAGAATTTCCATAGTCAAAAAAAAAAAAAAAGACTTCAGCAAGATTTTGTCACAGTGGTCAAAAAAATTCAGAACAATTCTGGGTAATAGACTCAAAATTCTTACCAACCACTTCTTGGTGGGCACAGGTCATGTTCAGCTCAGTCAAGCCTCTGGGAAAGCGAACCACAGGAATAGCACAGATGCTGAAGAAATCAGATACATCCTGTGGTTCTGTGCTTCAAAGGTAGCCACAAATTCTTAAGGTATGATTCACAGTCATCAAACTCTATGGGAGTCCTTTAAGGTTGTTCTTAAACTTCCAGTGAACAGCGCTGAGATTCCTCAGGTCTATTATGCCAGAAGATCAAGGAAGTTCTGCAGTAGATCAGGAATGTGGTAGGAAATGAATGTAGTTTGGGCCACTTAGCTCCTTAGAACCTGCATCTACTTGAACAAAGATGAGAGGAAAGCCGGAACCCATGCCTTCTTAAACCTTTTAGGGATCCAAGGAAAAGCTATGTATTTAAAAGATATTCAAAGCAAGTAGTTTATGTCATCCAGGCTTGGATGCTAAATCTTGAAGATCCTACCAAACTGTTCCGTACACATAGGCATGTTTTGAATGTTTTGAAGCTATTGCTTCTTGGCCTTTTGGCTAAGTTCAAGTGAAAGTTCTGAAGCTATACTCTATCAAAAGAATGCGAGGTAAGAGAAACCTATCAATTTTCCTAGCAGATGTACCCTATTAATACTTTATCCCAAACAGGCAGCCAAAAAAATGATCAGAGAGCCTATATAAAGACTACTATTCTGAGCATAAAAGTGATCATTGCTCTCAGTTCCTATGGCATAACAAAACACCCCAGAACTTCATGGCTTAGAACATGGCCAAGTATTTACCTCCCGAGTCTATAGGTTAGTAATGGGCCTGTGCTCAGCAACCATCTGAGATGCTCATCAGATTTTATCTGGACCTCCTAGTGCATCTGTGGTTGGCTGCCAGGCCAGTGGAAGTGCTGGTCTAGCACAGTCTCTGACTACATGATCTCCTATCTTCCAACAAGTTAGGTTGGGCTTGCTCACAAATAGTCTAGGCAGGACACCCAGACCGAGGATGGAGGTGTCAAGGGCCTCCTAGAGCCTCAGGCTTAGAACTACCACAGCCTTCTCTAGCCAAAGTAAGTTCCAAGGCCAACCTGGATTCAAGATGTTCAGAAACAAATTTTACCTTTTGTGGATATGAAATTCAGTTAGGTTCACAGACATGCTCCCTGAGGCCACACTAACTAAACACAAGAAGACAAGGGTAAGCATCAACAGAGTGGAGAATTTATGATCGGAATAGACTAGAATTCACCAAGAAGAGTGCATGACAACTGCTTCATAGTAACCCTTCCCACCGTTTGGTCTTCCATAATTTCATGAGCCAACTCCTTATGGTAAATCTCTTTATACATTCACATATGCATCTTGTTGGCTCTCTCTCTAGAATAAGTCTGCGTACCACTATAAGTACTTACTGGCATATAGTGTACAACAAAGGAGTACTAAGTCCCTGATAAAGGCAAATGGTTGGTCTGTCCCCGGGTTGACCACCCCTTGATTCTTTCAGCATGAAAAAAATAATTGCAATCATCCAAAAAAATAAAAATCTGAATTGACAAAGCCTTACCATTACTGTTAATCTTGCTACATTTTTGTTGCCTCTTTTTATTTGGTTTGATGCTTTAACTTTGTTTTGGCTTTGCCAAAAATGGTCAAACGCCTGAAATTTAACCATGAGATGTGCACCCACAATATCCACCCATGAGCATTGCCATGTGGGACTTCTCTGGGAGTCTCCAGAGATCCATTTTGCAAGAGCTAGCACATGGAAGCACCATCCTGGGAAGCTGACAGCAGAAGGGCTGATGCCGCACTCATGGTGACATGCCTCGCACACTCAACCAAAGGTCTACACAGGTGCCAAGAAACAGATTGCTAGGAAAAGACATGTCGGTGGGGGCATTGGTTTGTTACTTTGATGGCCCTGTGATTTTCCAACTTGGCTTTGTTGAACTACAAATTGTCTTTCTAGCAAGTTCCAGCTAGGAGGTCCTCTCCCAGGAGTCAGAAGAGAGAAAGAAGGCAGCAGCTATGTAGCGGCAGGAACATACCTTCTCCCAGTGATCATGCAAATTATAATCCATGTGTTGCTGTGAAGAGATCTTTACATATTATGACAGTCCCTCATGAATTGACTTTAAGTTAATCAGCTGGGAGACTGTCCTGGTGGGTCTGACTTAAGCAGTTGAATGGCTTTAAAAGAAGACTGACATCCTCTCTAACCTCAGAGATTTCACATTTCAGCTCATGCTGCTATAGTCTAGCCTTGCCATATTTGAATGTCCCCACCTAAACTCTTGCTGCAGTGTATTCCCCATCATGAAGTGTTAAGGGTTGGGACCAGTGAGACATTTGAGGTCCTCAGGCATGGGTTAATTTAAGCATAGATTATCTAAGAAGGGGCTGTGTTATCAAAGTGAGCTCTCTCTGGCTCTCTGGTTCTGTCATGACACATACGGCTCTCCCCCACATCATAGCCAAGGATGTGTCAGGATCCTGACACCGTGTTCTTGGACTTCCCGACCCATGAGTTAAATAAACCTTTCTTTTTCTCTCTATAAATTATCCAGTATGATATCCAGTTATAGCCGGGTGTGGTGGTACATGCCTGTAATCCCAGCACTCTGGAGGCTGAGGCAGGAGTATTGGTGTGAGTTTGAGACCAGCCTGGGCTACAAAGTGAGCTCAAGACCAGCCTGAAATGCATAGCAAGACCTGTCTCTAGAAAAAAGAAAGATATTCCATTATAGCAGCGAAACCAGACATGCTCATTGCCTTCCCTTCTTGCCCTGCCCACCCATCCTATAGGCTCCAGGCCTGTGTAACCAGGCCCTACAGGCCCAGTCCTTGTTCCAGTTTTGCATGACTTCTGCTTCTCTAGTTGAATTCCAGTGGATATAGTTATAATCAGAAAGCAAGAAGAATATATTTAAGCTTGCCATTTGGGTCTTTCACAAAGAGATGGGCAGCATGGACCCAAGGGTTGAGTGGCCAGGACCTTCCTTCACCAGCCATGTAACTTTGGGCAACTAATGTCATTACCTCTCTGCCCACCATTTCTTTACAAATTAGCATTAAATTCTAAGTTGAGCCTACCCACCTCCCAGAGTTGGTTTGAGAATTCAAAGGATGTAACGTGTGAAAGCTTTGTGTGACCTATAGACACATGAGATTTGTACAGTTTTAAAACCACTTTGACTAATATTTCTAGGTAGGGGAGGCAGAGAATGTGAAGAATAAATATCTGAATGTGTGTAGTATGTGCAGAAAAGGTGACTCTCTTCCCCCATACCATCGTCTAGCCCTTCTTGGGAGGCAGACAGGCTGTGCTCAGAGAAGAGAACAGAGGCTCTGAGATGACCAGCTTACCTAGGTCACAGAAGATAATTTGGAGTTCACTATGAAACTGGCTCTCTGACATCGAAGTCCAGGCTCTGTGTGACCCTCCTTTGGAGAAGAAGTACATTTCTTTTCCTGTGTTACCGTGAAATCCATTTGAACTCCCAGAAGAGCCACAAGAACCATTTTCCCACACCCACTGTTCTCTGGGACCTATTTCTTTAACTAGGGAGGAAACAAGTTTCACCTGATATGCCCTCAGTCACAACGCTTGAGAAATCAATAAAAGATAAAATTTTTCCTGCTTCTTTGCCAACTGGCAAATTCTGTTTTCTTAATTTACAGTTAAACTACTCCTGCAGAATAATGAAAGTGAAACTTCACTATTTACTTATTTTGATTGCTCCAATCATTAAATGCTAAGAAAAGATACTTTACTATGTTTTATGCCCACAGGGAAATAACTGTGGTTACAGGTCAAAGTTATTCAGCAAACAAAAATAGGGTTTTTTTAATGCGCCTTCCTCAGAAAAATGTAAAACAGCCAAGATAATTTAGGGGTTAGGCGTTTCCTTAGAGCAAATTATCAACTATCTGGAGTCTATGAGACATTTTGTAACATGGCAAAGAAGTCCCTTCTATTGGGTGATAGAGACCCGGACACATTTCTCAGGCACAAGCAAAACCAGAAGTAAATATGTATCCACATAAAAAAAGATTGGGTTTTTTTTCAAATCCTATATTACATGTAAAGTTAATTTCAGTCAAATTAATTTTAAAAGTGAAAGGAGGAAAATTGTCTCTTTAGTCATTAAGGTTTCATATTTATTGACCCTCTTTAATGATAAAGAGATAGCCAGAAAGTTGTATAGTTGGGAGAGCAGGACTGGGGTTCAAATCTGGGTCGTGTCAAAGACTTACAATTTCTACTTTTTCAAATTGCATAGTCAATGTTTAAATCAGTTTTAGTATTCTCACAATTTGAGGAAGAGTTATTTTGAAGGGGGTCACTGAGGATTGAACCCCGGGCTTCACACATGCTAAGCAAGTGCTCTACCACTGAACTACATTCCCAGCTCAGGAGTTCTATTTTAATAAAAATTAAATGTGTCAACCTGACCACTTGACTCAAAAACAAAACGTAACCCAAAATGCAAAAATTCAGTTAACACTTTTCAAACTTGATGAGGCTAGTTAAAATCCTCATTACTTCCTATATGGGACCACATCATTTTATTTCCTACTAATTTCTTGGTTTTCTCTGGAGTAATCCCTGATGGTAGGGGTCTTGTTATTTTACTATTTCCGACATTACACATTAAACTTGAAGCATAGCACACAGTGGATGCTGCTACCTAGTAAGTGCTCACAAATTGTTTGTGACAGGGTGCAATCATACATGAGCCTGATGTTTTGAAATTTTCAAATCACTTTTGTTCATATTACTGCCTGTGACTATTACAGCAACCATATGTGTGAGTTACAACAAATCATTGTTAGCCCCACTTGACAAATAAGGAAACTGAAATTCAGGATAAATTGAGTCATCTCTTTAGAATCTTTCATCTACAAATCAAAATCTCATGAGTACAAAGAGCAAAGGGTTGTTTTTCCAATCTAAACACTCCCTCATTAAAGAATATAAATTTTTGTTAATGTTTGGCAAAACTGTGCCTTCTATTTAAATAAAAGACTGAAATGAACAGGTCTGGATGATATCAAACTACATGTTAAGAGTCTGAGGTCCCAAGTTTATTTGAAGTCTCTGGATTGATCTTACCACACTGACCATTTAATAAACCAGATCAGCAGTTGTTAAGCTTGATGTTAGGTACTCATGGTGCTGATGCATCTGAGACTACTGTATGAGAAAGGAGAGGTTTGGGAGGCAGAAATTCCAGTATTATCTATGCAGTATCCAGGATGAGCTGCCATTATCAACTGGAAGGTTGACCTTGAGCAGCCACAAGTGGCAGATGGGGACCAGTTACCTCTGATGATTATCAAAAATAATCTACCAACAAAAAATAATCTCCCAACCAATCTGCCCAACAACCAAAAGCCAAAATGGTAAAGGTTGCATCTACTTAGCTCTTTGCTGATACAGTATATTTTGTAGATTTTATATTTAGGTTATAAATAAGATAATTTTGAAGCAAAACTTTTATGTGTTTGTGTGATGGAGTCCTTGGACTTGGATTCTTTAGCAGTGCTGAACCTGGTAGGACTTTGGAAACTCTTAGAGTAGAACTGAACGCCTTTTCCATAAAATCTTTGGGTCCCAGGGGCAGAATGCTACAGCTGTGTCCAGACATCCCCCCAAAGCCTCACGTGGGCATGAGGTGGGGCTGGATCTGGAGTGTGTGACACTGGAATTGATTCATGGGCAGTGCCTGGATCAGGCGCAACTAAAACTAAGAGTATAAATGACACCCACCCTAAGTAGCCTGGATAAGGTATAAGAGATAGAAAGAGCTGTGGTTTTCCCTTGTTGCTTTGCTACTTTCTGACTCCTGTGAACTGTTTCTCCTGTTTGAAATACCTGTTGGCCACACCATCCTACCTTGGGCTAGCTGATTAGAGACAGAAACCTCTACAGACTCTGAGCTCAATAAACTTTTCCTCCTTTAAGTTTGGGTGTCAGGTAGTTTGTCTCAACAGTGAGACAAATAAGACAAATACAAAAGCCAAAATAGTAAAGGGTGCATCTACTTAGCTACTTGTTGACACAGTACATTTTGTAGACTTTATTTTAGGTTACAAATTGGACAGTCTTGAAGAAAAACTTTCATGTCTTTATGTAATGTCAAGTTTGAAGAACTAAAGCTACAGCAAAAGCAAGGCAAATTAAAAACTAAATGCGGGTGTTTGTGCGTGCATGTGCGTGTTTATGTGCATATGCATTTCTTATAACATGAACTGAATTAAAGATCAAATGTTTAAAGGGATTCATTTTCACTTAAGTTATCCCAATGTGTAAAAAATCAACACACTTATTCTCAACTACACATGGTCTTATTTGCTCTCCACAAATACTTGAAGGGCATGACTAAGCCAAGTTATGCATTACTCAGTGCTGTTCAGCACTCTCTGTCTCTCTCTCTAAAACTTTTCTGCCTCCATCTAATCCCTGGTCATAGCTGCTGGGAAATTCAACACTATGCAGAAAGGGCCTTTTGCTTTATGGTCTTATATAAAAGAACCTATCACCCAAAAGACATGGGATATGTTGCTGACTCAATCTAAAGAAGGATTTCAGGTTGGGTCAGCAACATCCTGGGAGTCAGAGGCCACCAAGCTTCCTCTTAAGGCCAGGTCACAACAAGTTTACTGAGAAGGCTGGATGGATACTGTAATGACTGCAGGAACTCAGTCCAAAACCAGCATCTATAAAAAGAAACTTCTCTTCCATCTCTCCTCCCCATTTGCAAACGTGTGTGTTTTCCTTGCAGGAGCTAGAAAAGAAGCCATTTTCACTCTTCCCACCAGCCTCTCTTGGGGGAGAATTCAACTTCTGTTTATTTGTTTGTTTATTCATTTGTTTTGTTTGTTGTGCTGATTTTTGTGGTTCTGGGGATGAAACCCGGGACCGTGTGCATGGAAGGCAAAAATTCCACCACCGAGCCACATCCCCAGCCCTCAGCTTCTGCTTACTCAATAAGATGTCGTATCCTTTTCATTTTGTCCATGAAAAGTCAGGCATCTCCATTTGGCAATGCAAGCCAAATGTAAGCTCGTTCCATGTTCCAAGAGGTAGAAAACAGAGCAGGATGGATATGCTCCGTGTGAGGCACCCCTTTTGGAGTTCTGTTTTGTTATGAAGAGTCAAGTACCCGCAGGTCCATTCTTACCTGTGAACCTTGCAAGGACCTAACATAATACCTATACCCAGACTGAGCTGTTTCTCACCTATCTACATCCCAGTTCACTAACATTAGCCTGGGAGATGAAGTATCCATGAAGTATCAACGAAGCAGTCGTGAACCTATTTTCCTGACTGTCATCTTCCCATCTCCAACCTCTTCAAAGTCCTGTCTGCTTATCTACAGGAGTTCCCTCAAGGGTTACTCAAATATACCAGAGAAGAGCTTCTCTGCCCCTTCCTCCTTCTGCCATCTCTCCGTCCTCCTTAAAGCCCAGCTGCAATGAGCCCTACAGCGATGAGCCCTGTGGCAATGAGCCCTGCTCCAGCCACCAGGACAAGAAAATTGCCCTCCTTGCCAAAACATGTGTCCTCTTCAGTGCTCATTAAGCTCTGTGATGGCTCCTGCCACTCCTCATTATCACCCCGCATCGAGCCCACCACCCAGTCAGGTTGCAGCGGAGTCCCTTGGTTTGGAATCAAAGTGAGGAGAATGAATAACAAATGCCTGTTGTAGCCAGGAATCTCCACAGAAACAGAACCAACACGGAAGGAAAAAAGAAGAGAGGAATTCAGAGACACAGAACCGGTGAGGTAGACTGATTTGAATGCCAATCCCGTCTTTAAAATACCTTCATGGAAACATTCAGAAAAATAGCTGGGCATTTATGTGTCACCATGCTCCAGCAGCACAGCCATTCACAATCCCCCAGATCATTTCTGACTGTCACAACTTGGGCAGGGAGCATTGGCCTCTAATGGATAGAGGCCGGGAAGGCTGAGAAACAGCCTCCGATACCCAGGACAACCCCCAACAACAGAGCACTGTCTGCCCCCACATGACAACAGCAGCGCTGCACTGAAGAAATCCCGCTCCACATGACCACGTCGCTTCCTGTCTCTCTAACCTTGTTCGTTATTGCTTCATCCTCTCTGGCTTCCTCTCAGGTCACAGAGCACGTGGATTCCTTCCTCCCCTAGGGCCTTTGCAGTTGGCATTCCCACTGCCTGAAATGCTCGCTTCCATGAATGGCTGGCTCTTTGTCATCTTTCAAGTTTCGCCAAGGTCCCCACCCCCACCTGCCCTTCACTCCATTCAATTTAATTAATCTGAGTATTTCTTCATCACCAGCTGACGTTTGCCTGTTTTGCCCTTTTGATCAGCCTTCCTACCAGCACTGAAAGTGGGTAGATGGCTACCAGTCACTGTGCTCCAGGCACCAGTACCAGGCCTGGCTCTTAGCAAGTGCTCAGCAAATACTTGATGAATTAAGGAAGGGAGAAATGACTTGGATGTTTCAGTGAGCACAACTCCCCCTGTGTGTTTAATTTCACACCACCACCACCCTCTGCCCAGCTCACATATGCCTTTATAGGATCTGTACTGTGACACGATGTTGACTCTGCTCCCAAGAGCCCTGAGTCATGTTTTACTGGACTTACAGCAGGATCTACATCTTTTCTCAAGGTCACCTCTCTCCCAAGCTACAACTTGGTCCCACAACACACCTGAGCTCTATCTCTGGAGTCTTCCTACTCCACAGAGAATCTTCTTGGTTTCAAAGGGACCCCCCCCCCCAATATATAGCTAGTAATGATTGGGGTCTTTAAGAAGGGCTTGCCTCAGAAAGAATTAAAATGAGAAAACTAAACCGATCTCATTAAAATAATTCCCTTTAAAAATACACCCAATGGTACTATGACCACAAATACAGCATTACAGAAATTAAACTGTCATCTAGCCAGTGGCCCTCTGGCAAGTCAGCTACATGTGGACCTGTTCATCCCAATTCTTTTCACCCATTTCCTCTTCTGCTATATTCTTGCTGTGTTCTCAGGGAGGCTCCTAATAACTTTCATATGCCTCAAAAGTAACTCAGTATAAGGTTATTACTGATAACTTTTAGCCCTTTGCTATTTTTCCCTCCACAGTCAGATAAATGCCATTTCTCACCTCTCTGCCCTATAGATTATATGGCATTGTCTTGGTTACTTCTCTGTCATTGCTGAGACAAAATACCCAACACCCAAAGATAATAGGGGAAAAGTTCATTTAGCTCACAGTGCATAATCAGCTGGCTCCAAGTTAGGTAAAAGACACCAAAAGCAACAAGAGAGGGAGAGGAAAACAAGCCCTTTCTGCCCCTTCTGTCTTATCCAGACTGCTGGGATGAGGGTGCTGCCAACCAGTCAGTGGACTGACCCCAAATCACCCACCCTTAATCCCAGCACCCTCAATCCCAGCACTGAACCATGTATCGATCACAAACTCTGCATTCAGCTACCTCTAAAAAACCCCATCTAAAAGCGCATGAAGCTTTGGGAGGATATCTGAACCCAAACTATAGCAGGCATGCTTCTCAAAACAGCCCGCCTGCTTTGTTATCTTCTCACTAGGATCCTTTGTCTTAGCTCTGCCCAGTGCCATGCACATGACTGCCCACTGCTGATCTGACCATCTCTGTCTCTGCCACTGAGTTACTTTTTGGCTAAATATCCACTGAGGAGCAGAGTAATTATTTCTTTCTCCTATATACTAATTAGGGAGAAGGTTACGGATCTTTGAGACAGGGCCACTGGGGAGACCATCCACAGGGAAGCAAGCCTGGCATGAATACTCCCTTTTTCCTCTGCTCAGGACACCCCTGCTAAGCATAGGGCAGGCTGATGGGTTTCTTGAATTCTGCAAATGCAAAACTTGCCAAGGGTCCACCTAGGCTCTGCTGCGTGTGGGTGACCCCAGCACCTGGCCCCACCTTCCATGCCTATAGCAAGGCTTCACCCTTGTCAAGTGCCTCCACACCTATGACACTTGCACAAGTGAATGGGTAGAAGGACCCTCAAAGTGCTATTCAATCCATGTAGAAAAAGTAGAACTGCTCCAGTTTAATTTTTTGTCTTTTCACTACCAAATAACCTCAAAGTTGAGAAGGTTAGTAGGAACCATTTAAACAATTCTCTGATTGTGCCTTGGTTAATAGGGGAAGTCCAACAACGGAGTAAACACTCACATTTGAACTATTTTCGACAATGTCCTAAAAAGTCAAACTTTTATTCGATGAGAACAAGGTGGAATATTTTAATTCTGGCCTCTAATAACAGCACACTGAATTTTTCCCTTCTTCTTCTCTTTCCCTTTCTTCTTACCTGTTTCCTTTCTTCTTTTCCCCTCAGTTTTCCTCTCTCTCTCTTTCTCCCTCTTTCCTTTTCTCTCTCTCTCTGTCCCCCCACCCCTTACCCAGTTTAAAATTCAGAGAGAAACTCTCTAGAGAGAGTAAGTCAATAAATCAACCAAAACTGTGTTGACTTCCATGGCGGAGAATTCCAGAATAGATGTACACGCAGCCTCGTGGGAAAAGCAGCACCATTCCTTCCGCTCCCACAGATTGTGATGCTAATTTGCCCGTGTGATCCTCCAGTGTTTACCATTATCTTGGGCCAAGTATTTTTTTTTTTTTTTAAGAGTGTCTGTCCTGTCTCCCAACAACCTCTCCTGGACTCTTCCTTTTATTCATGGTGCCTGCACAACTCAGAAACTGAAACTTCGGTGAGAAGTAATGAAGTGTTTAAAAGCAGTAACTTGTGGTCAGCCGGTCTTAGATTTGGGGGCGAAGTTAAGGGCAGCATCTACGTAAGTTCCTCCCCCTACACCCCCATCATCCCATTAGTTCATGGTTATGAATCAAAATCAAAAGTTGGGCACTGCTGCCTTGAGCCTTGGGTGGTAAGAGATTTCCCTCTTTGCCCCAACACGACTTGTTTATTCATCCAAATAAGGAGCTTTGGTGCGTGTAGCATGTGATCATTTATTATTATTCAGAGCTGCTGCCTATTAAGAAAAACTACTTGTGTCCATACCAAGTATTTTACATATAGCCTTGTACTGCACTTTAGTTTTACACAGATCCTATAAGGTAAGCATTGCTAGCCACACTTTCTCAGGAGGTTTAGAAACAGAGCCAGTGAGATGACACACATGGGATTCAAACCCACATTCATCTGACTTCAAAACCAGCGCTCTTCAAATGAACCTCCGTTTGACTAGTAGGAGAAGAAGCAGAGAGGTGAAATGTTAAATGACATAATCTGTGTACCTGACACTCACCATAAAATGTAACTCTCCAAAACAGTTACTGCTAGTATTACTATAATTATCATCATTATTGCTATTAGCAGTAGTAGTAATAGCATTATCATTGTTTAAAGACTGACTCTTTAAACTTATTTTCCAAGACATAGAAATACCTGTAGCACTAGAATTATAAGTATATTAAATGCCCTTAAACAAATGCCAAAAGGTAAAAAAAAAAAAAAAAATACAAGGAGCCAACAAGCCAATAAACATTATCTAAATGCAGAACAAATTAATGAATTTAAATAACAACTATCTCTAAAAGGCCCAGTTAGTCATGGTTTTTGACCAATTTCCGAAGAGCTCTCTGGATGTGACTTGTATTTCTTGCCATTGGACAGGAAATGTTTAGGATGGGTAGTTGAGGGACAGCTACAGTGAAGGCAAGCTGTTAACAAGTTTCTAGAACACAGGAGACTAGTGTCTCTTACTATGTAAATCTTCATAATGAACATGACCCATTTACACCACAATGGCAGAGCCCTTAGTGAGGAACGAAGTCAAGCTCTGCAAACTGAGTCAATTTACCTAGAAAGACTGCCACTTTGCTTTCCTAGAAGTGTAATTTCCAACTTACAACCAGTTCCAAACACAAGCTGGCTACTTGGTATCCGTTGTTCCAAATGCTCTTTGCCGCAGTCACATGAGGCAGTCAGGTCAGGGATCTGCACACAGAAGTCTGTGTGACCTGAGATACAGCTGAAGTTCAGGGTAACCACAGTGAACTGGACACCATGGTGACTGGTACCCATTCAGACCCCAGAGCACAGGAATGTGTCACCCATGAGCAGCCCTGGAAGCAGCCCTAGAAACAGAGTTTTCCTCACTGGAAGGAAGGGCAGGACCCCCACTGGGTCTCTGCGGGCTGGACAGCAGCTCTGGTAGGGAACAGACCAGAGGGATGGTGAAGGGATCAGTCCCAGACTCCAGATAACAGCAGCTTGGGAAGGCAGGAAACTCTTCTTCTCGGAGGTTCTCATATTAGCTCTCCAGGGCTTCATTCTTCTAAGAGTTTCTTATGGTGCCTCTTTTTCCTCTTGTATATAAAGACAGTGTCCAGTTTCCTAGCCCTTCCTTGAGATTCTCAAAGGAGTTTTCTGATGTGTTTTTCTTCATTGAGTTTTCCCCACAAGGTGAACTGCAGACACACCAAGGTGGAATCTATTCTCAAAGATGAAATAAAGGTGGGGCCACCTCATGCCCTGCCCCCTTTTCCTTAGCTCTCTGTCTGTTGTCTCCCTTTGCTTAGGTCAGAATATGCCCAGCTGACCTGCAGGAATTCCCTCTCCCCTATGGAAAGCTGTGAAGGAAGGTGTCTTGCCCTGAGGTAACAAACGGACAGGGCTGTTTCCAAGCTGGGCCTCATCTTTCCTGGAATATTGATTGATTCTTGGGCAGAGTGCTAGCAAGTGAGAGAGAAAAGAAAGTGGCACTTTGGAAAGAGCTATCAGAACTTCATTCACTGATGACTGGATTTATTCAATAAATACTACTGGACATTATCACAGGAACTTGGAATTCAGGAGTGAACCAGTCAGACAAAAATCCCCAGTGAACGAAGCTAAGGCTGTCAGCAGGGAGAAGACAAACGATAAAAAGGGAAAATAAATGAACTATGTAGTACAGTCAGAAGAACTGTACAGATAAACAGAGCAAGGAACAAGGAGAGGGAAGCAAAGTCAGGTTGTAACTACAAACAGTCCTTACTGTTTCCACCAGGCACTGAATGAAAAACCAAAAGTGGTGGGGGAAGCCATGAGGCTGTGAAAAGAGACAGATTCTAGCAGAGGGAACGAATGCAAAAGCCTGAATGGGCGCAGGTCCACCAAAGTCAAGGAAAAGTAAAGGGGCTGATGCGATTGAAGGGCAGGAAATGACAGGCTCAACCAGCTGTGGCTTTACAACAAATAAACACAGCCTTTCTGGGTCCACAACTATAAACATTTCTTTCTCTACTTCTGGCCACTTGCTCAAAGCAAGTCCACAAGAATGCCAAGGTCAAAGAGTGGGCCAGCGTGTTTGGCCTCCCGTGGGAGAAATAGAGACTCAGGCTTAGTAACCCAGCCTATCAGAAAACCACTGAAAGTGCTAAGCAGATAAAAGATCTGATCTATCTTTTGTTTAACAGTAGCAGTCTGATGGGAATGTCGAAAACACCATAAGCCAGCCATGGTAGAATCTGGAGACTTATCGGAAGCTATTAAATTATTCTGTGTGAAATATCGTGGTGACAGAGATCAGAGAAGCACCAGAGAATTTAGTGAGGGTGGTAAATTCTGGTAATATTTTGAAATTACAGTTAAGGCCTTGAACCAGCCACTTGCACATGAAACATGACTTAAGCTTCTGAGTTAAGCAGTTGTAAGGGTGCATCTGCTATGTTTCAGGGGTAGAGCGGGAAGTGAGGAAAGTGAGGAGCTGCATGAGACACATTAAGTTTCTGATGTCTATCTGACCTCCAGATAAAGATATCAAATAGGCAATTAGACAGCAGGCTGGAGTTTAAGAGAGAGATCTAAAGTATAAATCTGGTGTGATGGTGCACATTTGTAATCCCGGCACTCAGAATGCTGAAGCATGAGGATTGCCATGAGTTCAAGGTCAGCCTGGGGTATATAGTGTGATCGTGTCTTGGAAAGAAAGAAAGAAAGGAAGGAAGGAAGGAAGGAAGGAAGGAAGGAAGGAAGGAAGGAAGGAAGAAAGAAAGAAAGAAAGAAAGAAAGAGAAAGAGAAAGAGAAAGAGAAAGAGAAAGAGAAAGAGAAAGAGAAAGAGAAAGAGAAAGAAAGAGAAAGAGAAAGAGAAAGAGAAAGAGAAAAAGAAAGAGAAAAAGAAAGAGAAAAAGAAAGAGAAAAAGAAAGAGAAAAAGAAAGAGAAAAAGAAAGAAAGGGGGGAAGGGAGGAAATAGTTTTGGAGTTATCAGTATGTAGATGATACATTACTTTTCCACTCTTGCATAACAAATCACCACAACTGAGCATTGTAGAAATACCCATAATGGCATGGTTCTATGTCAGAGGCCCAGCACAGCCCAGCTGGTTTCTATGCTTGGGTTTCCATAGGCCAAAATCAAAGTGTCAACTGGGGATGCAGCAATATTTTGACGTTCACCAAGGCTACTGGTTGATGGCCAGGTGTAGTTTCTTACAGCTGTAGGACCAACATTCCCATTTTCTCAGTGGACACTGGATAGGGGTTGCTCACGGCTCCTAGAAGTCCACAGTTCTATGCCTCCTCTAGGGTATGACTGTTTTCTTCTTCAAGGCCAACAAGAGAACCTCTTTCTCCTAAAATCTTTCATTTTAGACAGAATCCAGTTCCTCTTCAAAGATCAGGCAAATCCAGAGAGATCACCCTTTAATTAATTCAAGGTCAACTGATTAGTAGCAATCTTTTTTTTTTTTTTGTACCAGGAATTGAACTCAAGACCTTGCACTTGCCAGGAAGGTGCTTGCGCTGCTGTCTGGTCAACTGATTAGTGACCCAATCACAAAAGTTGTGTCCTGTCATATTCATAGTCCCACCACAGTCAAGAGGGGATTGTGTGGATGGATGGGAAACTTGAGTCTACCTTAGAAGTTTTAATATTATAAATAGTTGCTTAAAACCTTGGGATTCAATAAGCTCACCAATTTGAGTACAGATAGGCAAGAAAACTAGATTCTTCTGCACAGACCCCCGGAGTTGCCTTATCCCTATCATTTTTCTGGCCTGGTTTCCTAGACTTCTCTTTAGTTCTGATAGCTACCTAAATCCTTGTCAGTTAAGACAAACTGTCTGCTTGGTTGGCTTGGGAGCCACCAGAGGGATTGGTAAAGCACACTTCTGAGTGTGTCTGTGTGAGTCATGGAGGTGTAACTTTGGGTTACTACCCAAAGTTACTATATATCTATATCTAGTCCCTGACCTCCTTTCTCTCTGGTGCTTAGCTCCTGTTCTGCTTCTGGGTGCATGAACTAAGCAGTTTTGCTCTACCGTGGTGTTCTGCCTGGAAGCCAGTGACTATGAACTGAATCTCCAAAACCTTGAGCCACAGTACACTTGTCCTCCTTTCAGCTAGGATTTCAAGCATTGTGTCTCGGCAATGAGAAAGTTGTGTGATACACAATCAAAAGGAAGCGTGAACAGAATCCGCCTCTGGATAATTCTTTTCTCGTACCAAGGTTGAAGAATCACTCGCTCACACCAGAAGAAAAAGACGGAGATGCAAATACATGATGAAGAGTCTTTTGCACCTCAAATTCCAAAATGACCTTCAAGTACATTACAGTGGAAATCCTGTCTGAATGCTTCTTTTGACATTTTTTCTATTGAAAGAGTGAATTCTCTGAGTTGAGAATGCGGCAACATGGCAGAGTAGTGTTCTAAAGTCTACTTTAGGAGATTTCATTTCTGAATTGATGGTAACCAGTACCTCTCCTTTGGTTCCTCCGTTAGTTTCAGTTAGTCATGAATAGAGAAGGGAGGGGGAAGTGCAGTGGAGAGAGAATGTGACAAATGTAGAGAAATTCTGTAGCCAGGGGCCCCATCTTATCCCTACCCTCTCAAGACCTTGCTTTTAAAAGGCATTAGATACAGTAACAAAAGGACAGGCTTTGCAGAGAGACAAATCTGCACTTAAGACCTGGCTCTTCCATTTATGAGCTGTGTGACTCTGAGCTCATTACATAACATTTTAAGTATCTCCTTTTTCTCACCTGTCAAATGCAATAATATTACCTTCCTTCCTGGGTTATTGAAAGGCTTAAGCAAGATAATGGATATACGTACATTTACATCATGGGCTAAGTAACAGTGACTATTGCCATAGCTACTATGCCTGTAATTCTTTCTGAAATAGGACCCTGAAGGTTAACCCCCTGCTTTGTCCATGGCATAATCAAATACTCATAGATCTGAAGATTAAAGAGTGAAAACAGGAACAGTAAGAGGCAGCATCTCAGGTTGCTCTTACCCTTTGCCCTAATCACGACATGCTAATATTTTTCTGGCCCTCCTCTGAGCTTCACTTTGGATTGGACAAAATAAAAAGTGGAAAAAGGAAAGAATTTTTTTAGTTTCAGAAAGAAAGAGATAAACGTAACAGTGAAACCGAGTTTCAAAACAAGTTAGTAGGGCAGTTACAACAGTTGATATATTGTGTATTGTTGTATTCTTCATAGTTACTCAGAGTAGGCATAATAGTTATTCAGATACAAGTATGATATCTTGCCCAAACAATATTAGCACAAAATTTTCTTTTCAATGAACTAAGTGAAATTACCTGCATAACTATCTTTCCTACCTATCTTGTGTATAAATATATTTTTCTTTTTCCCTTTCTTCCTTTCCCTTTTCTCCCTTCACAATTTGTCTTTTCTTTTAAATTGCTTCTTCCAAATTCACAATATCTATTGTACATTTCAGATCTTATTTACTTGTTCAGTTTCCCACACTAGTGAGACAATGTGTTTACACATATGGGTCAATTTATTTCACTTATTAATATGGTCCAAGTTGTATCCATCTACCTATAAAAGTCTCCAGTTTATCCTTTATAGCTAAGGAGTCCTCCATTGTATTAAAAAAAAAAACAAAAAACACTACATCATTTTTATCCATTCCTTGGTTGATGGGCATTTGGGCTGTTTCCAAGTTTTTGCTATGACAAATTGTGCTGCTACAAACATGGGTACATATGTATTGCTGCGGTATGATGTTTTCAATGCTCCTGGGAGGATACCTAGAAGGGAAATACTGGGTTGAATGAGACCTCTAATCCTAGTTTTTTAAGGAATCTCCACACTGATTTCCACTGTGGTTGTACCAGTCTACACTCCCACCAACAGTGGCAAAGGGTTCCTTTTTCCTCACATCCTCGCCAGCATTTGTTATTGGTTAATTTCTTGACGGTAGCCATTCTTTCTGGGGTGAAATGAAATCTCAGTGTCGTTTTAATTTGCATCTCTTGAATGACCAATGATGCTGAACATTTTTTCATGTGTTTAGTTGCCATTTGTATTTCTTCACCTGAGAATTGTGTATTCATCTCAGATTGCCCATTTTTGAATTCAGGGTGTCTGCTTTTCTTCAATTCTTTATATGTTGCAGATATGTCTTTTGTCTGTGAGACAAAAGGCTATAATTTTTTCCCACTCCATGGATCACCTCTTCACTCTGTTGGAGATTTGTTTTGTCATGGTTTGTTTTGTTTTGTTTTGTCATGTTTTTAATAGGGTGAGGTCCCATTTGTCGACTCTTTGTACTCTTTCCCTTGCAGCCTGGGTTTCGTTCAAGAAGTTTTTGTACACACCTTCGTCTACACTATGTCTCCAAAATTTCTGCCTAATTTCTTTCCAGTAGATTTAGTGTTTCTGTCTTAATATTTAGATATTTGATGCATTTTGGCTTTAGTTTAGTGCAGAGTAATAGGTATGGGTCTAGTTTGTCTTCAGCATGTGCAGAGCCAGTTTTCCCAACACTGTTTATAAAGAGACTACTTTTCTTCCACAGAACATGTTTGACTCTTTTGTCAAAGATAAAGTGGCTGAGTATGTTTGAGGTTTCATCTGTATCTCTTATTCTGTCCCACTGATCCTCAGGCCTCTTTTTTTTGCACATGCCATGTTGATTTTCTCACAGTAGCTTTGTAGTATAATTTCAGGTCTGGCATTGTGATGCCCCCTGACTTGCCTTGTTGCCCAGAACTGCTTTTGCTTTTCTAGGTCTTTTCTAGTTCCAAATGAATTTTAGAATGTTTTCTCTAGATATGTGAAGTATGGTAATGGTATTTTTATTGGGATTGCATTAAATCTATATAGTACTTTTGAGGGTATGGCCATTTTCATTATGTTGGTTCTTTCTATCCAAGAGCAAGAGGTATCTTTTTATTTTCTGATATCTTTAAACTCCTTTTATAGGGTATTGTAATTTTCACTATACAGTCTTTTATACCCTTTTTTAGATTGATTCCTAGGTATTTCATTTTTTAGATGCTATCATGAATGGTGTGCTATCCCTAATTTCTCTGTGAGTTTGTTGCTTGTGTATAGGTATGCTATTGATTTTTGAGTATTCATTTTGAATCCTGCTACACTGCTGAATTTTGATATTACATCTACAACAGTGTTAGTATTTTTTGGAGTCCTCCATGTAGGGTATCATGTCATTTGCAAATAATGATCATTTAACTTCTTCCTTTTATTTTTTTCCTCTTGTCTAATTACTCTGGCTAATGTTTCCAGAACTATATTGAATAAGAGGAGTGATAATGGACATCCTTGTCTTGTTCCTGATTTCAGAGTGAAAGCTTTCAAGTTTTTACCATTTAGTATGATGTTACCTGTTGGTTTGTCATAAATGGCTTTTATAAGATTGAGGTAAAGCCCACCTATCCCAATTATTTGTAGAGGTTTTATCATTAATGGGTGTTGGACATTGTCAAATGTTTTTCTGCCTCTATTGAGATGACCATGTGATTTTTGTCTTTGGTTCTGTTAATATGGTGTATTACATTCATTGATTTGCATATGTTGAGCTATCCCTGAATCCCTGGCAGGAATCCTATTTGGTCATGATGTATAATCTTCTTGATGATTTGCTGCATTCTGTTTGCCAATACAGGGATTTTTGCATCAATGTTCATTAGAGAGATTGGTTTTTAGTTTTCTTTCTTGGTTAGGTTCTTCTCTGGTTTTGGAATCAGGGTAATACTTGCTTCCAAGAATGACTTTGGAAGTAGTGCTTCCCTTTCAATTTTTTTTTTAAGAGTTTCAGCATTAGTAGCATTAATTCTTCTCTAAATTTCTTTAGAATTGAATAGTGAATCTGTCAGGGTGCAACCTTTTCATAAAGTTGGTAAAGTTGGTAAATGTTTAATTATATTTTCAATTTCATTGGCTGATATCAGTTTATTTAGAATTTTTATATTTTCTTGATTTAGTTTTGACAATTTGTGTCTAGGAATCTGCATTTCTTCTGTGTTTTCCACCTTATTACAGTATATATTCTCATAGTAGATATTGATGATCTCCTGTATTTCTCTGGGCTCTGTTTTGATTCCCCCTTTTTCACTCCTAATTGCCTCAATTTGTGTTTTTTCTTTCCTCTTTTTGATGAGGTTGGCCAAAGATTTATCAATTTTATTTATTCTGTCAAAGAGCCCACTTTTCAGTTATTTGTATTATTTTCTTAGTATCTATTGCATTAATTTCTACACTTATCTTTATAATTTCCTCTCTTGCATGCACTTTGGGTTTGATTTTTTCTACTTTTTCTAGAAGTTCGAGGTTCTACATTGAGTCGTTTATTTGAACTCATCCTATTTTCCTGCTGTGTGTGTTCATCACTATAATTTTCCTTTTTAGGACAACTTTCAGTGTATCCCATGTTTTGGTACGTTGTATTGGCATTATTATTTAACTATATATAGTGTTTAATTTCATTTTTAATTTCCCCTGTGCCTCACTGGTTGCTCAGAAGAGTGTTCTTTAATTTCCCTGTGTTAATGTAGTTTTTGCAGTTTTCTTCCAGTTTTATTTTGCTATGGTCAGATAGTGTGCATGGGATGATTTCAGTTCCTCTACATTTACTTAAACATGCTTTGTCAGTTAATATATGATTTATTTTGGAGAACATGTACAGCTGAGAAGAATTGTGTTCTGATGTAGTGGAGTGGAATACTCTGTACACATCTACCAAGTCCATTTGTTCACAGGCTTGGTTTAATTCTAATATTTCTTTGTTGATTTTTTTTGTCTAGCTCATCCATCCATTTATGAGACTGGGATATTGAGTTCCTCCACTACAACTGCGTTAATGCTTATTTGGTTTTTCAAATCTGTTAATACTTGTTTTGTGTAGCTGGATGAATGGGGACCTATGTTTGGTGCATAAATATTTATGATTATTATCTTTTCTTCTTGGAGTTTTCTCTTAATGAGTATGTAGTGACCTTCTTGTCTCTTTTGATCAGTTTTGGCTTAAAAATTGCATTTTCTGCAAACAGAATAGCTACCTCTACTTTTTTCTTGATTCCTATGCCATGGAGAATTTTTTTCTATCCTGTGACTTTTAGTCTATGAATTTCTTTTTTGGGTTAAATGTGATTCTTGAATGCAGCATATTGTTGGATCTTGCTTCCTGATCCATTCTGCCAGTCTGTTTCTTTTGATTAGTGAGTTGAGACCATTTACAATAATGATTATAACGGACATGTATTGAATTTTCTTTTTCATGTAGTTTCCCCGTTGTTTGTCCCCTGTCTTTCTAGTCTGTTTAATTGCCTTTCCTGCCTGGTGGCTTCTTTCTTGTGTCCCTGTGTTTATGGTCTTCATTAACTCTTTCTAATATTTCTTTCAGAGCATTCTGTAGAGTTGGCTTGGTGGTCATAAATTTCTTCAGTTGTTCTTTGTCATGGAAGTATCTTATTTTTCCCTCAATTTTGAAAGATAGCTTTGCAAGGTACATGAATCTGCGCTGAAGATTGTTTTCTTTTAGGGCTTGAAATACTTCTTTCCAAGCTCTTCTTGATTTGAGGATTTGTGTTAAGAAGCTTGCTATGATTCTGATGGGCTTTCTTTTATAGATGATAAGCTTCTTTTCTCTAACTGCTTTTAATATTTTGTTCTTGTGTTGAATTTCAGGAATCTTGATTATTAGATGCTTTGTTGTAGATTTATTTTGGTCATGACTATTTGGAGTTCTTTATGCTTCATTTATTTGTATGTCAAACTCCTTATCCATTACTGGGACCTTTTCTGCCATTATTTCTGTAAAGAGGTTTTTAATGGATTTTGTACTGTCTCTAGTGTTTTTACTGATTCCAGTCAATCTTATGTCATTCTTCTTTACTTCATCCTGTATCTGTTGCATTGATCTTTCATTGTCTCTTATTAAGATATCTTTCTTTTCCTGGATGCTGGTTACATTTCTGTCTTCTAGATCCTCACCTTTATTCAATCTGATGCATGTACTTCAGTTGAGTTTGTAATCTCAAGCATCTCTGTTTGTATGTGTTTCATTGATCCCATTTCTTGCTTATGTTTGGCATTCGTGGTTTCTATAATTTTTCTGAGCTCCTTTATTTGTTCACTTGTATCTGTTTGATGACTTTTATTTTGATAGTCTTTTTTTTTTGCACCTTGGCAAGTATTTTTTCTATGTCCTCTTCCATTTGTTTTATCACTTCTGCTACTCTCATTTTAGAGAGTTCCATTTGTTGGTTTCCAGTTTCCTCTATCTCTTTGTGTTCTGAATTGTCTTGGATGGGCTAGGTGTTTGGGATTGTATTTTGCTTCTTTGTCTTGTCACTTTCTATTTTATTTAGCTCTCTGTGTTGACACTTTTAAATTTGTAATGTTAGATTGCCTTATCACTGATGTTGAGGCTTTCCTAGGAGCTGTCTGTCTCCTCTCACCACTACTGCCATTCCAGGGCAATGGAGGAAGGGTAGAGCATGAATTTATTCCCCTGTCACCAGCACCACCATCCCTGGGCAATGGAGGGCAGAAGGAGCAAAGACCCAAGCTCCTATCACCAAACCACTGCCTTGGGGGAATCCAAAAAGAAAAATTTAAAAACCCACACCACTGAGCTATCCTACATAAGTGTGCATGAAGGTCATGAGGTAGGAATTGTGAAGTTCAGGAAAAAAAAAAATACAAAATAGGATATTAAAAAAACCTTCCACTGCTTGAATGCAAATTCAGAAAGATTACACATTCAGAAAGGTAGGAGTTGTGAAGTTCAGAAAAAAAAATACAAAATAGGACATTAAAAAACCTTCCACTGCTTGAATGCAAATTCAGAAAGATTGCTTCGTTTCAGTTACCAACTTGCCCTGAGCCAATATCGAGAAACAGCTCTTAAGATGTGTACAAAATGGAGTCTGTTCTTATAACCATGCTTTGCTATACAGAATTACAGCATGACAACTGCACATTATATATTTGATCTTTGCAGATGTCTTTACACATTGATTTCCACTCTCTTTTAATTTAGTTGAACTCTTTCCTTATATGATCTTTTTCATCTAATAATTATGATTTATGCAAACCTATTAATCTCATGCTTCTGCTAGTAAAACTAATCAAATGCACTGCCATTACATTGTTTATTTCACATTTCTGGATTCCAAGAGTTATCTTCATCCTATAAGTAAAAATAAGGTCAAACGTCCCCTTTTGCAGTTCCTCTTTTTTATCAGTGCTTTAAACAAATCACATGCCACCTGATTATAAAAGTTGGAAGTAAATAAAAAACCCGCCTTATCATTTTCCTTGGATATAGATACCCCAGCACCCACATCTACTATGTCAGAGGATTTGAAGGTATCACAAGCAACAGAGAAGGGTCAGTCTAGGCCAAATGTAACTGAAAATTCTTTTGAGACCCCACTGACATGGTCTGACCTTCACCCAAATTTCACCTTGGCTAAATAATAATACATACAAGACAGAAAATAGAAAACCCTAGCATGCAATGGTAGAAAAAAATGGCATGCCTCACTAAATCAGGAAGAGAAATATTTCTGAAGTTCAAAAATAGAAATGTACACAGGGACAAGTGATTAAAACAATATTTGACCTATAACTTCCTAACCTCTACTTCCCACAGGAATTTGTAAGGCATACAGAAAGAAAGAAAAGTATGCAACATTGGGAAATGATCAAGACAATTTGTAATTTGCCCATATTCTGTGGGTGACAGTCAACAAATAAATATGATAAGTATTAATAGAGGCTAAATCAGCTGGGTTTGTACATCAATGGCTTCTTGATTATATCTGCCATTGTGTCTGGTGCTGAGTCAGTGTGATCCCATCACATAAGGTACTGATTTTATGTACTCCGTGTTACTTAAGGACCTCAGCCAAACAGCCAAACAGCCGACTGTATTTACTAAGCAATGCCTAAATCAATTCAAAAATGGGTGAAAAACTTTTGATCAGAAAATAGTTCCCTATATGCAGATGATGGAAAGGGATTTGGAGATGGGGGTAGTAGGAAAAGGTAAGGGGAGGGGAGGTAAAAAGAATCAGGATGTGGTGTGTGTATATACCAGTTCCCCACTGTGAATGCATTGCTTATATATCCCAAATATATCTCAATAAGAAAGGGGGAGAAAGAAAATTGCCACATATATACTCAGACTTTGACTCCTAATATTTGCACATACTTTTTCTTTCTCTCCCTTGCTGCTTCTTCTCTTATTGTTTCCACTCCTTTCCATCAGCTCTGCTTTTCTTCCTTTTTTCCGTATTTGTGGTGAAACATCAATAGTTGCACAGGTGTTATTAAAAACCAAAAAGCTTATTTACTCTCAGCTCATATTATTCAGGATTAAGGATACCTGTTCTATAGTTTCACCACATTTCCTGGGAATTACTTAAGCCATAATGGCCCACTAAGTTCACCACTGTGTAGAATCCATTCAGTTCAGTTTCTTTTGAATCAAATGCAGAAACTGACTCTGGTTGTCAACCCAGGGTGTTCATAACTCAAAACCAACAGGAAGCCTAATGAAGTAAAGAAGCAGAGGGAGTGAACAAGGAAGGGATTAGATGCCAAGAAATAAAGCCCATTTCATGGCAAGAGAAATCTAAAAACCACAACTGATAAGGAAGGCCCTGGGGCTGCCTTTCCAAAGAGACGCCAGTAAGGAAACTGGTTTTGACTTTGAGGAAGACACTGCCAGCCAGGAAAGGGTGGAGATAGCATGGGTGGTAGAGGTTGTGTGGGCCTCCAAGTTTGAGCTCTGAAGTCGGTCTTGGATTTGTATCACAGGCTGCGGGGCTCTGTGCCATTGCTTTTATCTTCTTGAGTCTTAGTTGCCTCCTCCGTACAATGTAGATGATAAAAAATTACTCCAGTGCTAGTTCTCAGGTACAAATGAAGTCAGGTAGTGGCAGCTTCTAAAGTGGAAAGGGATCCACAAATGTTAATGCTGCCTCTTCCTATTATTTACTCTAGTTGAGGCCCAATCTTGGGCCCTTTGCCTGAAAACGTAGGAGTCTCTGTATCACTATAACGCAATTTGGAGGATTTGAAGGGAAATTTCAGAGAGGAATCTTTACCCATAAAGGAAAGAATAACCCTCACTCCAGCATAATTAGAGAGAGAGCTGACCTTCAGGCATGTTCTAAAACATAAAACCTGCATTTTCTGATATCCCTAACTCTCTTTCCCTGTACCTATGCTATCCAGCCCTTCTCTGGGAAAGAGAAGGAAATCCTTCTCATTTCCCTTTTCCCTTTTCCTCCTCTATTTATTTTCCTCTACTCAAAACTTGATCTGAGCAAAGAACGCTAATAAAGCCAGTGGGTTGGTTACAGCAGTTTTTTGTTGATTTTTTTTTTTTTTTTTTTTTTTTTTTTTTTTTTTTTTTTTTTGTAATCAGAAGGTTTTAAACAACATAGAATATACCAGTCGCTTTATCTGGAAGTCTTGATGGGCATGGAATGAACAATGTCATGAAACACTCAAGTTCATACTATCTCTCTGCTCTGTTAAACACAACTTCAGCTTAACCCTAAGCTCATTTTATGTGTGATCATACAATGGTTATGTGTAACAGGGCCCTAGCCTTCCTTGTTCCTGCCACAGAGTAGCAAGGGACCTGGGATGGGAAAGAAGGGAAGAGGAGGGTCCTTTCCCCACCTCCTGTGGAATCAAAGTCTTCACTACTCTCCGTTGGCACCAGCATATGTCATTTATCCCTGTGTTGTCACACATGGAATATAAGGCTCTGTCTGAGTTCTTAAAGCAATTGCTGATAAGGGGAAGAAGATTATCAGGATGCACTGAGTCTAATCAGGGTCCCTCCCTCCCTAGGAGCCGTCAGTTTCCCAATTCCCACTGCTACCACCCACAGAGGACAGCAGAATGGGGTCAAAATGTAGTGGGTCAACCATACCTATTTGTTTGCTTTTGTTTCCCAAAACAAAAACATTTTTAATAGGACTCCACGTGCCACTTCTCCCAGAGATTGCGACCTTTGTTCAAAGAAGTAAATAAGACAAAAATGAGTCATTGAATTTTATTTTTCAGAGTCCTATTTGGGAAAAGCCCCCTTAATGACTGTACTGTCATATTCTATAGGTAATAGGCCAGATTTGGTATGCAAAGAGATTTAAACTCAGTGCAAAGGAGGGAAGGATCTTGCAGTATAGGTTACTTCAGAAGGAATTAGAGCTTACAAATAGTAGTTAATGGGGCTAGGCATATAGCTCAGTGGAAAAAGCACTTGCCTGGCAGGCACAAGGTCCTGAGTTCAATCCTGGTACTGCAAACAAAACAAAACAAACAACAACAAAAAACAAATAGTAGTTAAGTAGGCACCTCCCAGAAGGAGAGGTAAGAACATGGATTAGAGGTAGCAAGACTTAGAAATCAGATCAAAGCTGAGAAACAGCAAAATGAAGACAAGATGATGGCATCGATGTTAATTAGCACAGAGATTGCAACTCAGCTCTTGAAGTCAGAACGTTTAGGAAATTAATCATAAAGAATGAGAAAAACATACAGGGACAAGATATGGCCTCTTTATTTTTTGGTCTCATTTTCCTCTTTTTTATTTTAAAGAGAAAAAATAGTAACAAAATAACAACAATGAAGACCAAAACAAAAACAATACAGGATTTCAAAACAAGATGATAAGAATTAACAATAGTTGTTATATTACATATTATTATCTTCAACAAAGTTGCTCAAGTTACCAGATGCAAGAATACAAGATTGATCAAACATTTAAAGACAGTAACAAGTAATTTAAAAAGTTAAAAAAGATACAGAGCTTCATTAAACAAGATGGGAGGAATTCACCAGTAGTTGTTACACTGCATAATTTTTGTCTTCAAATTAGTCGTTCAGATTACCAGATATAAGTGTGCAAAATTGGTCAAAAGAAAAGAAAAAAGAATTTAAGCCTTAACTATTTCTTTCAGTATACCAATAGATACCAACAATACACTTAGCTATCCCTGTATGTACATATATATATTTTTTGACATGGCTAATTCTGAGGGAGATTTATAACTGCTAAGGAAGAAAGGAGTGTTGTCCTTTCTTGAAATCAGATCAAAATTGTTCTGATTTCAGGGTGCTTTTGTTGCTTTCTATATTACTTTGTGAGCATCCACAACTCAGCGAATTGTCTCTGAGCAGAAACCTTGTGTATATAGTGCTTAGCTGAAGCAGAAATCATGTATAAAGGTAATATAAATTGTTTCTGAAGATTTCTAATAACATTTATCCATATATTTTGTTAAATTAATAGGATCATCTTGCAAACTGTGTCTCCCACTTCAGTAGAGAAGATCCTGCGTTTTGGTAGGATTTGTAAGTAGTAATTACAGTCTGGCTTCGAATCAAGATATGTTTGTTTTGGATGTTGCTTAAACAAACAGGTAACCTCTGTATTAATAATGACCTCTTGTGTTTCAAATGACATAAATTCAGCTCAAAGAAGCTCTTACCAGAAAAGTCACTTTATTTCTGGAAAGTCTAGAATTATCACTGGCTTTAGGCATAGCAAGTATCAGAATCTAAATAAAGTCTTTAAGGTCTCAGTTTCTCTTTTCTTTATCTCTGTTGACCTAAGTTAAGTTCATTTCTTAATGTGCCTCTCTCCAAGATAACCTCCGGTGACAGCCAACCATGTCCTCTCAGTGTAGTAGTTTCAGCAGAAGAACAGTGGACTCCAAGTTGAAAGCTCTTGAGAATGCAGTGATTGACACATGTTGGCCTAGGTGTTCATCTGTGAACCACTCGCCCTAACCATGCAGAAGGGTGCTTGGAATCGTGGGGCTCTCAGCCATGGTCAGGGCAGGGCAGGCTACCATGGCCTCCATCCCACCTAGTTCACAGGAATCAGGCAGGTTTAGCACCAAAAGAATAAAGACTGTGATCAGAAAGACTGGAAAAACATGTAGGGCACTGAGAAAGCCTCTGCATCTTAAATCTTTACCCCATGACTTCCTGAATAGTAATTTAAATATGCTCAGTGTTCCACCTCAAGCGTAAGCCCATGGTAATTCCAACTGACACATATCAGAGTAACATTTAGAAATCACCTAACAGATTATTGAAGAGTTTAACAAATTTACTACAATAAAATATTTAATAACTGCAAGATAGAGGAAACCAAGAATATAACTGTGATGAAAGTGTTTACTAACTTCTAGTGAAGTTTGGCCTAATTAGATGGTAATCACAGTTAGCTGGTACATGGTGTTCGTACATAAGAAACAGGAATAATGAATGTTTGATCTGAGTACTGATAATCCTGCCTGAGTTCTTCTTGTAGACACATAAGTCTTCAAAGGAAGAAGTCTTTTGCCAAGATTTTTTTGGAGGGAGGGGTACCAGAAATCGAACTCAGGACTCACACTTGCCAGGCTGGTTTTGCACCACTGAGCTAAATCCCTGGCCCCCTGCCTAAAATTTTTGTATGTGTTCTGCTCCTTTATGTTCAGCTTTGAAGATTTTTTTTGAAAATTCCACCTAGTCCTACATAAGCAGAGATGTGTTCCAACGTGCTTCAATGTCTTAAATAATTCACCATTAAAATTCTGCTCTCAGCACTCTAACAAGTGAGCAGGGCTAGTGAGGCCTAACGATATCTGTCTAATTGACAGATTTTACTGCTATCTGTTATATCCTGCTGTGGGTTTTGTTTGTAGTTTATCACAGAGCAATTAAAGATATTGGTCCTTAGATACATAGCTGGATTGTTGATTTGAAAGTCATTCTGTTAATTAGAAATTACTACATTAACATAAATAACTCTTTGTAATTATCCTACTCAGCTGAACACTAACCTCACATTATCATCTCCCAGAAACTTCCCCCCAAATATCTTTGGACCCAAAGCCTACAAAATACTTCATATATAGTATATTCACTTGGCAACAAAGCAGTTATACTACTCTCACTAATAAAAAAAAAAAAAACTGCTTACTTACAAGCAATGGTGAATTACATATATAAAGATCTACTTCACAAAATGGTTGTAAATATAACCAAAACAATGACAGCCCCATTTGCCCATAAAATTTGAAACAATTCACATTACTAAATTGTTACACTTATCCCTCCAAAAAGGGTCAGGCTTTTTGTTCTGTTTCAGGCTTTTTGTTTTGTTTTGTTTTTGTTTTGCAAATGAATATTATAATTCTGCCTGAACAACATTGGCCCTAAGCCCAAAGGAAAGCCAAAAGCAAATTGCAAACTATTTGTGAGGCTGCAACGAGCTGGCTTTTCTCTAATTGTCTGCGCCCCCAGGGATGCCTGACCTTGCTTATCTGAGCATGAGCTTGCTACTGAGTTCAGTCTGGGCCTCTCCATATCTGCACAAGCTGGCTGGTAAATTAACCAGGCCTCTCCATGCAGGTGGCCTGGCTTGCATATGCACCGCCTTTGTAGCCCAGTGACAAATGCTTGGTGCTATCATGGGTGTTACAAACCAAAGGCTATAGAGACGTGGGAAAAAACTCAATCCATCCTCAGGCACAAGGAAAATATGGGCGCCTGCGCCCTGACTTTTGTTTCCGCTTGCTTCCATGACTCTTCTCTTTTAAACTAATGTACAAGACAGGTCTGGGTGGAGGTGAACAGTAATGATCACAATGCTATCTGGAGGGAGAAACCTTCAGGTCCAGGACAAAAATATCTAGTTCCTCTTCTGTACATATTTCTTTTTACATACATGATCATATAATTTAAAAAGACAAGCAAATAACGTCACTATGAAAGTCGTGCTTTTCATAAGAGACAAAGCTAAAAATAAAGCTAGCTTAGGGATGGTCTCTTTGGATCTTCTTTGTATCCTCCAGTGCCTGGAACATGTCTGGTACATACGTGTTGGCCCCATGAATGATCAAATCACAGTTCTCAGAAGTGTTTGATTCCAAACAGGGATGCCATTCATGTTTATCTCCACTCCTCTTCCTCCCCCTGTTCCAGTCTTTTGAAGAAGGAAGTTCTGATCTGCGTCCCATAATGAAAGAAGCCTGTGTGATCCAGCCACTGTTAGGTTGTAGGCTCTGTCTTGTGAGGCTTCCAGACCAATGTTGTATATTTCAGCAGTGAATCATAGAAGGGAAAGAAATTTTGGGAGGGGAAAGAGTTCTACTAAAAACACAGAGAGGAAAAAACTTCATGGGACAACCTGCTGGAGAAGACGCAAGAAAAGAGAGCCAAATCCTAGAGGTTCTTAAAAGCCAAAATAATTATCCTTTCATGTTCTGTCCTCCCAAGTTAGCTCAGCTGTTGGATCACTTGTGTGCATGGGATGACCTACCACAGCGCCAGGAAGTAACACTATAACATGATCCCGGGGTTCAGCCGGCTTCCCCTTGCTGGGCACGGGGACTTCACAGCTCACAGAGGCTGTACACAGCTGGTGGGCATTTGGAGCCAGGTGCCTGCTGATAATCCTGTTAGGGCCTCTGCTAAATCAGTCCTCACTGTATGCTTCTCCTAAGAGAACCAGACAGTAATTCTTACATGTTTCTGAGCTGAGATAATTAGGCTTGTAGAGACCCAGCACAGAGATTTAAGAAATGTCACAAATGCCTCAGTGATTCAAAGTAGACCTTGAATGCTACTTTGAGTAAGTGATAACCAGCAACCTTGGAGCTCAAAACATACAAGGGCCTTGTACAATCTCAATAGCTAATATAAGTCATCAAATACTCCATAAACAATACACTTTAGAAACTTTTTCCTTAATAACAATAACAGACTAGACAGCCCCGACACCACAGCAGGATTCTGGGGACTCTCTGAATGGAGAGGTCCAAGGAACAGGGCAGAAGATCCCTTGGAAAATGGAGAGAGTGGCTCTCTAACCACTATTATGGAAGTGTTAGGGCAAATCACATTGACTCACTGATATTTAACCAATTTGGGACTATGAACAACTCAATTTCAGAGAGTTGTACTGAAGGCTTCACTGTCTTAATGAGCTGCTCAGCCGTATTAGTACACCTATCTCTGAGAGTTACCAGGGATTACGTCTCCCTGATGATGGGCAAAGTTTGACTAGCTGCATTTATTCAGCATGAATAGATATGAGCAGGCAGGTGTCAAGCTCACGTTACCCAGGTAGGCACCCCAACATTTTAATACCAGCTCTTAGGGTTGGGGGCCCCATTAATAGCATTCTTTTCCCCCACACTCCATTCAGAATCATACTTATAACGCTTAATATTTACCAAGCATTCTTCAGGTTCCCAATATTTTTCTAAGGCTGTCATAAGAATTTACTCACTAAATTCTCATATAACCCCACAAAGCAGATTCTATCAACACCCCATGAATGAAATGAATGAAAACACTGAGACAAAGAAATACTTCACCGAAGTCCAGGGCAAGTGGGAACAGAAGCAAGCTTTGGACCCCACCTGCCTGTCTCCAGAGCCCACAGGCTTGTGTGAGAAACTGAGCCACTCGGATACACATATAGGTAGAAAAGATTTATCATAAGGGATTAGCACACATGGTTATAAAGGCAGAAAAGTCCTCCAATCTGTTGTTTGCAAGCTGGAGTCTGAGGAAAGCCAATGATGTAATTCCAGTCCAAGTCTGAAGGCCTGAGAGCCAGGGAAGTCAATTGCATGAGTTCCTATTGGAGCCCAGTGCTCAATAAGGGGTAAGATCAACGTCTGAGTGCAGGAGAAGATGGGTAGTCCAGCGCAAGCAGAAAGAGAGACATGTCCTTTTACCACATGTTTATGTTGTTTAGGCCTTTAACATGACTCTATGATGCCCACCCACACTGGGGAGGGCGAGCCGCCCTCACCTTACAGATTGAAACGCTGCTCTTTTCCAGAAGCACCATCATAGATGCATGTAGAAAGAGTGAGTAACCAGCTACCTGGCCTTTTCTTATCACAGTCAAGATGACACCATCAGCGGACCATCAGAGCAGTCCGGCAGCAATCTCAGGCTGCCATGGGAGGTCAAAAAGGGAGGTGAGGCACAGAAGGCATTTGGAGATCAACATGACAGCTTTATTACCCATAAAGCTGACTGGAGCACATGGCTTAGCACCACTAGCAAGGACTGTAAATGCCCAGCCCTGAAAGAGACAGATTGGCCCACTTGACCACAGCACAGCTGAACGTCAGGTCTCCCTTTCCATGGCACACGGTTCCAGCGGGACAGAGGGTCCCCAGGCAGGCTGCCACACAATGGCAGTTAAACCATGTAGACAGGCTAGATGGGCAAAGGGGAGTCTCACTGAGGGGCTGAGCTGAGCTGAGCTGAATTCCTTTTCCCAAAGGCACCAGTAAGAGAAGGCAGCAAGGACTAGAAAGAACATGGCCAGGGGCCCTGAACGAAAGGTTCCTGGAGAGAACTCAGGGTGTAGGAAATTAGAAAGCAAAAAATCACTTCTTTATTGTCACTCACCTAGGTCCAACCTACTAACCTTTAGCTGAAATATAGCATATTACTCATTAAAGGACACAATAAGCCACAGTGCTATGAGCAGGGCCTGTGACTATCAATCAATGCCGGAGATATCCTCCACCCTGGTTGCAACAGTGGAAACATCCCAAGTCTCACTGAAAATGATGGAGGTTCAGACCTTCTGCTGGGTACTGAGGTTCAGCACAACAAGACATACACATATTGCTTTGTCATGAAATTAGATTTGTACAACTATTTTGATAATGCTATTTCAATATAATTAATTTTCTGTATAATCCTTGTAGTGGCAACTCTTGATCGTTAACTGGTTTGGCTAGAAAGCTGTCCAGTAGGGCAGGAAAAGTATGCTCCATGCTGTGCCTGGGTGGGCCATAGAGGGAACGGTGGGGTCCACACCTGGTCCCTGGCCCCTTCCTTCTCAGCACTCACGCCCTTGCTGTTTCCTACCCACCACAAAGTAAGAAGTTTCCATCCACTGCCCCCTTCTGCCATGGCACTCTCCCTTGGAACCAGCTGGCCATGGACTGAAACCATAGTCTTCTGCTTTACATATTCCGTGCCAGCAAGGGGAAGGTGACCAACACAGTTCCATATATTGTATTGCATACATTTAAAAGCATTATTCTGAGAAAGGGTGCACAGGCTTCACCAGATTTCAAAAGTATAAGAGCCTCTAAGAGCCTCTGAACCTTGAGGCAATGGAGCCCTTTTCTCTCCTGCACCCCGAGATGTTTCTTTGATATAAAATAATTCCATTTCTTTAGATGTTGCTTCCTTCCTCTCTGTGAATCTGGTCTCATTGCTCAGGGAAGAAAGAAAGAAAGAAAGAAAGAAAGAAAGAAAGAAAGAAAGAAAGAAAGAAAGAAAGAAAGAAAGAAAGAAAGAAAGAAAGAAAAGAGAAAATAAAAGAAAAGAAAAGAAAAGAAAAGAAAAGAAAAGAAAAGAAAAGAAAAGAAAAAAGAAAAGAAAAATGAAAAGATAGACCGGGCACTAAATGAAAATCTTTTGTGCTAGACTGGCGGGCAGGTTGGGGACTTTTTTTCTTGTTAGTCTTTCTGTCTTATCATCCTTTAATCACAAATTGTATAAACTGTGTAAAAGTATGAATGTACATTTTTATGTCCCAGGACCTTGCCTTGAAATTCTCACTCAAACTTGGCTTTTGGTATAGGCACAAGTGTAAGGCAGGGCCTGTCTTAGAGAAATCGCTAAGCAACTGTTGCTGCTAACAGTGAGGGACGCTTCACCTCATCAATAAAAAAATTCAAAATTCCTGCTCCCGATGCCATTCTTATATCTCAATGCATTAGCGCAAGAAAAATTTGCTCCCACCCAACTCAGATTTTATGCGTGACTCTGAGGGTCAAACACAACTTTTCCCTGAATACAAAACACCAAGCAGAATTCCCGGTTCTTCCCTATTTGCATCATTTCTCATTATGGAGATAGGAAGGAGAGAGAAGGACATACAAAGAGAGAGGCAGAGAAACAGAAAGAGACAGAGAGGCAGAGATTAATGAACAGAGAGACACACAGAGAGACAGGGAGACAGAAACTGACCAATCAGGGCTGACCCAGGCTCTTCACATAGATGCTGTGCATCCACTAGCCTCTTTCGTTGGAATTTTTATTTACTTTGTGGAATTTATTCACTAAATATTTACCAAATATTTACGCATCAAAGCTTTGCCCCCGTTTCTTTCTTTTTGTAATCAGATTTTATTGGTACATTTTAGATACGCATAATGGTCACAGTCATCATAGAAAATTTGAACCTGTACGTGATATAACTTATGTTTTCTTCCTGTTCTCTTTCCTCCCTTCAGCTCCTCCTTCCCGCCCCACATGTCACGATATCTAATTTACTTTGTTCATTTGTGTATTTATTTTGAAAACCTTCCAAACTTGATTATTTTGCCCCTGAAACCCTGATATAGATAGATCGATCTATATGCCCTTTCGTTTCTCTCCCAAACATAAGCAGTGAGTAGGTGACCAGTACTAGCAAGTGTGCCGCTCATGCCAGGGCAACATGAAACACCCTCAGGCTGAGGAAACCTTACCCAGACACACACTGAGGAGGAGCATGTATCAGGGCGCACTCTTCCTACGCTCTGCATTATGTATGAACTTACAAGTGGATCCCACCTTGCACAGACATTTGTATAAAAGTATCTGAATAGGACCAGGGATGGAATTCAGCAGCCTGGTAAGCACAAGGTCCTGAGTTCAGTTTCTGATACCAAAGAAGAAAACAGTTTAAAAAGACAAATAAACCTGAATAGGTTCTTTAACCCAATACTTTATAAGCTCATTGAAAGTGACAAAACTCACACTATGAAATTAAAAATGAGAGAGATAGAACAAGAGAGATTACTAGCACATTAAGACAGTCATGCTCATGTGCACATGTAACTAGCAACAGCAGCACCACAGCTAACATCACCACACCCAGAGCACAAGGTATAGACACTGTACTATGAAGTTCTGGCATTCACTTGCTAACTAAACTTTCTCCCTCAGGAATGAGTAGGGCTTCTCCTCTCATCTTTGATTCTGTCCTCTAGAGACCCACCTTTGTGAGTTCTAAAACTATTTGTACCAATGCTCTATCTCTTGATAGCAAGGCATTTATTATTAGCTGCAAAGCATTCTCAGCCCAAAACAGCATTAAGTGGCAATTCTAAGGACACAGTCTTTATTGGCCCCGTTCCTCCTGCACTGGCTTCCATTCAGCATTCTCTGAGAGCCTGGCCACTTGTTGACATGAGCACAGTAGTCGTGCTTGCTAACCACTGTCATTCTGCTTCATTCTACACCTCCAGTCTCCTTGAAGGGCTGTCGTACTTGGGAGGGGTTTTTAAGGAACTGCTTTCAGCCATCGGGTTATTTATAAACTGTAATTGTTCTCCAAGACATGAGAAACTCACGAACCCCCTTCTTTAGGAGGAGACAGAGGGTAGACCTAGCATGAAATAGGCAACTGGTCTACCAATAAGCAGCATGCCCAGCCCTCATGAGGCTCTCAGGAGTCTGTAGGCAGCACATATTGTAAATATATTCCTCCAGGCTTTAAAGTTGAGTCTCTTTATCCCTCTGGTCTCATAGACAACCCCAGGGATTCTGAACCATGAGGCTGTGATGACATGTGTAGTCATCAGTCACAAGGTATACTGGAAATAATTCATTACTGAAATGAGAAAACAATTGACTTCTTTACTAAGAGGGAGCCAATTCCAGGTTATTCTCACAACAGTTGTACTCACCCTCCCTTTTGTGGGAGAGAAAGCTGTGTACATCTGTACTGCTAATCAAATGTAGCCTGATACCTGATCTGTGTGTGCCACAAACTCTTAATTCTTGTGATAAAAACTATTCTTGCTGTTAGTCACCCTCATTTTGTTGTTTCAGTAAAATCTGACTGTGGCTTGGAAGTACATAGTATTGAAGATACAGAGAGCCAAACACTATTAGAGTGATAAAAATAGATTTTAATCAGTAATATACTACTGCACTGAGCTCATCCTGACTTGGCGCAGAGGTAATGGGCACTTAAACAAGAATGAAATAGGGAGGGATGGGGGGTACTCAGTGTGGTCCAGGGAGTGAAAAGTTACAGAAATCCAGAAGGCAAGGCTTGTCTCACAGGAACGCTTCCTGGGTTGGCTAATCTCTTACGAGTTGACCACTCACCTCACCTTAAAGGATGGAGAACAGGGTCCTAGCTTCACGTGCTGCCTAGAAAACATAGTATACTCTTTAGATAGGCTTCAATGTTCAACATCATTAGTCATTCAACAAATGCAAATTAAAGCAACATTGAGATATCACCTCACCCCAGTAAGTATGGCTAACATTAAGAAATCAACCAATAACAAATGCTGGCAAGGCTGTGGAGAAATAGGAACTCTTCTCCACTGCTGGTGGGAATGCAGACTGGTGAAATCACTGTGGAAAGCAGTTTGGAGATGACTCAGTAAACTATGTCTAGAGATCCCATTCAACCCAGCTATTCCCCTTCTGGGTATTTTCCCAGAAGATCTGAAAACATCATATCACAGTGATATATGTGCACCCATGTTCATAGTGTCACAATTTGTAATAGCTAAATCATGGAAGCAACCTAAATGTCCATTCACTGAGGACTGGATAAAAAAAAATTGTGGTACTTTTATATAATGGAATATTTTTCAGCTATAAAGAAAGGTAAACTTGAGATTTTTATAGGTAAATGGTCACAACTAAACACCACACTTATAAGTGAAATAAATCAGACCTGCATGTGTAAGCAACATATTGTCTCAGTAGTGTAAGAACATGAAATAGTGAATAAAAACTAGAAGGTATGATAGACATTGTCAAATGACTGGAAAATGCTCAAAAGTAAAGGGCAACTGGGGTGTGGGAAAAGAGAAGGGAAAGAAGGGGAAATTGTGTATGTGTGTATATACAGGAGAGCTAAGAGCTGTACTGCTGTCTTCTATTGCTTTACTGAAAGGAACAGTTAATGATTACCTGTTTGATCACTATTGCATGTCTCTATTTGTTTTCCTGAGAAACCACTTTGAAGATATCAATACATAATAAAACAACCATTGTTAATTTCCTATCACTTTGTCTGTAACTCTGTATTGTTTGTATTGTTCTTATGCTATTTTGTAAATGGAGGTCTGTTTCTTAATGTTTTCCTGCTTTTATTTTTTTAAAAATTTTAAAATATAGATAGGCTTCAATTTTTCCAGGCAGGCAATAAAAGGGAATTTAGGAGCATCCTAGGGATATGGCTTTGAGCTACTAAAAACCACGGTAGCTTTTTTTTTTTTTCAAGTCTTTGTAGGCTGAGGTTGAGATCTACTTGAAACAAGGTGTCAAACTAGCCTGGCTGAAGAATTGTCAGAGAGAATTGCCAGTTGAACATGTGAATATCAGCTAATCATAGCATGGGGGGGGCGGGGTACAGGGAGCAAGTTATTTTGTTATTTCTCTCCTCTTTAAAGTAAAAAAAGTTTGAAATGCATTAGCCACAAACCTTCGGTTTTACAGTTATCTTAGGTAAGACAAACCTAGCAATATTTCTTTATTCTAAATATGACCAAACAACACACAGTATTAAAAATGCTTCCTCGTTTTTACGCATATTTGAGTTGATGTATCTGAGAACAGAGGTAGACTTTCAACCTCAGCTGTAGAACTTTCACCACTGACCAATTTTGCATGCTTATATCTGGTGGTCTGAGCAACTAATTTGAAAACAACATATGCAATGTAACAACCATTGTTGAATTCCTATCATCCAGTTTAGTGAAGCCCTGGAATGTTTCTAATGTTTTTATTACTTTTTATTCTCTTTTATGGTTTGTTAAATCCTGCATTCTTACATCTCTTAATCTGAGCACCTTCGACAAAGACAACAATATGTAATATAACAACCATCCGTAGTTCCTACCATCTTGCTTTGAAATTCTTTATCATTTTTATTGTTTTATGTTGTTGTTGTTGTTGTTATTTTGTTATTTTTTTCCTCTTAAAAATAGCTTATCCACAGAATTTAAGGATGGTGGGTACAAATCCTCTAGGCATGGAAATCTAGGGTTTTAAAATCTGGAAAGAAATATCTAATACAAAGGAATAAATTATCCTTTTAGGGAAACTCCTCTGGTTGAGTTTCTCCAACAGTAATAAAGTACTATATTACCTGTCACTATAATTCGACTCCAAAATATAAACAAAAGTGAGACAGTATGTGACATACATAGGAGAATGATCCTATTCTTTTAAATTTTTGGGTTTTTTTTATGTCTCAGATTAGCATAATTATTATTGCAAGGAAGGTATTCAGCAAATATTTTGCTTAATGCTAGGTAGATACTATTAACATATTTTGCTAAATGCTAGGTAGATACATCCATATTGGAAAGCGGATTCCCTTAATGTATTTGCCTGTCTATATGGAACCTAGTCATTCTCCATTGTCAAGATCCCAACAATTACTATCTCAATACAAAGATGTGACCACGAGCAGTTTAACTGTTGGCAGCCTTGCTACTCCTATATTTAGTTCCCAAGTGCTATGGAACAGAAATTTCTAACACATTAGGTCTTGCCATTCCGTTAAAACCTGTAAGTCTACACATTGGGGGAGTGCCTTAAACATCTTATCAAATGTAGGCCCAGTTGGATCAGAGAATAAACTGGGAGAAGTCATGACCTGTTGATGTTTTCAAAGGATTTCAGCCTTGGATAAGGAAGGAAAAGGAGCACAGAGAGGAATAACCATGCCTAACTGACTGATTACTGAGCCAGAACCACACAATTTTTCAACACAATGTGGCAATACAGGTTCCACTAGCCTGCTCAGTTTGCTATCAGAAAATACCACAGACCAAAGAGTTTAAACAGTATGCACTTATTGCACCTAGTTCTGGAGGCTGGAAGTCCAATAGCAAGGTACTGGTATGCTAGGTTCTTGGTCAAGGTGTTTTCCAGGCATGTAGACACACGCCTTCTCCCTGTGTGCTCATGTGGTGGAGAGGAAGAGGGAAAGTTAGAGGGAGGGCGGGAGTACTCTGGTGTCTCCTTGTCCTCTTCTAAGAGGACGAATTCCATCAGGAAGGCCCACACCTTCTGATCTCCCCCAAACCCAATTATCGCCCAAAGACCCCCATCCTAGCACATCAAGGCCTGAGATTTAAATATGAATTTGGAGCAAAGATGCAATTGGACTGTGAGCACTGACTGGCTCATATCATTAAGTAATTAATCACTTTAGTAAATATTAAAATTGGAACTCATCATAGAAAGTAGACCTCTAGACATCTTATATTAATAAAATACAGATGTGGCCATTTAAAAGCTGTCCTGAAAGTTCTTCTGGATGAAGCTCAAATCCTTCTTAAACTATTGCTTTACATCAAGTTTATACATCTTTTTTCCTAAGCATTTATATTTTCTTTTTTTTTTTCTATTTACTCTCCCTAGTCTTTCCTATAGAACACTTTGATCTAGTGGTTTAAAAAAGCCCGTGTGCATTTTTACTTTTAGCTTCATCATTCCACACGGACCCCTAATTGTCTTGGAGACTAGGAAAACCTGACATGCGTATAGTAAGCATGTTTGATTGACACTAACACACTATGATGCAACCCTAGATGTGGGGCCACAGTTCTGATTCCTTCTCCACTCCCACTCCTTCATCATACACCCTTTTTGGAGTTTATTTCTGCCTATGCAGAATCTGAGTATAGTCAGATAGCTTCTATTTTTAGTAACAAACTGCTTCCCTGAGCTACAGCTGTTCATTTACACAGAAAGCCTTTGCACAAAGCTCATATTCTCATCCTTCCTTTTTAATGCCCAGTAGGCTTCGGAAGAAAAATACAAATGTGGTTTATATTTAGTTTTCTATTCAGCCCTGGCAAGCTCCCAAATCTAGAGGAAGTTATAAATATACTACAAGGAAAATGCTTTTGTTTCCTTTAAGTAATTTTTTTAATGCCACACGGTGCTACGGTACACAGAGTAGACAGGAGACTTTATTAAAATAAGAAGTTAGGTGAATTGAAATTTGAGTGTTTGAAGACATTGTCCATATGTGGAGTGCATGTTCACTTTACATGACACTGAAAAGGGCCCAAGATATACCAGTGTTGCTTAAATATTTCTGGAATGTGGAAGGACTGATAAAGGGTGGAAGGCATCCCCCGAAAGGCAGATTGCTTGAATAAACTTTATACCTTTATCCTTTGAGACTAGGAAAAGCATTCTTTGAAGCAAGTTCCCTGAAAAAGTGACCCCCCCAAATCCAGACTCTCCAACACATTCCTAGCCACAGGGGCACAGTCTTCCCCAGTTGTGGAGATTGAACCCAGGACCTTGAGCCACATTTTCAGCCTTGTCTGTGTGTGTGTGTGTGTGTGTGTGTGTGTGTGTCTGTGCATGTGCGCGCACGTGCACACGTGTACACGTACAGACATGCACTTTTGTTTTTATTTTTGAAACAGGGTCTTGCTAAATCATTAAGTTGCCCAGGCTGGGCTAGAGCTTGTAGTCCTTCTACGTCAGACTCCAAGAGCTCTAGAAATACAGGTGTGTGCCACCACAACTGGCCATGGTCAGTAATTGTATGTGGTCATAAATGCTTCTGCTCTCATTAGCACAGATGCAACAGGAGCGTTCTTTGACCTTGGAGTTCCTGGCTTGTCAAAACTCTAATTCCTGTGACAAATCCATCCTACTCCTCACCAACTCCTCTCGTTCCCTAACCTCTCTGGGGCCTGAAGCAGCAGGAACCCACCCAGCTCTCCTCCCCACTGACCTTGTCAGCCTGCAAAAGACTCATTTACATCATGGCCCAACCTCCTCTGTGGTCCCCTGTGCTGGCTCAGCACCATGGTACTAGCAAAGGGCATTTGGTGGTGCACAGGCTTGAACATCCAGATGCAACTACCTTTACCCGGAAGGAGTGCAGGGGTGTCTCTGAGCTCTGGTTTTGATATTTGAGGAATTGTTCATGAAAGCAGCATGAGGTAATGAATGTAAATAATCCGGTCCAGTTGCTGATGTTGGGTGGAAATGCCCTGTGAAAAGGCACAATTATTGTTACTCACTAGTCTGTAAATTCTACCTCTGCCACCCATCCTAAACCTGGACTGCTTCTTCTTCCCTTTCTTTCACATTTCACCCAGTCATGATTTGTCCCTTTTTCCCTCTCAAATTTCCCTCTATCTGGTCACCTCCTAAACAAAAGCAGACCTACTTAGTGATTCTAAGAGCAGAGTTATTGGCATGGTGGTAGGCAAGGAAAGGAAAGCTGTCAACTTTGAAATGAAGTGTTTTGGAGGGAAATATAGAGCTAGAACTGAGAAGTACAAGACCCAGAATACTCAACGTGTCCTCTGCAGAAGGTTGCCCCGAATCTCCTTTTATATCTAAGCTTACTCTGCACTTCTTTGAGAAATACACCCTGTAAAACAAAACAATAAATTAGCTCTCATATAAATTTTAAGCTTCATGTACGTTTTTGGAAAGCAGGATCAATAGTTAATAGCTCTAGATTTTGATATGGGTTTCCATTAACTAGTATTCACAGAAGCATTTCCTAAGACTTGTATTAAAATATACTGTAATTGCGTTATATGATGTGCAAAATAGACTACCTGGGGTTAGCCTTAGAAACTAGCAAATTATAAAAGTGTTTTCATAAAGAAGCATTTTCCACATTCCAGATAGGTGACTTACAGTCCTGTATGGAATGATCTAGAAGCAAATTAGAACCTGCCTGATTAAGCATTTTCTCACATTTAGCACATCTTCTCTTTGTTTTGTTTTTCCCTAAGATATGCTGTGGAAAAGAATTAGACAGCTCTCCAACATGAGTGAAAATGCAAGAACCCAGTATGCAGAAGTGATTGACAGTAGGAAATTGATCTGCTTGCTGAGACATTACCAGTTTTCATCAGAGTAAATATCTGGCCAAGCACTGATCATCAGTCCTTCTCCAAGAACACCTGTAAATTCAGATGTTTGACCTCTTTGCCTTATTTTTGCTTTTTTCTTTTCTTTCTCTTACATAAGGTCCTTATACTGCAAGCACATAGCTGTTTTTATGATAAGTAGTCTAGCGTCATGAGAAAAATAAATGGAAGTTTGTAAACATTAAAAACATACACTGAACATTGTCTTCATTCATTTTATTTTTGTTTAATTCATTCATTTTGCGGTTCTGGGGCTCAAACCCATGGTCTTGCACATACCAGGAAAATGCTACATCCCTAACCCCTCAATCCATTTGAAATTTGGCACAAAGCAAGTGCTTATATCCCTGCAGCATTCCTCCATAATTGTACTGTTGTGTATAGAATCCACTAGACACATGTGGTTTCTCTAATTGAAATAAATGGAAAATAACAAAATTAAACATAAAATTCCATTACTACCCCTAGGTCCCCTAGCCATGTGTGGCTTGTGGGTGCCATGTGGGACAGTACAGATACAGAACTTTTTTTCTCAATCGTCAAAAGCTTTATTGAACATTGCTTCTGTGGAATCTAGATTTTTCATGGTAAAATAAAGTTGAAGCATATCTAGATGATATATTCTTGGAGATAACCCATGTTCTGGACCAGTGGTCCAGTGAAGACTGCTTCATCTCAACATATGACTCATTTGAATGTCCAGTGTGGCACAAGAGTCTTTGCTGTGCTCTCCTCATGTAGAGGTTAGTTGCTACAGAAACATCTAAAGCCACAGCATTCAGATTTCTCTTACACAGTTCAGCAGGCATTGAGCACCAGAAAGTCAACCCTTGTTCTAACCTACTTTGTTACCAAGCAAACTGGGCAAGGACAGCAATCTGGTTATCATGTCCTTCCTAAATAAAGCAGGGATTATGAATTGATAGCCAAGTTCATGACATGCCACTGGATATAAAGCTTCCTTAGTTTCCTGTGTGGCATTTATGACACTTACAAAAATGGCTCTTGACATTTTTGAGAACTTCAACACGTGGACCACCTGCTCAGGAAGGGAAGGCAGCTAACAGACAACTATTTCCACAGAAGACTTAGGCCAGTCTTCTGCAGCAGTCATCTCAGATCAAGCCCATGGAATAGTCTCCCGACCTGCCCCCTTTATTATTCGGACACTAATTTCCACCTTCTAAAATTTGGTATCCTAATAAGTGTTTAATTAAATGGAGGTTGAACTGCCTTTCACTTAACTCTGCATGCACTTATTAAATAAAAAAAAATTGTTAGGAAGATCAAAGTTCCTTCCTTTAATTCCCTTAGCTCCTTTTGGGAAACCACCATTTATCTCTGTAAAGTTCAGGCCCACATAACTAAAAGTCAGCCAAATCTGACATCCACCTACTGAGTCTTGTGCAGGCCCCTTCCCCTCCTTTTTCAGCCTTCTTCTTCCCCTTCCCTGCCCAGACTATAGTTTGGAAGTCGCTGAATGAATTCACAAGTATTCCTGTTTGCATTTTCACACACTGTTTAAAGGCAGAAGTATTAGATTTCACTGCACTGTGAAGAAATTGGCACACACTTCAAAGCAATTCTGAAGCATCTATTACTTTATTAAGCAAGGGTAATAATGATCTACAAAGCACCAACTGGCTCATGTTTTCCTGTTCTTCTGCATTTCATTGCAAATACCACAGTCTCTATTTTCCTGCTTAACCAGCAGTTAGAACATCACCTTTAAAATTATGGATCATGCAGCAGTCATGAATAAGGCAAACCACATAGCTAAATGACTTGCACAGCTATAGGGGTTTCAAAAGGGTAGAAATGTCTGCTGTAAAATACCTAAAGAAATATATACTTTACCCGCCACCCCCTTCCTTTCTGACCTCTACACAGCTCTCCAGATCTTTTGAGACTCAATATTATCCCATTACAAGTGGTAGTTCCTACAGTAACTCAACAGGATGTTTAAGTGAGTACTTCTCTTTTTTTGTTTTTGGAACCAGGAGTTGAACTCAGGACCTCATGCTTGCCAGGCAAGTGTCGTGTTGCAGAGCTGTACCCCCGTATACTTAACTGAGTATTTCTAATTAGTTCAACACTTGCTAGGCTGAGTGGACATAGCATAAGTATGAATATGCCATACTAAATGCAAGGAGCATGCAACCTAGTCTGGCAACAAGTCCAACCCACAGTAAGCGACACCAATAAATTTTAAACTAAGTGTGAGCTTAAGAAAATGAATTAGCCCCCATGATTCCCTAATTTAATGCCATATGAGTACTAAAACTAGAGAACCCTATTATGTGTCTAGCCTTATGAGTTGTGAGTCTTGTGGATGCTGAGTGCCACGGTGACAATTGAATTGCCATTCCTGAAACTTGACCTTCTCACTTTTAACACGGTTTGCTCTTACCAAGTGATCCCTTGGGCTTGGGATGTATTTGTGAGCAGCCAGTGAACCACTACCCTCCTTCACATCTACACCGACCTCGCCCCTCCCTGACAGCCCACACTAAGGCGCATACATGGAAATGAGTGTTTGCAAAGGCACAGGAACCAAGTCTGCCTTTTCAATATTATTCATTGATATTTTGTCCTGCAGAAACTTTCATGTTCCTCGAAAGGAAATAAATTCCATGGATTCCAATGTTAAATCTGATTACGATCATCCTATTTGCATTTAAAATAGAGATGTTTTAGCTGTACTCGAACATTATTATGGACTATTAATATTAAGGATTATTAATTCCCCTACTACTAAAAAAGTCAAATGCTAAAGAACTTGGAATTGGTATCTACCCAAGAAAACGTACACAAAATTTAGAGAGTATCTGTGAATATTGTCAATCATCTGAGTATTTGGGGACACAGGCCCAAGATCAAAGTGTTTCAAATCTACAGCTGGGTGTGGCAGATCATCAGGGAATAGGAATAGAATGTTTGCTTGCTTGTTTGTTGGTTTGTTTTATAGCGCGGGGATCCAATTCAGGGCCTCTAGAGGTCGCGCAGATAGGCAAGTCGCCTCCCACTGAGCTACATCCCCAGGCAGCAAACTATTCTTTTATTATGGTCAAAGTCAAAGTTAAAAACTTCCTTTGTTTGTATACATCCATGTATGTTATAGTATAGTCTGAGGCAGCTATGTCTCTTCCCAAGGCGAGAGTCCAAGGATATAGATAAACCCAGGAGTACAGTTATTATCACAGGGAAGATGACTGATTGAGTGGTAGGGCAACGGAGATGAGGGAGGAGAAAAATCAAATGATCAAATGGGCCATCATCTGTGTAACTGAGTAACAAAGGTGAAGGTAACATTATGTAGGACAGCATCCAGAGCTAATTCCCTTCTGTGTTCTCTATAATTCTGTATTTCCTCAGTCGTTTTTGTATTAACAGAAGTGAAGATAACTTTATATTATACAGCATCCAGTGCAAATTCCCTACTATCTTCTCTATAGTTTGGTATTTCCTTTAACGTTTTTGTGTTAACTAATGTGAAGATAACTATGTAATACAACATCCAGTTCTAATTCCCTACTATATTCTGTATAACTTTGTATTTTCTGTATTGTTTATGGCTTTTCTGGTTCACATGTCTCCATTCTTTTATCTTTAAAATTAAAAAAAATAAAAAATAAAAAATAAAAAAATAAAAATAAATAAAAACTTCCTTTGACCACACCTCTAGAGCTCATCTCAAAATTAATGGTTAGAAAAAGTCCAATTGCTTTCTGCCAAAAAATGGAGTTAAAGAGTAAAATTTATGCTCGTTGCCTTACCTTGTTCTTAAGTCATAGAAAACATTTCTCACCTCCTGAACATACCAAAATCCAAATGAGGGAAATTCCAATAGGTAAAGAAAGGGTTAACAGAGGGATCTGAGAGAGAAGAGGAAGGATTCTCTATTTACAATTGTGGAGAGTGACTTATAAAAAAATGAGTCGCACTGGCTGCTTCTTAAAAATAATTATTCTTTCAAATTAGTGGCTTTCAAAACTGGTACCTTAGCAGGTGACTTTAGCAAAAACAGAATGTTTAAATCCCAGCTTTGGAGCTGTCTTAGGCTCTAATACATGTGACGCCTCTGAAAATCCATTAATTTAACAGTTACAGTTCAGTTGAGAACCTGCATAGATTTGGCTTGTTTGATCAGCCACTTATTAACCCGGTTTGACCCCGAGCTACTGTGGCTTTTGCTAACATGTTATATGTGTTTTCCAGTGATAAAGAACATCAACAGCGAGAAAGTTCAGAAGACAAAATCATAGCCTTGGAGAGCACCGCCAAATGGCTGGAACACAGAGAGTGTTACTGAGATTGGTTTACAGCCTCTCAAGAGGACTTCTGTAAAGAACTTTCTTGCAAATCTCAAAAGACTGCTCCACACTATGGTGCCACCACGGCTTTGCGATCCTCTCCATCAGTAACGAGCCCTCAGCATGCTCCCCTATGACCGTCAGCCCTGTGCCATAGGCTTCGCCCCTTTCTCGCTCTCAAGAGAAAATTCTGAGCAAAATTCCAGGAAACTCTGCCCTTGGTCAACTCATGCTCAGTGTTGCTTAGAAGTTTTTTATGGACTCAATGTTGATGTCCTGCCAAGATTCATATGTTGAAACTTTACCCTCCAGTGAAAGTTATTAGGAGGTGGGCCTTTGGGAGGTAATTAGGATCATAAGGGAGGAGCCCTCATAAATGAGATTAAAACCCTCATGGAAGAGACCTCACTGTCTTTCCACTGCAGGACACAAGAATCTCAAAAGTGAGGGAGTCCATGATCTGCAGACCAAACGAGGACCTTCACCAGAGCATAACCATCCTCACTGTGACCTGGAACTGCCGGGCTCCAGACCTGTGACAAGTAAATTTCTATTGTTTAAAGCCGCCAATGTTCTGATACCTTTGTCTCCACAGCCAAGACTGTGACAATGTTCCTCTAGCGTGTTCTCTTTTTCTTCTTGAGTATTTTATTTTATTTTATTTCCCTGCCTTGGTCATCAGCCTTGTGCTATTTATCTTTTTGTACATTACCTCCTATTTTCTTTTCCACCCAGATATTCAAGGCAAAGCAATCTCTTGAGCTTCTGTCTACCGTCACTACCCAACAACATGGTTAGCATGTGATAGACCCTCAATAAGTAGTAATTTATCAATTAGGAGGTAACTTTTCCTGCCAAATTCTATCTCATTTCCCCTTGAAATTTTTTTGGCTAGATAATGAATAAAAGCAAAGTACCTAGTCCATTAGATGTATTTTTAACTTTGTATAAATATTCAAACTCCCCATCTTTGGCTCCAGTCTACAAATATTTATTGGACATTTCCTTTAGGACAGCCTCTCTTCTAAGTGTGGAGATACCACTTTGTAAGAGAGGAGACTTCATTTCTAGTAGGAGAGAAGGGGTAGTTGTTGATTATCGCTACAAATAACAAATAAAAAAATCACAAAGTGAGCCACTTTGTTCCAACACATCTTTCCCACCACAACGCTATCCAGAATCAACACAGCCAAGTGACAAAAGACTAAATCACTAAAACGATAAGCCAAAATATACCCTGTTCTCTAAGTTGATTTTCTCAGGTATATTTTTGCTGCAACAAAAAGTTGACTAATGCCCACCCCCAATAATTTGTAAATGCAGTCAAAAGTGTTCATAACAATGTAACTTATAAAAGGGAGAAGATTATCCATTACTTAAGAGTAAATAATTAAAGTACATTCTACTAAAAAGTGTTTTTATACAAAAGTACAAAGTATATGGTGCACACTATGTCCAAGCCCTACCCTAGGGACCTGGTAGATGCTGGTTAGCAAAACAAAGATCTCCACCATCTTGGAGTTAACACAGTTGAACAATTATGTTCTTGCCAAGTGTGAGAACCTATCATCACAGCACTCTTGGAGGTTGAGCTAGCAGGATCTCAAGCTCAGGCTCAGCCTGAGTAATTTTGTGAGCTCATCTATCTCAATAATTTAAAACATGGGCTAAGGGTTTTATCTCACTGAGAAAGCCCTGTGCCCAACACTAAGAACTGAAAAAAATTAGATTCTTGAGAGTTTTTGTTTCCTTAAAGAAATGCTCTATATGTGTAAAGTAAAACTGCAGAATATAAAATTGTATATCTAATATGACCTTTATACATTTACATATCAACAGAAAAGTATTAAAAGATGTCAAAATCTTAGTAGAAGCTGTCTTTGAATGTTGAAATTCAGTTGCTTTTTCTTTATGCTTCTACATATTTCAGTATTTTTGAAAATGACTTTTGATAAGCGAATTCTATGATCAAATCATAGAACAGATAGGACAGTGAGTGACACAACCACCTGAACAATGAACATCTGGAACCCGGGCTCTAAGTCTTCCTATTCTGAGTTCCTTACCAATCATATCACTTTTTAAAGTGTGGTTTTCCCAAGCTACAGAAATAAGTTTAGCACTGTTTGATCTAGTGGCCAAGGCTAGGACACAGTAACCTGCCAGGAACAATTGCCACTTAGTGTTAAATGTGTTTGGGGCTGACAAGTTAACAATGGGTAACTATAAACTGTTTTGAGACATTGCATATTCTAATATCCATGGAATGATTCATATAATACTACTGCATACAAATAAGATTGAGCATTTGTGAATATCACACACACACACACACACACACACACACACACACACACACAGAAACAGTAGCAGTACAATAGTCAGCTACTGAAGACTAAAATAGCTCCAATGGTACATAATTTATTAGTAGTACTACAAGTAACTTTCAAAACTTTTAAAGTAAATATTCTTCCACTGTTATCTCTTTTAAAGACATTAACCAAATAGATAATTAAATAGCAGGAAAAATATTTTGTCAGATCACATGTCTTAGTTTTTATTTCAGAATTCAAGGTTACCTTTTTAAAAAGCAACATATGTATATTTATGGAATAGCCTGAATAGACTCTTACCAGTGTTAATCACAAGTAGAATACCAAATGGGCAATCACATCTAATTGCTCTGCTACCATTTGGCCATATATCTATATATTTTAAATACACACAATTAATTTGAAAATGAAACTCCACTGAGCAATAGCAAGGTGCCTTGAAGACATTGTAAATTGAGTGAAATGAGTAATAGGGACTGTAATCTAAGGATCAGAAGTTATGAACCTCTTGGCTGTGCTTAACATTTTGAGGGGAGGTAAGATCCAGGATAGTGGATGAACTGGGGTTTTTTTAATGGTCTAGTACAGAACAATCAACATCTTTAAAAAGAAGATCTTTCAAATGCTGATTAATATGCAAAGGTATATAAATGCAAGATTATTCATCTAAGCAGAAGATTAGCTTTCAGGGCATGGCTCATGGCTACAGAAAAGGAGAGAATGACAGGTTACAACATACTGCAGTGGTTACAACTTATTGCTGCACTCTCAACTAGGGGAATTGCCAGAAGTAGTCACCAAGGCAAGATAGGAAGACGACAAAAAAAGGCTATGCAAATTTTGCTCTAAATGGGTGGCTAAAGGGAAAGCAATCTCGTTCAGCCTTGACAACCAACACGTTTACATGTAGCATGTGGGGTCAGATAGGCTGCAAAGCAGATGCCACAGGCCCTAGTCTCAGAGGAGACAGCTGGTGGGAAGGAGGGCCCCCCTCCCCAGGAAGTATGTATAGATTCCATTCCCTAAATAGCTTGACCCCGGACCATCCAAGGAACACTGCACAAGGAGAAGGGATGATGACTCAGGTTTGATTTTCCTGCAGCTGTGTTCATTTTTTATATTGACAAATACACATTTTCCTATGGACAAATACAAATTGCTTTGTCGTGTTTGTTTCTTGCCATGACAGGCATACATATTAATACATGTCCAGCATACATATTAATACATGTTCATTGTGGAAAATATACAGATGCAGAAGAGCACAAAATAGAAATTAATACCACCCGTAATCCCAGAGACACTGAATCTTAACATTCTGACATATATACCTGTCCACTTTTTGTTATGTTATGTGTAATGTTTAAAATTGGAGATATTTATGAACACTATCCTATAACATACTTTTTGAATTTTAAATTACATGATGATTTGGCAATGTCATTAAGTGATTTTTTTTTTTTTTTTTGCGGTACTGGGGATCGAACTCAGGACCCTGCGCTTGCTAGGCAAGCACTTATTCCACTGAGCTATATCCCCAGCCCCCATTAAGTGATCTTTTAAAATATGATTTGTCATTGCTGCGTGGAAAGCTATCACATGAGGGCCACTGATGTAGCTATTACCACATTCTCAGTTCAACTGATTTTGGCCTGTACGTAACCCTAGGATGTATATTCTCATGCATAAGACTTTTTGAAACCCGGTTTTGTTTTTCTTCTAGATCACACTAAAGATGACAACGAATGAATGGCTATGCACATTTCTCAGGTACTTGAAAGCTAAAATTGTCCTGCAGAAAGGTCTACTAGTTTATACTTCCTCTGAAAGGCCAAAAAACTGTCCATTCTCTTCATACCTTTGCTAACAGTACATATTGCTGCAAAATGACTCGGCTTGATATCTAAATATGATTATGATCTGATAGTTTTAGTTATAATTTTTAAAATCATGAGCAAGAGTCCCCTGATACTTATTCACCTTTCATGGTTTAACTTGCGAAAAGTAAACCCAAGTGGAATTTTCTATTGCACACGTCCTTCTACACCAACGCAGACAGAGCACACACACTTCTTCCACGCCCTCCTGAATCCCGAGGGTTTCAGTGAGCCCCACTAACGCAAAATCCAACATGCTCTAGAATCCAAAAATTTTGGAGCACTGACAAGATACCAGAAATAAAAACATAGAAAGTATATTCAGAACATAAATGAATGTCATGTTTAAACTTGGGCAACATTCCTAAAATAACTCATCGTATATGAGGCAACATCCCAAGACATGAAAAAAGAAAAATTTCTTGCCCCAAACATTTTGGATAAGTGACCGCATAAGCGTCACTCACTTCCCTCTATGTATGAAGCCCAAACACCAATGGTTAAGGTCCTCCTAGGTTAACTCTAAAGAGATAATCACTGGTCAGTGCCATGGCAAGGGAGTGGGCTACACACTGTGGAGTGGAAAGCAACCAGGCCCAGAGCCTCACAGAGGAGCCTTCCTGAAGAACGCAGCCAACAGCCCTTCCAGTCAGACTGAACTTACAGCTGGAACAGTACAAGACAGGAGGTAAGAGCCTGATCTTTCTATGCCTCACCTCTGTATCTGCACAACCTTCACCAGCTCCAGCTTTCTCCAAGCAGGAACGCAGACTGAGTACAATGTGTAGTACCTGCCGTGGGTACAAGTCTAACCAGTTCCCAGGCCCTTCCTTAGGTGTGAATTGGGCCCGGGGGAGAGTACATGAACTCCTTCCAACACCTGGGACCCCACAGTATACAGCAGTGGCTGTAACTGGTGGCGTTGTGAAGTGAATGGCATCAGGTGTATTCATGAAGAAGCTTACTGACCTTACAGGCAGTGGTTGGCTGAATAATGCCCTTCCCACAGAGGTTGAGGATATAATTCCTTGAACTTGTAAATGTTATACTTTATACGTCAGAAGAGGCTTTTCAAGTGTGATTAAATTAATAATCCTGATGTGATTAGATGGTCCTAGATTATTCAGGTGGTCCTACAGGAAAGGCAGAGGGAGACTCGACTACAGAGATAGAGACAATGTGAAGATGGAGGTCAACCACCATGCTGCTGACCTTGAAGATGAGGAAATGTCCAAAGACAAGGAGCCCAAGGAACACTATAGCTGAAAGAAGCAAGGAAATGGACCCTCCCCTAGGATGGGAGAGGACTCAGCCCTGGTGACGCTTTGATTTCAGCCCAAGGAAACTGATTCAGACTTCTGACTTTCAGAGCTGTTGAGTAATAAATATGTGTTTGTTAAGCCACTGGGTTTGTTTTAATAGCTATAGGCAACAAACTCACAGACTCATGTCTATTAATGAATAAGAACATTTGATTCTGTGTTTATCTCATAGCCCTGTTTTCCTTTTTATTAAAGAAGTGGCAAACCAGATCATCAGGTGCTTTGGGAACAGAGAACAGCCACAGCTGGTCAACCAAATGCCACAGCAGGTGCTGGAAGCCACAGTTCTCATTTCCTCTTCCCCCTGGTGTATTGGTATGGAGGCAGGTGCCAGTATCTGGCAGCCTTCAATAGGACCTGCACAACCCAAAGCTTATTAATATCTGCACTTCCTCAACAACAAGAAGCAAAGCAAACCACGACAAATCCACCTGTCATTGTGATGACACACACTTAAACCCCTTCTTCCCCGCATTCGCCATCCCAAGGAAGTATGGAAAAGCCAAAACGATGGCCACAGATCAAGCGCAATGTATACAATTCTTCCCACTCTTCTTTCTTTTGCTCTTTCTTTCTTTCCTGCTTTCTTCCTTCCTTCTTTTCTTTCTTTTGATATCAGAATTGACACAAAGCTAAGAAAAAAAGAGACTTAGCCACTGTAAGTCAACTTCTGTCGTTTGGCTTAAGTTAGCCATTAGTAAGAGCTTTAAGAAAATTATTCAAGTTTGACCACATCCCAGGAACTTCCAACCTGCTGGCAATATTGCTTGGTAGAAGGTAGAGTGATCTTAGAATAACACAAACCCACCAATGATATTTCACATATGGCCTTCATTGTCTTTACCTGTAAAATGGGAAGGCTGGATTAGATTCTTGACTACATGTCTGGATCTATTTACTGATTTAATTGGCCTGTGTTATCAAAATACTTAAACATCATTTTTTAAAAGTATTCCTTAGAAATAGTGCTGCTTTTTAAAAATGTAATGAAATATTTTCCTTTTATAGATAAAAATCTATAGAATAAGCATCCTTTTCAATTCTAAATAGAGCTGGAGACTTTTTGGGATTTGTTTTCTTTTTTCTATTATACGACACTTTTATTTTAAAAGTAAGAGAACAAAAACATTAACAAACAGACACAAAGTAACACAAGAATAGTACAATCAAAACTGAATTACAGACAAGGTGACAGGGAATTAACAATGGTTGTTGTATTACACATTGATAACTTTGAAGTGCATACTCAGGAAAACAAATATAGACATGCAAAACTCATCAAACAAATAATCATTAACTATTCCTTACAATAAAGTGACCTAAGTCAGTAGTACAACTATGTTAGCTATGCTGCATATATATATACTTACATACATACATATATACATACATAATTATCCCTTCCTTCCTTTTCTTTGAGCTGGAGACTTTTTGGAAGAAAAAGCTCAAGGGGGCAACCAACATAATACCAGGCATCACGTTTGTGATAGTCCTGTCTTGTGGTACAGCAATAAATGTTTAAGCAAGTATAATCTTCACAGCAGAGCTGCTTACTTGACCCTAAGTATGAAAGTGTCTTCTGTGTTGTATCCTTTGTTGATTTGAATAAGCCATAGAGCATTTTAGAAGTTATCACAACATATCCTTTGTCTTTAAGCACATCCTGACATAAGCTTACAAAGCCTCTAAGATCAAGACACTCTGCAGTAAGTGCTGATCACTTTCTGTTAAAGAAATTGACGCAGTGCCCTAGGTGTCAGAGGTGAGAAAGTATTTATCGGTGAATACTTCCTACAATCTTCAACCTGCTAAAAAAAATGCACTTGCAGCCCACCAAGCTGTTAACTGCATGTGATTTACTTTACAGGAGCTTCTTCTTTCTCTTTCGTCTCTGTGAAGAGAAAAAGACAAAAGTGTCTCGTTTGCTGGGAGGCCATGCTGGTGGGAACATCCTCTGTGCATGGAAGTTTCCCAGGGAGCCTGACGATGAGCCCAAACCTGAGGTCTCCACAAGGCTGGACTTTCTTCTTGCTCCCTTAGCACAGTGCTGCTCCTGCTTTGCATCGTTGCTCTCCCTGTCTTTTGCCTGCTCCGAATTAACTGCTAGGACTCACAAACTTCCATGTCTGCTGAAGAGACATCCAACTTCTCTCACAGGACAGCAGCATGTCCAAGAACTTGGAGAAAGGGTCCACCAGCAACCAGGTGGGGATTCTCAACCAAGACATTTCATCTACCTCAAGCCTGGCTGGGGACCTCTTAAAATGAGTACTCAAGTGATCTCCATTCCCCTTTCCCACTTACTGCCTCTCTCTCTCTTGTCAATTGCTATTTCTGGTCTCACCAAAGTCTACTCAGAGAAGGAGGTCAGTAATTGGCAAAATATTCTGAAATGCTTCTTGCTGCTGTAGGCGTCACATGTCATCTGGGACTTCAAGGTCTTTCCAGCTGACATTTGCTACCATGGGCACTCTTGTGAGTTTTTGTGAGACTTGTTCTTTGGCTATTATGGGATCATTAGGCCAGGACCTGAGCCTCCTGTATCAGTTAGCTTCTGTTCACAGAAGACTCCACAGCAGGGACCACTCCCTGGTTGTGTAGGTCTGTGTCAGGCACTCAATCACTGTACCCTCTAAAGTAGCAGAGGGCTAAACTAAAGTCAAAATGGATCAAATATTTAAATATTAAAGCAGAAACACTAAATCTACTTGAAGAGAAAGTAGGTCGAAATCTTGAAGACATAGAGGTAGGCACAGTCTTCATGAACAAAGCCCAAACTGCATAGGAAATACTTCAAAGAATCAACAACTGGGATCTCATTCTGTTAAAAAGCTTTCGTACTCCAAAAGAAATCCCAAATAGAGTGAAAAGATAACCCAGAGAGTGGGAAAACATTTTAGGTAATTGTCACTCCGAAAAAGGACTTATATCTAGAACATATAAAGAATTGAAAGCACTCAGACTCCCCAAATTCAAAGACCCAATCCAAAATTGGGCAGCTGAGATAAACATACACTTCTCAGATGAAGAAATACAAATGGCAAATAAATACATGAAAAAATGTTCAACATCATTGGTCATTTGAGAGATGCGTGTTAAAATAACACTGAGATTCCATCTCACCCCAGTAAGAATGGCTACCATCAAGAAATCAACCAACAACAAATTCTGGAGGGCCTGTGGGGGAAAAGGAACCCTTCTCCACTGTTGGTGGCAATGTAGACCGGTGCAGCCACTACGGAAATCAGTCTGGAGAGGGAGTATTACTCAGCTATAAAGAAAGATAAACTCAAGTCTTTTATGGGTAAATGGATGCAACTAGAGGCCATATCCATAAGTGAAATAAACCAGACCTGCATGTGTAAACACTGTGTTGTCTCCCTAGTTTAAGAACCTGAAAAAGTAAATAAAACTAAAAAGAACAGTAGATATTGTGAGAGAGAGAGAGAAACTGTTTAATAGGAAAGAACAACTGGGATGAGGGAAAGGAGAAAAGAAAGAAGGAAAGAAAAGAAACATATATATTCTTCCAAGTCACATGTTTAATTTACATAGTTCAACTGGTTTTAATATGTTCATGAAGTTATACAGCCATCACCACTGTCTAACCCCAGGGCAGTAGCATCATCCCCAAAAGAAACCCCACATTTATTAGAAAAGACTTCATTCTCCTTCTCCCACTGCTCCGGACAACTACTAATCTACTTTTCACCTCTATGGATTTGCCTATTCTGGCTGTTTCACGTGAACAGAATCATACAACATGAATTCCTTGTGCTGCTTCTTTCAGTGAGCATAATGTTCTTAAAGCTCATCCAGGTTGCAGCATGGATCGGTGCTTCCTTGCTTTGCGGAGCTGGACAACATCATGGTATGCTACACCATATGCTACACTGGGTTTATTCACTCATCAGTTGATCAGTACTTAGATTGCTTTCATTTGGGGGTTATTGTAAGTAACAGATACACTTTGTTGTGTGGACATGATTTCAGTTCTCTTGGGCATACACCTAAGAGTGAAATTGCTGGGTGAGATAACTCTATGTTGAAACACCAGTTGGTTTTCAAATATCTGCACCATTTTATACTTTCAAAGGTGTAAGAGCTCTCACTGCTCTATATCCTTGCCAACATTTGTTACCACTGGTCTTTTTAAATAAGCCATCCTAGCAAATAGGAAGTAGAATCTCATGATTTTGACTTACGCTTTTCTAATGACTAATGTTGAGCATCTTTTCATAAGCTTACTTATTTTACATATTGTCTTTGGAGGGATGTCTATTCAAATGCATTGCTCAAATTTTAGGGTAGTTTGTCTTTTTGTTGTTGATTTGGTTGCATATATTCTGAATTGTTTATAAATCATTTCATTTATAAGTATTTTCTCCCATTCCATGTGTGCTCTTTTCACTTTCTTGATAGTGTTCTTCGAAGCATAAATGTTTAAACTTAAAAAATTTTTTTTATTTTAATTTTTAAAACAACAAAATGATACAGAACTTCAAAACAAAATGATAGGAAATTAACAATGGTTATTATATTGCATATTGTTATCTTCAAAGTAGTTGCTCAGATTATCAGATATACATGTGTAAGATTGATCAAACAATATAAACACTAACTGTTCCTTTCAGTGAACTAATAGAAATTAGTAGTAAAATTATCTTACTGTCTTGTGCATGTATGTATGCATATATATATATATATATATATATATATACTTTTTTTTTTTTTTTTGCGGTACTGGGGATTGAACTCAGGACCCTGCGCTTGCTAGGCAAGCGCTTATTCCACTGAGCTATATCCCCAGCCCCTGCATATATATTTTTTTCCTTCTTTTCTCTTTTCCTGATCCCAGTTCTTCCTTTTGAGTAATTCCTTTCACTTTCATTTTGGCAATGTCCAATTTATATTTTTTTTTCTGTTTTTTTTTTCAGTATTGCACATTCACCCTACACACTGAGCTAGCTCTCTAGCCCCTCTTCTTTTATTTTTTATTTTGAGACAGGGTCTGACTAAACTACCCAGGTTGGGCTTCAATTTGTAATCCTTCTGCCCCAGCCTCCCAGACTGTTAAGATTACAGGCATGGCTTAGTTTTACCATGCCTAGTTTAATTTTTTCTTTCTTTATTTGTGTTTTATATGTTATAGCTAAGAAGTCATTGCCTAATCTGAAACCACAAATATTTATTCCTATGTTTCCTTTTAAGATTTTTATCACTTTGGCTTCTAGCATAAGACTTTTGGTTCTTCTAAAGTTAAATTTTGTAGGGTTGTATATTGATAGCTTTCTGGTTATTGGCACAAAATACCTGACATTTGCAACTTAAAGGAGAGGTTTATTTAGACTAATGGTTTAGAGGCTTCAGTCCATGGCTGAATGTAACATCATGATAGGGAATAAAGACTGGGTCAAAAATCCTGCCCAGTGGCCCTGAATCAAGGCCAGCAGTTTTCTGAAGCTGTTGGTTTCAAGCAGGACCCTAAAGTGATATCTTTCTATGGTCTGTTGGCCTTTTCAGAATTTTAGAAATGTAATGGTCAATTCATTAAAAAGAAACAAATGACTGGATGGATTTTGCAAGGAGGCTTCAGGATGGCGACCAGGTAGGCAGTGGAGAGGGGCCTCCCGGAGGAATGCCACTCAGAAGGGGGAATGTGGGAGTGTTGCAGCATGTGAAGGACAGAAAGGAAAGAGCTTCAGCTTCGGAGACCCACGCTCACGGAAGCCTCCCGACTCGGCCAGGGGAGAGCGGAGTTCCGAGAGCTGGTCCAGGGCTGGAGAGGGGAGGGCGCAGCCAGGAAAAGAGGAAATGGAGGTCGGGAGCCGGTGTTGAACCCAGTGTGAGGATGAGAAGTTACGACAGCCACTGGGGCAGAGTCCCCACCCTGTGGCAACCTTCCTAATCAGCGCCTGGAAAAAATCAATGCAACTAGTACACAGCCCACCACGCCAGCTCTGCGCCTGCCTCGAGGCGGTGGTCTCCTGCCTCTCTGCTGGGTGAGAGGCTACTGGTGGAGAGCAGCAGGGAACCTCGGCAGCGAGCTGCGGCAGCTCCCAGGGATCCGGCTGAGGAGCGGACGGGGGCTCCAGCACGGCAACGGGAGGGAGATGCAGATGGAGGTGGATCGCGTGGCTCCACGCCCTTCTCACTCCAACATCAGGCAGGAAGCACCCTGATCTCTCTCTGGGAGCACCTTGAGTCTCGGCGGCTTGAGCAAGCACCGCCTGTTCCTGGCAACAATGGGACGAATCCACGGTCTTCAGGACTCACCCCAAACTATTGATGTGAGCACCAAGAGGGTCTCCTTACAGCTTGCACATATGGACCTTGCATGAACCCATAGCAACAAATTGGAAGAGGGACAGCAGACCAAGAGTCTGAAAAACAACAGCATACTCTATACAGCAGACCCAAGAAAATCCTCCAACTCTATTCTAGAACTAATCTTTAGACTCAGTTCATACCCTGAAATAACACAGTGAGAACGGGCCAGGGAGATTTCAAGCCCTTATACCGGGCATCGTGGGTTCGTCCGGTGCCCACTTGCAAAGGGTGGGGAACGGTACTGGAGATCAGGAGGAGGGAGGAGGAGAAGAAAGGGCCTCTGGCATCAAGGCATCAGGACAGAGCCGAACAGGTCACCGAGGGTGACCCAACGGGGGCGTGCCCCGCGGCTGCTCCACTGTGAGCCCCGCAGCTGTTCCGCTGTGGGCCCCGCTGAGGGCGCCCCATGGACTGGACCTGCCCCCACCCATAGCACGGTGACAGGGTGGAGCTGGGCAGTCCGCTGTGAGCATATGTGCTTTTCCACTTCCGACCATGGCAGTTTGTATACACCCATGTATGTCATAGTATAGTCTGAGGCAGCTATGTCTCTTCCCAAGGTGAGAGTCCAGGGGTATAGATAAACCCAGGAGTACAGTTATTATCACAGGGAAGATGACTGATTGAGTGGTAGCGCAACGGAGATGAGGGAGGAGAAAAATTGAGTGATCAAATGGGCCATCACTGAGTAACTGAGTAACAAATGTGAAGGTAACACTATGTAGGACAGCATCCAGAGCTAATTCTCTACTATCTTTTCTATAATTTGGTATTTCCTTTAATGTTTATGTGATAACTAATGTGAAAATAACATTATGTGATACAACATCCAGTGCTAATTCCTTACCATATTCTGTATATTTTTTTTGTTTTGGCAAAATATAAAATTATATTCTCATAGCTTTTGTAAGGATTGGAGATAATAGACATAAAACACAATGCTGGGGGAAATACAGAAAAAAAGAGGTCAGTGTGATTATTACTGGTATTATTGGTGACACTACTTTTTATTTCTTAGGTCTCCTACTAAAATACTAATCCATTTAGTAGATATTTACTGAGGACAAAGGATGTGTCAGGCCCTGAGGAGAAAGAACAAAGAGTTTCAGCGGTAAAGGCAGGAAGTGAAGAAGTAAACAAATGAGTACAGAGACAGTTTCAGCTGAAGATCATGCTGGAAAGAAATCAAAATAAGATCTATAACAGAGAGCCGAAAATGGGGAGATAAGTAAAGGCCTCTGTGGGTGGGAACATTCTGCTGTGAGCTGCGTGAAAGGGAAGCACTGAGGAGAAGCTCAAAGTGCTCAGTCCATGCAAGGCATGGCTGGCTCTGAGAAAATTGGGGATTTTATTTCCAGCAACCCTGGGGGCCTCGGTGAAGACATGGTGCCCGGGTGTATGCGGTCTTATGTCTGCCATCACCTCTGCCTTCTGGAGAGTTGTTCCCCACTCCACAATTTTTGTGAGAGGCAGTGATGGAGGGAAGGAAGACAGAAGGGAAGCAAGAGAAGGACGGAGACACGAAGGGGGCCAGGGAAGGAGGGAGAGATGGATGGAACACCACAGTGGACATCCAGACAGATGAGATCTCATGACTTTTCCTGGGGACTCAAGTCCAGGCTGAGGCCAGCCACGGAGGGTGGAGAAATTTTCCATCTTCCTGTGATCATTTGGTGTCACACTGGTCTCTTTCCTCGGGTGGTCCCAGATGGTGAGAGGGGGGCTGAGGAGTTGAGAGGTCTTGCAGGAGAATAACTCATCACTGCCTCTGGCACTCGTTGCTGGCAGTTCTGTGTCTTGGGTTGCAGATAACTGTCAGATGGTCTTACTGTGAGGCAATAAGCTTCCCTCAAACAAGGAGGCAGGCCAAGCCCCAGAGAAGCTGCAGTCTGGATAAAACACCCAAGGCTGGAAAGAATTAAAAGTCTATGTGCAACTGAGCAAAGCACCTCAGGGAAATGCAAGGGGTTAAATCTAAGCACACAGTGTTCTGGGCACCCTTGAACATATAAGCAGGAAAACATTCTTACATCTGTGGTAAGGGGAAAGAGAAACAGAAGAATACAGTGAGTATTCCCACATGAGTAATGCTAAAAATACTGCCACGAATGGTTGGCTCAGCCCAAAAATGAAGGGAATGAGAAATACAAGACAGCGGGATAAGGTAAGGAGCAAGATAGGAGGCAAGGACAGGGACAGGGACAAGCCTGCTCAGTACAGCCCTCCGGGGCTCAAAGGCCCTGTCTCTGTCTTTCAGAGAAAGGGCAGACCCTTGATTCCAGGAGGGTAGCACAGCCTGGCTTGGCAGGGGCCCTCTGAATACCCTACTCCCTTTCTGAAACACACTATGGTAGAAGGAACCTAAACCACAAATGGAGAAAAAATAGCCTATTCCTAAATATTTTCCTCTTAAAATTTTTGGTCCTAAATATAAAAAGAACAGAACTCAAACCGAGCCAGCCCCGGTGGCCAAATGGTGCAGGGGTATTTGCTAATGGAGGGGCCTCTTCCAAAGAACACTTGTGTTTCAAAACAAAACAACAGCATTTAGATAAGCAAGGAGTGTGAGGGTGTGAGACTTAGTTCTCACACATGAATGCAGCTTAAAGGTTAACAAGCCTAGACTGGGTGGGAGTGCCTGCACACTGCTTCCATGGCGAGGATATAATGCAGTTGTTGGAGAGAAAACTAGAGCTAGCTGGCCGGCTTTACGTTATTAACATCCAGTTTCCTCGTAAGGGTCAGATTTGTGCTCAGAAAGGTGCAGTTGCACATGTCAGAGAAGCAGTGCCCCACTCACAAAATCCAGGCTCAATTCTAAACTTTTCCTTGAGCACAAGTCTCTTTTTCCCAGGAAGAAAGGTTAGGAACTTTGGCAAGGAATCTCTCCTCCTTGCTACATCTTTTTAGACCTGTCAGAAAAATGTAGAGAGAACTATTTTTCATGAAGGAAGAGATTTTGTCTAAACATTTTAAAGCTATCTAGAATTAATTTAGAAAACAACAACTATAAGGTACTGAGGGCAAACTAGGGGTGAAGCATTATTCCAAGGGCTTTGCTTATGACAGGGGCACTTAATGTTGACCAAAGCGCTGCAAAACAGCATCACCTTCACGTCACAGATGGCAAAACTATGACTCTTGAGAAGCTAAGTAATTTTCCCGTGGTCTTTTAGCTAGTGAATGGAATTTCCATGTTGACCGGGAACTGTCTAACTCCAATGCCAAATCACCTTTCTAGAAGAAAAATATATCTCTCTCTGTGGTCAATCCAAAAAATATTTAAATAGCAAATTTCATCTGGGACTTTCAATATTTTCCTGGAACATGCATACAGTGAGCCTTCCTCTTACCTGAAATTCTGTAGTATAGTTTCTTAGAGAAGATATTTTGAGCTTATGCTCTTCAAAGAGTCATATACCCTTTACATTTTGGGTCAAAGGTTTCTTTTTGTCCTGAAGATCAACTCATGTAGCTAGGGAAGGGAAGAGTAAAAATAGATTTTCCCTTGGTAGCAACAGGTACCATTTGTTTGTTAGCCAAAAGGAAATTCTTTAATTCTTTTCCTGCTTTGGTTGTTTTTCTGCCAACGTAAGTAAGCAAGGTCAGAGCCAATTTCAAGTGCCAGTGGAAAACAAGAGGTGATCAAAAAATATACTGAATGTTTAAATTTTAAAAACTTCATACAGCAAAAGACATATGGCTAAGAACAAAGGAATGAGTGTGTTCAAAGTGGAGTGTTTTGTCTTTTACTATAATAAACTTTTTAGTTAAACATTACCATATTTTTTAATATCCTTCATTGATCAACCATTTATAGCGACTTTTGTCAAACACAAACATTATGGTGTATCTTCATTCACTTTATTCAGCAGATCTGGTACTATGTGGCTTCCGGCTCTTCCACAAAATTAAAAGAACAGTAAAAGATGAACACTTTGAATTAGTTCAGGACACTGAGACAACCACAACACAAGACAAGACATTGAGGAAAACTCCCAGAGCTTCACACCGTGGCAAGAGCAGTGGGATCAACGTGCTCGAACCAAAAAGAGCATTCTGAGGGTGTCCGATGATAATTTTACTCTACTAGATACTTTTAACTTAAAAATTCAAAGTATTTTTATCACACCACATAGATAATCATTTACAGAGAATGGCCTTAGAGGTGTAAAAAGCGTGTTGAACCCTGGCTGGACTTGAGGCCACCAGCCAGGCAGGGACTCCTATCCTCCCAAACCAAAATGTTTATCTTCAATGAGTTTATCCAAAATTTATAAATCTTTAGAAAGTCAAGAGAAAAGCTCTTTTCCTGAGCAAATACACAAATAGTATATCATTTTCAAAGATTTTCTTTTTAGTTATGTAAGAGGGAAGGGATGGCCCTATCACAATTGCTCTGAAGGGCTAATGCCTATGGATTACTAAATCTTCCCCTACTCTACTGCCCCAACGTTGATACCTAGTTCCACCTCAGATGACACTTAGCTGAAGTGTTACTCTGCTCTCTCAGGTGGGTTTCCTTGGTTAGGCAAATGCCCTGGCACTAATACATAATTTTGTATACTTCTAGAAGAAATTAGTTTACCAGATGAATTTTTTTCCCCCTCTAAAAAGACTATGAGTCCCATGGAAGCATTCCGTGGGGAGAGTGTTCACCCTCAGCCACTACATAGCACTGAGCCAAAAAAGTAGAATAAATTTTGCTGACCTATTTTGACCTGGGCCATTTCCTAATCTACACAATTTCCTGGGGAATCATAAAATTCATGAAGTTTGATGATTCTAAGAAACCATTTCCCTGAGATCCTAGAACTGTTAGTGAAAACATTGGAAGTCACAATCCATTTTCCCCAAGAATAAAACATACACAGCCATGCCTATGCAAAGCATCACATTTGATTCGAGAGTACTGGCAAATTTTCTGAAGCCCAGGTGAAGATCAGAGAGCGCATTTATCTAATAAACCAGGGAGTGTGAGGCCAGAGAGAAGCGCTTTCTTCAAAGTCACACAATTAGTTTGGGGCAAGGCAAAGATGAGAACTGAAGTTTTCACACGGCCTTGAAAAGAAATCCCTCTCATCAAAATCCCTTGTGTCAAACATTTCTGCAAAGAAAAACAGGAGGGTTATTCTACTCAGGAAAGAAGTTTGTTTAGCTCAGCCAAACTGATTTCATTTATCAACCAATGAAATCAGCCAGATTTGAAACATTTTTTTTCACATATAGGACATAGGACTCTCATGGGATCAGAATAGCTGGTGTGTGGTGGGGATGAGGGGACTTGAAATAAATAAAAATTTTGAATTGAAACCAGACACATGCTGTTAATGTTAATGTAATTTTTGTATATAATCTGTTTTAGATGCATCATTACTTTTCCTTTGTGTTTCTGTGTGCATGTATGCATTTAAGTGGAATGGGGCATGTCTCTGTGTATACAGCCGGGGGGGGGGGTGAGTATGGGAGAGAGGTGTGTGTGTGTGTGTGTGTGTGTGTGTGTGCATGTATGTTTGGTTTTGGCATTTAGTGGAAAGCAAATGGGAAGCACACTGTTAATTCCATGGAGGAAACCTCATTATTGACCACCAACAGGTCAATATGAAACAGCCAGGGGCACTTCCTCTTCAACTTAATGAGATGCCTTCAAAATCACAAGGGAAGGAAGTTGGACTTGGAGGCAGGGGGCTGGGAAGAGGTCACAGTTTTAAACTGCAGATCAAGAGATTTTCCTCGGTATTGTCTGACAACCTAGTGCTACAAACGTATATCAGAGTGGATGTGGATATTTGTTTCACTTTCTATTACTAAGGATGTGAGTAGAAATCCCACTTACCAACTGGGTGACTTGGACAAGGCCTCAACTACACCTTAGCCTATTCTATAAAATATTGTCATAGCGTATACCAATGTTTGGGGTGAAGGACTACACGGGGCCGTGTAGGCTGTTCCCCAACTCGCAACAGACAAATGCTCCCTGAAGGAGCTATGGATGTTACTAGGGTTCCAATTATCTGAACAGAAGAGACTTTTGAACTCAAAGGTGAGAAGCTGGTGACCTCAGTTTCCCGAATTTGATGGATGACGAGCAAAGCAGCACATCCCGCATAGATGTTGTGATCTTACACTTCGCACCTGCGTAGGAAGCCCTCGGAGGGTGGGGGGCTGTTTCCCACCCTTCTGCCCTGCTTGTCCTCATTCCAGCTTTCTGAGCCGTTTTGCTGCTGCGTTTCCCTTTCGTACTGGTTCTGTCTCCCATTCCCATCCAGCCTGCCCTCCATGTTGACTTTTCAGCAATTCTTCAGGATGTGACTTTCCCATATGGATGCAACAAATTGACACTCTGCATATGAGGCCCCCAAGAGGACTCCAGAGTGGACCAGAAGAGGGACATAGCAGCACATTCAACTTGTGTTAATCAACCTCCTATCAATTTGATTTTAAAATGAAGTCATTTCAAGTGGAGGCAGAACTGAAACCTGCTTTACTTATCTATAAGAGAAGTAGTCCGGACAAGTTGAAACCTGGGATCACTTCCAGAATTAATATGCAAACTTCAGAGAGTAAGGACTTGTTCTATGCCAAATCTCACACCTAACTTATAATAGTTCCTCAGTAATACCAAAGGGGTGATGAGTGAATATTGAGATCTTACCATAAAAACAGCAACGAGTGAACTTTCCTTTTTACCTAGTGACTTGATTTAGAGCAATGGTTCATTTTTTTAAAAATCCAATAGCTCTCCAACAATCCTCCAATTTTATCTTTTCCACATAGGTTACCAGATATTGTCATCCTGGCCAAAATTCACAGTCCTGGCGGTACTTGTTTCTATTTTTAGCACTTGAGCATAAGTTAGAAAAAGAGAATGAGGAAGAAACGCTGGTTGATTTTCACCACTTTTCACTGAGGTCCTTCCTTTCTGGATTCCAAAATCCACTTTACATTTGCTTTGGACTCTCAAGGAAACTCAACCTCTAATTGAAAAAGATAGCCTTTAACTTAATTCTAGCTTCTGTTTGTTTGCTTTGTTTCTAACCTAGAAAAACTGAGCCATCAACAAAAAAGCATCATCCTAGTCCTACTCAACTGAGTTCTACTTACTGTTTACACATTTTTTAATTAAGTAATTAACTGACTTTTGCAGTGCTGGAGATTGAACCTAGTACCTTCTCACTGATTCAGGGATTAAGGCCTCACTTAATCCCTGAATTGCCCAGGCTGAGCTCAAACTTGCAATCCTTCTTCCTCATAAAACCATTTTAAAGGAATCATTCTCATACTTCAGTGATCAACTGCATAAAGATTAATAAATGATCGTGAGCCCTGTCCAACAAGGATTTAATTGTGGCAGCAGAGCTCCACCATCTCCCATGACTTTTTTTAGCAGCTCTAGGAGAATTTGAGAAGCCCAGGGCAAGAGACCTAGTCTCAATCCCAGCTCTCTGTCTTGAAAAACATTCACAGCAAGGGCCGGCAAACATTTGCTATAAAGAACTAGACAGTGAATATTTTACTTATCAGGTCATTGAGCCTTTCTTACAGTTTCTCAGCTCTGTTGTTGAATATCATGGGCAATATGTAAATTAATGGACTGAGTTATGTTCAAATAAAACTTTATAAAAACAAGCAGCAGACTGGATTTGGCCTTTAGGCTGTAGGTGACCCCCCCCCCAATTTGTAGACTATGGAGTGGTGAGATTCATTGAGGGAATTCACTGAAATTCTCATGGTAACCTTTTTGTAAATCTGATATTATTTTCTTATTATAAAAAAGAGATATGAAATTGTAGGAATTTATAGAAAAATTTAAAAACATCCAAAATGTCATCAAACATACCACTTCTTAATATTTGGGAACATATCTTTCCAAATACACAACGTTTTATAGAATTGGGATAATGCTATAAGATGGTGTATGATGCAAATTTACCTGATACCTTACTTTGCATGCCATACTTCATCATTTTAGACTAATTTTACTGAGTTCTCATTTACAGACTGTTTTAGAATAGTGAGGCACTGCAGCCATCTCATTTCTTCTCTCACATTTGCCATGAGGAGAATTTGGTCCTTAAGATTGTAAACGCTGATACGGCTTTTAGAGAGAGCTGATAGGATAGTGCCTGAGAAGCTCCAGCAATATGTTCCTCCGAAGTTGCGTGTAGGACACCCTGAGTGTGTACATGTTGGGAACTAACATATCACTAATATAGTTCTATGTGGCCCTTGCTCAAATGTTGTCATGAAGTGCCTATTAATTCTGTTACTGTTGCTCTGAGTGTATGTCAGAAAGGGAATCCTATACCACGGAGAAGCCTCAGCAGTTTACTCACTTGGGGTGAGGCCCCGTCCTCCAATTCAGAATACACTCAAGCATTGTTCCTGGTGCCCACCTTGATGACATTTCTAGTCGTCGGTATCCTTAAAGGAGAGCATCAGCAGTTCTGATGTAGACAGGTGCTTGCTGCAGGTCCTGTGTCAAACCCAGTGCTCCCAAGCCCAGTCGGCTGGGTTTCCTGTGGCTCTCACACTTACCCTCCCCTCCCTGTGTGCAAAACGAAGCCAGATACATCTGTCCCTTTGCTGAAAAGGGGTGCGTTCAGGGAGAAGAACAACAGAGAATTAAGAAGTGACTCCTGAGATGGATACCTAAAGGAGGGCAAAGATACAGAATAGAAATAAACTGAATAACACCCCATTACGGTGTAAGGTAAAAGGTGTAAGTTGGACAGAGAGCTACTGTTAGCTTCATGTGAGATCATGTTTGATAACCAAATTCATAACATAAAGCAGCTGGAGAGATAGTTTTTAAAACTATTTATTATGATTATGATTATGATTGCTTGTCTTGGTTTTTTCAGTCCTGCAGACTGAATACATGGCTTATGGCATGCTAAGAAGTGTTCTACCACTGAGCTACACCCCTAGCCCAGTACTGTTTTTGATGTATGAAATAATTTTTTTTAAGTATTTGGAAATCAAATACTTGCAGTGATGTCAGTGAGACTATAAACCTTGTCATTAAACAGCCCTCCGGGAGAGAAGCTGTTGCACCCCTCAGTAACCCATGACCACACACACCCCGTCTCTCGCTCTGGGTTGCAGAGAGGATAAAATGAGTTAATTGAGGTAAATAAATTGGCTAACATCCAATGAAGGGAGAGTAAATGCGTCTACTGCTTATAACAGAATCACTGATGCAATTACAAATTCCCCTTGGCTATTAATTCTCAAAAGTCCTTTATGGACAGCATTTTACTTGCTACAGTTTATTTCAGTATATGTGTAAAGGTAATAAGACAATTGCACTATAAATTACACCAGTAATTCATTCCAACTAGACCTCCTTCACTTTAATTCTGACTAGTGATAGTTACAGGTAATTTCTTTTTTTAGGGAGGCATAAAGGGATTTATTAAGCAGAATTTTAAAAGTACTTATTCAAAGAAACAGAGTGCAGGCATTTAAGAGGAGGCACTCTAGTCCAGAGCTGAGGATATTTATATGTTTTGAAAGATGGAAATCTGAGAAATTTGTGAATCAATAGAAAGTTTGGGCTCGGTTTACAGGAAAAAATGATGGCCCCTCCCTAAGCAGTAGAAAGACATGGCTCATTTTACAGGTGAAAGGCAGGCCTAGGCTACTTTGTTCTTATTCTGCTTTTAAGGTAGGTGAATCTATGATGATTTATATAGAAACATGCTTTGAGCTCTCAATCTGTGTCTTCATCTTAAGATCAGCCCTCTGTCCTTTTCTTTATCAACTAAGCTAGTTTATGGACTTGAAGTATCTTTAAGCGTTTTTGAATATGCTGGGCCTAGAAGAAAAGAAGCAGAAATACGCCTAGAAAGTACACAGCTGGGTAACCTTGGGTAACTTTATGCTCTGAAGGTGCTGTCTTCTTGAAAGGAAAAAGTTTAAATTATTCTCTCCCTTGTCTCCTTTCTTGCCTTTATATCTAGGGACCTGTAACATATGTAATGAACTGAGGAAGGGTTTTTTAAAAAAGAAAACCTGGGCATATCACTCAGCAACTACAGAGCACGCCCAGTGTTAAATACAGAGATAAGCACGAGACTAAATAAAACAAGGTGGAAGAAGCAAGCAAGCTGGCATTAGAGCAGTGCCCCGAGGAAAGCCAGAGAGCCCCGGGAGAAGCCGGAGGGCAGGGGGCCTGAGGGCCGGGGAGGTGATGGGAGATACCACAGAAGGGTGAAGGGTGAACACAAATGATCCGGGCTGCCCAGCAGCTGGAAGCCTTGAAGTGGAAGAAGAGCAAGGAAAAGAAAGGAAGTGAGTTTTTGGGGAAAGGAGAAGAGGGCAAGAAAAAAGAAAACCAGTGGGTTTCTTCTTGATTTGAGTACAGACTGCCAGGTTCTGAGGGTAGCATCATTTATGAGCTACCGTCTAGACGGCCACTTGAATTTGCCTGGCTTAGGATGTGTGCCCAGCCACCCAGAGAGGACAGCCATGGCATTAGGTGAGCCCCACTTGGGCCTCTTTCTCTGAGAGTGGTAGAGGTGAGGAAGGGGAAAAGAGGATTAAAAGAGCAAAGGAACTCCTTGTATCTGACGTTTGCATGCAAGGATGTGTGTGACTTGTGGAGACAGAGTCAAGTGCGCTCCTGAGGCCAACCAATTCTCTGCACTGTCTCAGGACCAGTTCTTCCCTTGTAGGAGCATGAGAAAACTTTTGCTGGAGACACTGGATGGGTTTGTCCTTCTTCATGTCTCCCCGTTTTCTTCTATCTGACCCAGGAATGGGGTGTGCTAACCAGAGAGGAAATCTAATGATGTCCTAGGGAGTGTAGTCCCAGACCCCTCTTCCCATTTCTGATTAGAGGGAAGTCGTATCTTTGATGTGCTTATATGTACATGCTCATTTTCTAGGGACTTGGGAGCCTCTAATTGCTGAAGAAAAACCCAAAACTTCTGGAGAGATAGAGAGAGACAGAGACAGAAAGATAGAGACGGAGGGGAGGGTGCAGTGGCAGAAAAAGAGACGAGAGGGATGAGCACAGAAGAGCGAGAGAGGGAAGGAAGAGGGCAGAGACAGCGAGCAACCAGGACAGAGAACACAGAGTGAGAAAAGCAGGAAGGAAGCTAAGCACAAGGGCTGGGGACACAGGGAAACGAACAATGAAGGGCCCTTGGCTGGACATGCTGACATGCCCCCTCACCCACTGCCACCTGCTCACCCAAGAAATGTCACCAGGAAGTTCCAAAGGGCCCCCAAAATGAGGGTGAAGAACCTTGACTCACCTCATTACGGAACAGGCTGTAGGTTCACTGACTTCTGTCACAGAAAAGGAATATTCAGAACACAAGAGGCATAAAGGGATTTACCAGGCAGAATTATAAAAGTCCTCACTCAAAGAAACAGAGTGCAGGCCCTGGAGAGAGGCCTCACAGGTCATTTCAAAGGTGATAGAGGGACGTTGGCTTTGCAATACTGCTAGGAGGGAGAGCTCCACGGTTTGTGTTTTGTTTTGTCTTATGTTTTTTTTTTAAACATATAAATGGAAGTAGGTGGAATAAAGCAAAGGTCAAGTCATCATTCAAGCATTTAGTAAATCATGGTATGTGCTGCTTCTAAATAATGACAAAAATCATTACGCTGCCAGGCAGAAGAAGATCCCTTGAGCCTGGGCACCAAATAAGGATGGAAAATTTAGTCTTTCTGCTTTCAGTGGAGCATCTTGCTCATTTAAAAGAAAAACTATCTTGAATCTGTTCCAAAAATTCCAGTAACTTGAGTTAGCCTTAACAACCAGGACATATCAATCATCTGCTATTTTAACTTGTTAAAGCAAGAAATTTCAAAGGAGTATGGTGTTGGGGGGCTTGGCTATTCTATACAGCCATGATTAATTTTTTTTTTAAATTGTAGGTATTATCATTCCTTCTAATGGTGAAACAACCCCAAATCTCCATTTGAGCAGAAATCAAGACTTCCCAAACTTGCCTACCACAAGTCAGTTGCTGAAAAAAACATTCCCAGACTACTCCAGGGAATTAGTATTTCTAATAAGCAGCTCTAATAATCAGACAAGTTTGAGCAACACTTCCCAGCAGTGGTTCTCAGACATAACCCTCCTATAATCTGACCTGACCCTGCTATAATCTCCCGGGGAACATGAAAATCAACAACTGATGTCCAGGCCCCACCCCCAGACCACTTAAACCAGCATCTCCAGGGTTGGCCTGGCCATCAGTACTTTCTAAAAACTGTCCAAATGATGCAGCACATAGCCAGGGGTGAGCATGCCTTTGCCTTGCAACTGGGTCATTAGCAGACTGGGACTAGCAGCCCGGGTCTCTGGGTGCTGGTTATCAATGCAGACTCTCAGGCTTGGTTCCAGCCCTCAGAATAGCAACCTGCATTTCAACAGGGGATCTATGTGCATGTTCAAGATCCACAAGGTTGTTCTGAGGCATGTGACATAATCTTTCAATGGAAGGGATACTGCTGGGGATATAGCTCAGTGGCATAAGCATCTGCCTGGCAAGCGCAAGGTCCTGAATTCAATTCCCAGTAAAAAACAAACAAAAACTTTGTAGTCAATGGAAGAGACAGATACCCCCCCACCACAACTCCCTTCTCCCTTGGTACCACCACCAGGAAAAGCAGCTTAAAATCTTCTCAGAGGTCTTTTTCTCTATACACTTGGCCACTGAAAGACAACTGAAAAAGGACACGGTGAGGCAAATCTGTTCCAAAACTCGGTTATGAAATATATTAAATGATACATACTTCTCTTACCCAACTAAACGCCCAGTTTCCTTCACATCCCATAATCAAAGACAGTAAGGATCACTAACATTCACATCCGTGAATTCATTTACACAGTTTGCTTTAATTAATGATGAAGACACTACAGTTCTAAGGACCAGACAGAATTGGGGGGCGGGGGGGAATGAAAATAGGCACAACACCATAAAGAAAATTTGGAAAAGTGAAACACATCTAAATAAAAAACATAACCTGGCCTGGCGCCCATTACATATATACACAGTACGCATGTTATACACATATATACAGTGAGTGTTTTGGTAGCAATACAGACCATGCATTGGTCTCTTGTACACAGATGTAGTAGCACCATGAGCAGCACCACCATCTTTGGATGATAAACCAAACTGTACACACAGTAAATGAAAAGATAGGTGTAGTTCGTTTGGCCTACCCTGTAGCCAAGATGTGTAAGGAAATTAGTTTGCAAGAAAAAAAAAATTGTCCCGGTAACTACATTCTTAGGCCAATGGCAAAGTTCTAAAAAGAAAAGAGAAATACACTAAAGTGGTCTACACACATACGGACACGTTCTCCTGTGTAGCGAGGTCATCCTATGATATGGTGTTCTGGTTAACACTGGGGAAAAGAACAGCAAAAGCAAAGAGAGATTTAAATGTCAGGTGCACGGGGAAAGGCTAACACACTGGATCTCTTGGTGTTTACATCACAAACGCCAGTGACAAGCTAGGAAAGGAAGACAAGCCTCCATCTAAGTCATACATTTTCTAATCATATTAGTTAACTATATGCGGCTTATGAATAACAAATCTTTTAAGGGTAGGGCCAAACACTTCCAACATCACTCAACCTCCCCCCAGCATCTAATCTGACGCTCTAGTTATGAACAGTGAGAGAACACCCAACATACTCCTTGACCTACACATCCTGCAGTGACACTGAGGGGACAGATTTATAGAGCTACATAGGAAAGGACCTCGAAAATCTCAGCTTGGCTTCAGAGATGGCTGAAGGCACCAACATGAAACCCTGAATGGCTGACTGGCTTTGCTCTCTCTGTCAAGCACACAGCCTGGGTGGAGGTCTTTGCTTCAGTATGGGCAAGGGCAGACTTCCACACACCTCCAGAAGAGCATGCCTTTTCCTTCAAATTTCTAATAGCCCACGTACAGGATACAGCATCAACTCCAACATTCACCTCACCCTGGGAACACTAACCCCCATCAGTCACTGCAACAAGATCACTGAGTGTGTCCTTGGTTTCCACCCACTCTCCTTTGCATGCCTTCCAAAGGGTCCTTTGCTCTGCTTCAGTCAAGGTCTTCCTTTCTCTATGTCTGGGTTCGTGGCCTCCCTGTGTGATGGACTGACCTACAGACCTCTATCAGAGCAGTGTGAGACTGCATACACACTCCCTGTCACCCCTGTCACGGTGCTTCACAGCCTTACCACTTTTCATGGCTCTTATTGTCAGTGGGGGGATGAGTCTCCTCCCTCCACCTTTAAATCACCTGTGGTAAATAAAAAGGAAGTTCCCAACTACATGGTATATTACATTCAGGATGCAAGAATGAATAAAACAGGGCTTCAGTATTGTAAAATACTGTCTCTTAGAGTATAGCAAAATGGTTGTATGATACTTTGTCTTACCTTTAAAAGACTGCTAGAGGACAAAAGGCAAAGACGTGTTTTAAAAAATCTCTACTTCTGGCTAGATGGTTCTGAGTAGATTTTGTTTTATTTTATTCTATTTTATTTGCTAGTCACTAGATTAGTCAAGAGAGTCCCTGACCTTTGAAAGCTAGCAAGAAATAGCCACAAACATAACGTCAGTTCTGATTTGTCCTTATTGACTCAGGTGGTTGATCATTAATGGATACTCCTTACTCTAGCTGGTTCCTGGGCTGTGTTTTTGCCCAGAAAGAAGATATCATCAAAGCCATGAAACATTTGTTCTTTTCACAAAGGAGAATTTTTAAACTCTGCCTAAGTCTCTAAGAAAGAATTCTGTGAAAGGTTGGTCTCATGAAGAAAAAGCCTCTAACTTCTAGGTTGACCAGAGGTCACTAAAAGCCCCATTAATGTATGCTTTGGGCTGGTCTACAAATACTTTGAAATAGATAAAAGCCAACTCTCTGCAATAGGAACCAAACACATGGACTTAGCAGCTGATGTGTTCAAAGTAAACCATTCAAACAGCCAGAGCATAGGTTTTGGGCTTGAGTATCGGCAACTTCCAGTTTTAAATCAGTAAAGTTTGATACTGCCATCCAACCCAGCTCGGGTACATCTAGAAGCAGCTAGATAAGATCTACCTTTATGACTATTTCCACTCAACAAAATGTTAAGTATAGAAACCAAGAGATGGATTTTCCAGTCTGTTCATTTTTGTTTTCACCAAAAATGTGTTGATAATTCTGCATGCAGAGGTATCTTGGCAATATATATTCAAAGTCTAGGTTCCTTGAGAAATAATAACCAGCTTTACAGGAAAATGCATGGGACTGACCTTTTCCCTTAAGTCCTCAATGGAAGAGAACAGGACAGCTCGCATTCTTACACTAGCAAGAGTGTGAATCAGAATATTTAAAAAATTAAAAGGCAGTTTGGCTAAGAGAGGCTTTTTTACAAAGGAGGAAAATACCCCAACATTCATATCAGATGTTCAAAACTGATGGTGTTCTGTACTAATAGGAAATGATGTAATTCAGCAAGTTCCTAGAAACAATGGATTTGTAGGACTACAGACCTATTTTAGAAGTTGATGAGCATGCAAATGATTAAAATCCGCAACAATGAACATTGTACAACAGTACGTGAGGTACCTGCCATCTGACTGAATAAGCAGTAGCACAGGTCTTAGTGGCGTGGGGGTCCCATTCATCTCCACTCCCTTTCGAGTAGAGCAGGGCTCCCCAACTAGCAGCCCAGGGCAGCAGCCACTGCAATGCTCTCCAACCCCAGCCCCTTCCTCGTAGCCCTGCTCGGGGTTCTACCCTTTCCAGGTATCAAAATGCTGCTCTTCTCAACAGCAGGGCTGGCAGTGCCCGATATAGAGTTCACTGACTCAGAGGGAGTGTGATATTTGCATTAATTCATTAACCTTTAGGAGGCTTCCCAGCAAAAGGCTTTAAAATTCTATAGGCAATATCTTTAAATGTGTTCATTGCCATTTCTGTTTTACAAGGAAAAATTCCAAGATCTGTATAATTTCCAAATAAGCGTTAACATTTTCACTGCTACTTTGATGCTTCAGTAGCAGGTTATTACGACTTTATGTGATTTCTGTACAGTGTTTTATTAACTAATCACTAATAGGCCAGCACCCACCAGGGCGAATGGGCCAATTACATTCAGTTACATAGGTAACACTGGACGTTCTCAGAACACATGATATAAGGGTCTTAAAGACACTAACATGTAGCCTTGGTCGTGATTTTTTTTTAAGTTTTTTTTTCTGGAATTTTAATATCTGTTTAGCAAGTACTCACATGTCTCAAAATCCTTCTCATAATAATGCAGGAAACGAAATATCATAATGTGTGCACAGAAAAAAAGTGGTGGGGATGGAGCAGGAAGTTTACCGAAGTTGGGGAGGGGAGGGGAGAGGAGAAAGGCTCAACATATCTAATTTAGTATGAATAGAAAGACATTTCCAGAATTTACAAACACCCACATTGTTCATTCCAAAGAGAGCTTTTGATTTGACGGGATCACCCAGGTCGCCTTCTCTTTACAATATATACAATGGAAGACTTTGATTTCTTTCTCTTCCATTCAATAGCCAATTTTCAGCTGACGCTTGAAAATACCCCAGTAGAATATATCCTTCAATTTAATTAACATGGCCTATTGGCTTACAGGAAAAAATACAAAATTAAGATTAATTCTTGTAAGGAACTCAGCTCAACATCAAGTTTATATTACAAGAGATAGTATCAGCAAATATAACTGTACAATTGAGAATCACCTATGGCCCTATGATTCTTATTATATTATTTTTCTGAATTACAATCTGAAAATGAGGATCAGACCCTCTTCTATTCTTTTTAGCCTTGTTTCAAGCATCTGCTCCGCTCTTTACAACAGAACACTGTATACCTCAGTTCCACATCCAAAAACAAGATGTGCTTTAAGAAATGTTACATTTTCATTTAAAAAATTACACCTATGAATCAAAACCTATGTTAAATATTTAATACTCTCTCCACCCAACGTGAACAGTATTATATGAAATAATTTACAATGATGCTTTGTCAAACAGTTTCAGCAGCAGAGGAAACATGTCTTGTAAATGCAGTGAGATGAGCCCCTGCTCTCTTGGCGTGGCGGCGGGCACATCAGCTCACTGTGGCCAGCTAAGTCCTTAAGGGTCATGACGAAGTTCAAGCACACTCATTCTTTGGGTGTCACAGTGCTTTTTCCTTTTTGCTTGGCACAATATAGAACGTGCAGTTCAGTCAGCGAACTCCTGAGGATTGTATAAAGTAAACAAACTGAAATGGATGCATCGTACCATCTACTGAGGCGGAAGACATGAGGTCCTGGTTGTGAATCATGAAATAGTCCGGGTACCCATGAGTGAAAGGAAGATCTGCTGAGGTCATTTAGGTCTTCATTCTGAAAAGGAAACCGAAAAAGAAATCATCACCCTCTCAACATGCACAGTCAGTCACAAGTTGGGAAGCTCTCCTTTTAAAAGGGTTGCAATACCAGGTAAACTGAAATTACAGGCACAAACAGTACTGTGTACCTAAATAAAATCAACAACTTCTATTTAACTTCCTTTTTCCTTTCAAAGTGCAAGCGCCTAAAGCAATCACACACTAAAAGTAGTCAATATTAAATCAGTAAACAAATCGATGTGATCTGGACATTTCAGAGGTTCAGAAACAAAAAAGAAGTACCAAATTGTTTGGCGATAGAGTTGAAGCCAAAAAGTTACATTAGAATAATTATGTAAACCTGCCACAAAATGTGGTGAACAGGTTACCTCCAGACAGTCTGTATTCGGTCTCTTTTGAGTTAAAAGTCAACTGCAGATTTTAGCATTTGAAGTTGCAGAGCTTAACACTACAAAATCTGAAATCAATTTTTAATGTGACATTGTGTGACATAAGAATTTCAGATGCAAAAGGATGCAAGCAAAGCAGACTTCATTAATCATTAAATAAGAAAAGAAAGGGATTCGGATTCAGGTCTAATAGAAACAAGTAATTTAGACAGAAGCACAGGATTTCCTCACTGCGGTCCAAGAAGACAGCCCTCCAAGGGTATTATCCATAATTCCCCCTCAGGGAGAAGCCTCTTTTAAAACCTCATTAAATATTTTCTGCCTTCAAGTATCATATTAGATGGTCCTTCAAAAATTCACATGTTTCATGCATTCAAAAGTTATCTATTACATATTGATATTTATGGAGTGCTTTGCACAGTACACAGCACAAAGTAAGATAATCATAAATACTTGCTGAATGGAGATATGGCTGCATTAAGTACAATGGAGGAGTCAGAGTGAAATTCTGCTATTGAGCTTGCCTTCTAGCAATCCTAGAAAGGTAGGGAAGCTCCACGTATACACAGCTAGAATGCAAACTAGACAGGGGAATTTTCATACACTCACTAGGCGAAGAAAACCTCTAGATGCGGGAAGGATGGGAAGAATACTTCCAGCTAAGAATATAAAACAAGTACCTCACTGACACACTGGGCTTGGATTAGAAGAAAGAGTGATGTGGGGTCATGGGAACAGAAATTGTTGTTGCTCTGTATCTCCAGATTTTAGCACAAGGTCTGCACATGGCGATAAATACTAGGAGAGCAATTGAAAGGGACACAGCACACTTCTCTCTGTAGCTACAAGATTAAAGGCCCGAGGGCATAAAGGAACCATCGACCAGATAAAAGAAGGGTGCAGCTTCCCAGGACTACAAGATAGTTGAAGAGGGGCATAAGGAGTTAAGTCGACAGATCTGGGTGCGGTTGATGGTGAAAAACCTTGAGGGATGAGCCAAAAGGTCTTTATCTAATTATAGGGACAACAAGGACTTGCTTTGAGATATAATCAAGACCCAGGTCAGCTACAAGGACAGCTTCTAATAGAACCATCAGTGTTGACCAATGTAACTTTTTTTCTCTGTCCTCCTTTTGAAGGAGGCAAGTGTGGGTTTGACCCATCGGCATTCATGACTTACATACTTGTAATGGCTTTCCGATGAGTGGAAGTTTACCAAATGAAGACTAGTCTTATGAGGAGGTTTCTATTTATTTTAATATATTAACTCTGTCTCTAAAGGGCAGGTAAACAGATCATTATTTTACTTACTAATAAAACCTTGGCATAGCGCCCCCAGTGCAAAAACCAACAAACAAGCCAGGTGTGGTGGTGCACGCCTGTAAGCCCAGCGCCATGGGGGCTAAGTCAGGAGGACCACAAGTTTGGGTTCAATTTGGGCAACTTAGTGACTTAGTGTTGAGGGTATAACTCAGTGGAAAGGCTCTGGGTTCAGTTCCTGGTACTACAAAAAGAGACCATACACACACACACACACACACACACACACACACACACACACAACATTCCAGGCTGATCCCTTTAATTGCCAGAATTGCCAGAGAAACGGATTTCCTTCCTGAGGTCTCTAAGAGTGAAAGCCCATCTTTCCTTGGAAACTCCCCAGGCCAGGAACTCCAGGGCTCTCCTTCTCTTTCCAGCTCCCCCCCCCCCCCCCCCCCCCCCCCCCCCCCCCCCCCCCCCCCCCCCCCCCCCCCCCCGTCCCAACTAATAGAGGAATGCTTCTGTCATATCTACACATGGCTTGCACACAACATCACAGGTTTGGGCTTAAAACTAGGCCCCAAAAGGCCATGCTATATTAAAGGGCTTTCACAAACAAAGAAAGGCCCAGATGTAAAATGGAGGGAACACAAAAGGCACACAGTATGTTTTTCATTTTCTGTCTGACTCTCATCCAGAAGGCTACATAACAGCTCAGGATGAGAACAAACTGTACCCAATTTTATCACTACACGGGCCAACCTGCATGGATGCTCAGGGCAGAGACTGGGGGCCCTGGGAGCAGAGAGGAAAATCTGATCTCTCCGGAGGCTGAAATCCATTGTTTTGGGCTATTAGGAATCCACCCCTCTTTTCCAGAACTATGTTCAAGAGCATGAAATCAAAGGACATATCAATTCCATCGTATACCTTCCATCTAAACCCTTAGCCCACCACTTTTAAAAGCCCTTTATCACAAACCGTGATCATTTGTCTCAGGCAAAAATGCTACTTCTTGGCTTTTCAGAGACTTTGGAATGTATAAACAAGAGAAAGCAAGAGGTGAAGTATGAGGCAACGCTGATATGAGAAGCAGGAACAGAGGCCTGGAACAATTTAAAGGGAAAATCTGAACTTCACATCTGCATATGTGGGTACATACATCAAGTGTAGCTGTAGCATAATGACATGGGGTTTTGAACAGACATCCCAGTGAGGTCTGTCCTCACAGCAGCCACCTTGGGGGCTGCACACTCCTTCCAACCATGCAGCCATTGTCTGCAGCATTTTTGGAATGCCTTCTCAAGTTCCCATTCCTTCTTTGTAACTGCCTTGGGCATATTCTTTTGAATGGTCTCTATAGGAGCCAGCCTGAGCCCTTGGAGAGCATATTTGATCTTTGCAGACAGCCCAAAAGCTTTGAGAGCCAAATATGGTGAATAAAGGGGCTGATTAAGCAGGGTAATGGTTCCCAGTGAGGTATTATCTAAAGCAAAAGAGTTCCGAAACTGAAGTTCCAAAAACACAGTTGTTCATGACAGTTACTCTGATGAATTAGTTGGAAAGGAAGTCTAATGACTTTATAAACAGAGCTCAAAATATGCTTTATGGGAATTAAGTTCATCTCCCCATATCCCTGCCTCCACATGCCCACAATCTAGAAAGGCTGAGCTTCAATAAAGCAATGCATTTCAACAAAAGCTAAGAGCTATATACGTATATTTCTGTTACTCAGGTATACACTTAAAAACACTAGCTTCCTGCAATTATTCAGTTCAATAAATATCTGTGAGGGACAAATACAAATGCAATGATAAATAGCATAACACGCACCAAAAAGATGACACAGACATATATATATTCAACACACTTTATATATACAACTTCAACTGATGGACACCAAGCACATGTAGCAAATATTGCTGCAGTGATTCATGAATACAGAAGCTCACTTGTAACATGCATGAAGTAGAAGCTAAAAAAGCAAAATATCTCCTTAAGAGAAGACATCGTGCAAATACCAAGTCATGATGTACTGTGATTCATTCTCTGTAGTTATATCTTTGGGGAATATCTCCTGAACCCAGAAATATGATGCACCTGTCATGAGATTTAGTAGCAGGAAATTACATTTGGACAAAATTTCATCACCACATCAGTATCTACTGTACCTGTCTATGTGTATCTTCTTGTAAGATAACACCCACCTAATCCCATTGCCAGTAATGAAAAATATAAGTTTTAAAGCATTATCAAATAAGTCAACACTTGAGCAATGCTACTTGAAACTTATGGATTATTACATTATTGCATCGAGTAGGGATTTACATCTTCTGGACTCTACCGACTTAAACTATGCTTAGCAGAGCTGAAAAACAAATAAGGCATTTGCTTCCTTTCACAGTGTCAGCCTACTGAGAGTTCCATCTGTGAAAGCTAAAAAGATATGGGTACAGTGGAAGGTTCTGTACCCTTTCAGCAATGCAATTTTAGTCAAAACCATTGGCAAATGTTTTCATCTTGTATTTTCATATTTTTCAACTTACCAATTTGTTGAGTCAAATCCAAGGTAGTAATAAATCTCTCATTATGGCATTACTAGCAGTTTCTATTGTTACTAAAAAAGAGCAGTACAATATTATAAATTGATTGGCTGTTGTCATGTGCTAAAATGTAGCCAGAAAGAAACCCTTCCTCATCCAACTGTGCTTTTAAAAACAACTGTAGTGATGGCTTTTCTTCAATGGAGATCATTGCTTGAAATCTTATTCTATAGATTCAGCTAGAAAAAAATCATATAAATTAAATCTCTCCACTTAAATGTATCAAAGTAACTTATCTCTTTAATGTCACATAAATAGCTGGGTTTTTTAAAAATGGTATCTTAAGTATAAGATACAATGCACAGAATACTGGGAAATATAAAGATGAAATGAACATTATCTGTAACTCCTGCCACCCAAGGAAAAGCACTGTTCACCTGTGGTTCTAATTTCATTATTTACTTGAAGGGTTTGTACTTTTGAAAGTCTGCACTTAATGTCAAAAATGTTCGAGTAGGAGAGGAAAATAATGCTCAAATCATGATCAGATCTTTGTCATAAAAATCTGTGATGAGAAACTACTCAAAGTGTTAACCCCATTTTTTAAACCTTACTAGGATTCTATGCTTTCCTCATGTTCTCAATCCACTCTGCATAGCTGGAAAGTAGAAAAGCCTCTGGGTTCCTGGGTATGGTTTTCAAAAGCTGTAAGTCTCATAAGTCTTTATGAGAATGGTGTAAATTTTTGAAAGAACACAGACAAGGAAGAATTTCTCTCAGAGAAGAGAGGTTCCCTTCATCCAAGAAGGAGAGAATAAATGTGAAGGGGTGGGACAGCCCAGAGGATGGTGTTGTACCTGGCAAGATGCTTGCACCTGCAGCCTCTCTCTTTAGTCTGTCTTCCCAGATCAATTCATTTCCCTTTTCACACTATGCATCCATCTGATATCACGACCAAAATTCATCTCTTCAATTACCTCCCTGATGCCACTACAGTTAACGCATGGTACCACTAACTTAAATTGATTGTGTTTCCAAGGATAGTGGCATATTGAGATACAGGGTTTTTTTTTTTTTTTTTTTGTACTAAAAATCAAACTCAGGTCCTTGTACTTGCCAGGCAGGCGCTTATACTGCTGAACTATATTCCCAGCCCAGATAGTAGCATATTAATATAGCACCTTATTAAATAACCACAAAAGTACTCTGTTTTTAAGCATTTTTAAATGCTTAAATGGCAAATGAGCCCAGTAAGTTAAAAAAAAAAAATCAGTCACAAGTACCTTCTTATTCTTGGAGTAGATGAGTATTCCTATCTTAACATTCACACTATAAAATCTCAGGTGAATAAATGAGGCTACTGATTTCCTTGATAGACTAAGAAATCCTGATGAAAGGAATTTTGTAGCTTAGAACCTGGACTGTGTCACCTGTGTTCGACGACAGCATCGAGAGATGAAGTAGCATGATCACAGTCAACTGAATTAGCTATGACAATCACCCACTTAAAAAGAAAGGCTAAGTCTAGTGATCTTCAAAAGTGTGGGATGGGGGGAACCCTGAGCTCTTTACAAGGTAAGCTGGGTAGTGCAGGGACAAGCTTAAGCTCTGGAAAAGACCAAAACGAAGTGATGAAAAAATCCCTTTGGATTATCACCATCAAAATCAACAAATCAATCAAGTGTGGACTGAAGTTAGATGTTAAGACCAAGATGTTTGCTACTTGGTGTTGGAAGGAGAAGGCCACATGAACTAAAGAAAGGAAACCAGTTTCTTTTCAAACAGGCCAGGATTGAGCTGAAAAGATTCGTTTCATGGCTTGAAGTGGCAAAGGGCAACCGAATGGCCAAGCCAGGCTTCCACGGAGCTGCGTACGTAGCACTCTTGCCGGGTATGAGTCACATGGAAGAGCACTGGTGAGAATAACATGGTTGCCGGCCAGACCTTCGAGTGCATGGGGCTGCCAAGGAAGGAAACTCAGCAAGAGATGCCAACATGTGAGAGGCCAGCTCGCTCCACTTCCCCTTTGTCCCAGTGAAAGCCCTTCTGGCAGGGCTGGTGATTCCAGAAGACCACCAGTGAAGAAAGGCACATGGATTATGAAAAGGAAAGAAGATCGGGAGAGACTGAGGAGACGACCATCAAGCCTGTCAGCTCTTGCTGTGGTCCCCTGGGACGAATGCTTTCAGCACTGTGGATTTCGCCTAGCCCTGCTGGACAAGCAGAGGGAGGCTCTGGAAATGTTTCAAGATGGTTAGGGGTGAGAAGGTAGATTCAACTAACAGCATGTAATTCTCAAGTGTTAAAGTATTCCATCAATGATGGATTTAGGACATCTGAAAACACATTCAGAAATCTTTTAAACTAAAGACTCTCCACTGCCATTACTTCCCATTCTTTATATCAACAAAAGCCGTGCAGATAAAACACATAGGGTCTGTGCCATAAAAGCCTACTCAGATAAATAGAAAATTTGCCCACCTTTTTACCAATATCATCATGTGCCCCATATATATGATGGAATCAAGGTATGAAGACTCGGGGGAAAAAATCCCTTTACCTTTCAACAACTAGGAGAAAGGAAGCTTTAATTTTAACAGAGTTCAACCAAAATAAACCTGTTAGAAGAATACACAAAAGTGATATAATAGGGTCTTCCTACTCGGATTAAAAAAAGTCAGAAAAGTCAGTCCTTTTGCACATATTAGGGCAGGTATTTCTGCAGCACATTCTCCCTTACAGGAACTACTTTCCAGTTCTGAGGCTTATCCTCCAATATCACTTCACCTTTTGGCTTAGGGTTTTGTTTTGTTTGTAATGGTCAGAATACAGCATGTGGGTTTTATAGGTCTGGCTTTGAAACAAACCAGTAGACCTAAATTACATCACAGCTTCATTTACAATGTGGTGTAGGAGGAGTAAAATGGGCTTGCAACATTGTTCTTTAATTAGACAAAAGGCAATCAGGCAGGGCTATACTACTGCCTTTATTTTTCTCTTAAACAATAAAGAGATGTCTCATTTTGGCCGTCTCCCTGGAGTCAAAACCCTTCAAGACAGCAAGTGCCTGATTGTCCATCTGAGTAATTGTCCAGCTACTCAATTGTTTCTCAGCCTCCATCAGTTTTTCCAAAACAGCGCACAAACCAGGCACAGAGCAGACGTTTGCACAGACGGCCCTGGTCTGCAGAGAACTGAGGTAAGCATCGTTAACACTGCTGACATCACTTTTGGCAGCTGGAGAAATAGGAAAACCTGTGTTTAATCTATTTCCTACTCACCACAAGCTTTAGCCGGAGTCCCTGATAACGTGGGTTGTGGTTGGCTTTATGGAAGAATTTGGTAATGCAAGAAACATCTACTGAACTGAACAAGCACCTTTAAAGAGAGCCACAAAGTACTTCAACAGTGCAGCCCTGGTCCCCTTCCTGTCGGTTCTTTTAGGTCACTAAACTGTCCTACCAGAGAAGGCCATGCCCAAACACTTCCTAGTAAGGCTCAAGCTCAGTAGAAGACTGTCTCCTCGACACACACCTAGCTAACATCTCCAGGAAACTATCATTTAAATCAAAACTGAGTAAGTTTTAGCCTTTGTCTTCCTCCTTGCTTTGAGAGTATCAGGAGGAAAGAAGAATTTATCTGTAATTCTTGGTGGTTAAGCAAATTATTCTTTAAAAAAAGGAAAGTGATCTAATGAAAAAAACTCTGAAACCAATTCCAACTGGCCATAAATACATAAGTATCTGGCAGTACTGTTCAAATGTATTCAACCCACATTTCTCATTCTTTTCACTTTGAGAATTCTTAAAGAATTACAAGTCCTGAAGATTTCTGGGCTGTGAGAATGGTTCTTAAACCAAAGTCAGTGTCCAGAAGCCTGGAAAACAGTGCCATCATCTTAGACCACAGAAGGTCAAGCGCAGGACCCACATTCATCAGGTCGTGTTGAAGATGAGCTGTAGCTGTTGCTTGCTGTGAAGGAGTAATACACAATAAAGGTGCATTTCCCATGAATTGTCAATCCCTGAATGGTGAGTAACTTGTGCACAGTTTTGAGTTCTAAAATGTAATTTATTTAGGAAATTCTACCCCAAATGGTTATTTTGAAAATGAAAATTATATGTCTATCAGCTTTTTAAAGGTTATCATAACTCAAAACTTATTTCCAAATTAAAATGCAAAGTCAAATTGAGGCAACTTCCGCTATCTGCCCTCTCATTGTTTCTTGCTCTATGATTTTAAGCAAGTTAGTCACTTTCCTAAAACTCAGGGCTTTCACCTGTACCACTGGATACCAATATCCATTACCCAGTGATAGGGTTATCACTGAGATTAAACAAAAAGTTCTTATCACTATGCCTAGAATATAACAAGTCCTCAATCATTACTTCTTTTGTAACCACGATTATTAAAAGCTAGGCCATCTTCTCCTGATACCTGAAAATTTATCAGCCAATAAAAATAGAAAACCATAGTGGAACCAAATGCCAGCCAGGGATGGAGCTGAAGTCAATTAGGATGCATCTTGGGAAGACAGATGAAACTATTTTGGAGAGAAAGCAGCAAAGAAATGCCAGAACAAAAAGAAAAGAGGTGGGCAGAAGTAGTGATGCTAAAAATATGCCCTGTGATATAATTTTATACAAAGACTTGCCTATCGACACAGGGAAAAGAACTTAAATATTAAGACAGTAGCATTCACCTATCTTTGAGCAGATCTCAAAGTAATGCTACCTACAGAAACTTCACTCCAAGGCGACTTCTACTGCTTCAAGAAATTAGAAGTTCCAAGGCCCCTGGCCTCTCTAAGTCTGCTAATGAAAGCCTCATAATACCACGGGGAAGCATTGACAAAGAAATCACATGAATAGGCTTAAAGGGGTGTTCAGTGAGTTTTTTTTAAATGTACTATTTCCAGGTTCTAAAGCATGTTTATAATGGGCGGGGGAGGAATTGGGTGGCTTTTGTTCCCAAATTCTTTTCCCTAATCTCTCATCTGAAGAAACTGAACAGGAGGTGATCCAGCCAGTCGGTGCTGCCAGAGTAACTTGAAAAACCGAAATTGTTGCCAGATGCACTTCTAATCATTGGCAGCTGGAAGACGAGGGCAAAATAAATCGGAAAAGATAATCTGAAATAATTGATAATGCACACATTGCTGCTTGCAATCGAAGGTCTTTGAGTCAGACAATGGTATAGATTTCCGACTGGCCGCAAACCGTGCTTTACTGTCTCACATAAAGAGGTAAAATTCTCCCAACTGACAAAGAGGGTTGACCTTTCACCCACTGACCCCAAAGCTCCTGTTCTTCTGCTTTCATCTTTCAAGTCTTACTTCCACTGCACTCCAGCTTCTCTCAGTTTTCTCCACTCTCTGACATCCTGGCCTCTTTCTTTTTAATTTGGAAAATGCCATTTGCTTAGACGCTGCCTAACAGCATTCTGAATTAAAACTGCACCATGGCATTATGGTGTTGAGCTGGCTCCCCGGTTGAACTATGAAATCCCTTTGGGCAGCTGTGCCCGAACTCTTATTTAGGAGGTGGTAACAACTTGTAACTGAGAGCCCTATGTTAACAAATATTTATCAGTGTCTGTTATGGACTGAATCACCCCCCCCATAAGCTGAAACCCCCAAAGTGGTACCAGGAAGTGAAACCTTTAGGAGGTAATGAAGTCATGAGGCTGGAGTGCTCATACAAAAACAGACAGGGAAGCTTGCTCTCTGCTCTCCCCCATGAGAAGAGGCAAGCAGCCATCTGAAAACCCAAAGAGGGCCCTCACCAGATACTGGCTCAATAATAACACCTTCAGATCGGGCTCCCCCAGCCTCCAGAACTAGGAGAAATAAAAGTGTGCGGTCTATGTGGCAATAGCAGTTAGAACTAAAACAGCGATTGAGGGGCCCACAGTCCCAAGAAAGAGAGGTAGGGTCACCCTGAGGCCCGCTAGAGCCCTAGCGGTGGCCAGCTGACTTCCGCAGAAGCAAGTTCTTGGGGTTAAAGCTCCTTCACTTTGTAGACATATCCTGGTCTCCAAGTAGCATGTGAAATCCTTAAATTAGTTGTTCTCCATGGGTGTGAGCAGGAGAAATTTTGCCCTCCAGCGGAAATCTGACACTGTCTGGGGACACTTTTAGTTATAACCGGGATAAGGGTGGAGCTGCAGAGGTGCTACTGGCTTCTTGCGAGTTGAGGCCAAGAACACATTAAACATCTCACAATACACAGGACCCAAACCTGCAACACAGAATTATCCAGCTCCAAAATGTCAAGCATCGGGGCTGAGAAATCCTGCTCTGGATCTATTACTCTGTTCATTGGAGAAATGGAAGGAGCCCCAAACATAGCCAATCAGTTGTTTTGGGGCTTCTCACCAAATAGAGACAGAAATGTGTGGCAAGGAAAGGGGTCCCGTGTCTCAGTTCCTGCTCTGGGGCCTTCCTGTGTCTCCATGGTTGCTGCTACTACAGTTCAGGGTTCCAGTGAGTGCCTCCTCTTGTGTATGGCCTTTTCCAAATTATCACTGCTTAAAATTTAACCTCTGCTGTGTTCTGTTCCCTCATAATGCCTTCACTGAAGATAGTCCTTAGTCCAAACAGCCAGTCTAGGCCTGTGTTTTTTCATCTCTCCTACAGAAGAAAACAAGAACTTTCCAATGTGAGGTTACAACAAAACACTGACTTCCAAGGGGAGATCAGCAGGTAGTATAGTGGCCCACACGCATGACATGATGCTGCTCCACTATACTGACCACGAGAAATGACCAACTCCACCAGGAAACTCCCAGATCTCTCCCAGATCTGTATCTTCCCCCCACTTGCCTAATGTTTTCTGATTTCATAAAACAGAGAAAATACTTGGTCCTCACAGTCAGTTACAAAACTCAGACAATGACAGAAGGCTACTGGGAACAAGGGGACACTTTTCTTATGCTATGTATGACTACTGGTCATGCACGGAATTCCTCAGATACCTGGGAGTGAAAATAAAACTAAACATTAGGCCCCTCTCAGTTCCAGAATTAGCTGACTTTTTATAATAAATCACTAGACATGCTAAGAAACTACTCTTAAATCAGAATGTTGTTTCCTAGAGGGTTTTCCCACTTTATGAGATAAATGCCCACCTTAGAAGATGGTCTATTGTCAAACAAATAAACAGTCACAATCAATAGACAACAGTGAGATACAAACTCCAGCTGGTATTTCTATGTATAACACCTCTGCTTAAGGAGGCATTTTTAGGTTTATTTAGCCTAAATATGACCTTAAAGAAAAATAACACAACCGTGGGTGCATAAAGCACCATCAGTGAGAGTAGACAGGATTGAAATTTCTTATAATCAGTCAACAAGTAGGAAGAACAAGTGGATTTCCATGTGGTCAAATACAAAGTTTCACAGAGAATCCTAAGTAGTAATCACGATAAGCCATCCTAAAACATGCCGCACAAGCTACTGTGGCCTCTGACTTCATGAAGAAAACAATGGCATCTATTCTTTCCGGACTGTAGCATGAGATGCTGACAGAACGCCTTCACAACAAGAGTGAACCACACACTACCTTATTATATTAAACACTGGCAGGCTATAATTAACACTTAATTAAGAGCCTGATGGTAGGCTCTGCCTAAGTCTGCTCAAAAGTCACCTGAAGTCACCATCCACTTGATTTCCTGACTTGGGTGCACAGCACACGTGACAGGTGATAAATGAATCCAACCTGAAATTTTGGTGGTCTTCTCCATGGATGTGATGGTGACTCAGACTGTCTACATAAATGCTTTTAAAGTTCACCTAGGACTCATGAACACTATCCCTCTCCTTATCTTCCCATGTCATAAAAATACCTCGACCCAATCCTTTCTATTCTAGTTCTCTTTTCGTTACAAAAATCAAAACCTAAAGATTATTCCACACTTTGGTTTTTTGGTTTCTAACACTGCTTAGTGTACAGGCAAACGAGATAGGTTTGGAGGCTGAGGCAGCTGGACTGGGGAAAGGAAAATGACTCGGTGCCTCTCTACTTCTTTACAAAATAATTACTGATTACTTTCACACCTGAGGGTCTCAGTCAAGAGGAACTGAGGGAAGGCCCGTGCCTCAGATGACAGGCAAGAGGACAAGAATGAGCAGGCATTCCTCACCACTCAATGAAATACATACACGTGCCCGACAGCCACCTTTTATCAAGTAAACCACAAGACAGGAATTGGAAACTAATTCCCAGCACCACCTTTTTGTTAGATGAAGAGGCTCACAAACCCTAGGAGCCACCGAGCCCACAACTCAGATCTCACCCCACATACATGAGTAGAACTGAGATAACAGTTCAATGATCACAACAGTCTACAGCATTTTCATCAGTTTTGAAACATCAAAACTAGTGATATCAAAACAGGCTCCCTTTTCCCACTGAGTATTAATTGCCCCACCACCATCTTTTCCAAGAGCAATAATGATTGCTAGCATAAATGGCTCATCTCCCAAACTACTGTGGCTTGTAGGCCCAGAAGTAGCACATTTTGTAATATCAGCAGAAGCAACAAAACCATAATGATGTGATGGTACCAAAATTTGCTTACTAAATAATAAGCAAGAAAGGAAGGCCTGGGTGTGCTAATAACTTCCATTCAGGCTACCAGACAGTAGCAAACTGGTCCCAATTTCTACAGGAAGGCAAGGAGGCATGTCTTTCCGTCCTATTTATTTAGAAGTCAGTCACAGGGTTCTGTCTTCCTCTCCATGACATTTTACAGCAGTGGATCGTCCTTAATTATCTGACAGCAATTGCATCCACGCGGCCTGCCTCTGTGCTTGGACACCAAGGTGCAGCTTTACTGTCTGGAAGGGAAGTCTGGACAAGGCCAGCATAAGCTTCTAATGACTTTAGGAAGTGGCAGGAAAATGATGATGTGGCCAGAGAAACTCCCTAAGAGCTAATTCCAAAACCACTGCCGGACTATGCAATTCACATGCCGCGCAATTCACACGAGTTGTTTTCCTAACCAGCTGGGACAGAGTAAGAACACATTTTACCCAGGGCTATGGATACAACAGGAATGCAGACCTCCTGCAAGGGACTTTCTGTCACAGTCACGTGGCCACCCATCAGTGGGAGGACACAGCTCCACTCCCTGGAGGGACCTTAGACATTTCATTGACCTCACTGAGCTGTAATTTCTGAGTAAAGTGGGGATAAAATATCTCACTCATTCAGGACTTCAACTGTAAGGCAGGCACAGATCTTGACAACCAGTTATAGGATAATTAATTTATTCTATCTTGTAGCGAGAAGCTAACGGAAGCCATAATGGGAGGGGAGAGCAGAAAGAACTGAGATGGGGAAGGGAGGCTCTTGACACTGATTTTCCACCTCTGCTATTTTACGTTTTCAGAGAGGGAATCTGCAAAGAATTCTGTCTTTGAAACTCTGAGAAGTACACTCATATGATACCACTGGCCTTAAACTACCACTTTTAATCACTGAGTATGATGATGCTATCTTGATATAAATTCATTTCCATCAGTGAATCATTATCTGCAATGGACTGTCCCTAACTAAAAACACAAGCCAAAGCATGCCAACTTCTGTAATCCACACCTTAATGCTTCATTAGGTGCAAGGCAAAACTGTACACAGCCATGGGAGAGTCATGCTATATTCCAGATATGCCATGAAATGTAATTTTCTGAGATAGTGAATGCTTACAATTAACATCCTTCACTAAATTGTTCTTGGGGTTTTCTTTCAATATCCAACTCTTTACATGTATATGCTTCCTAAGAAAAGAACCTATTAGAAAATCATAGCTACTCATACACCTTTTATAAAGTCCATATAACTTGGTTAAGAGTAATTTCAGCTACTTGTATTCTCTTCCCTCTCCAAATAGTTGAGTAATATTTTGTGGAGAAGGTGAGGAAATCTAAATTAACCCAGGAACACAGAGACAGCAATTTAATCTCCACCAATACAGGTTACATGTCAAGCTCTACCACAAAAGTCTTTTTTTTTTAAATCTTTTTGAGACAGGGTTTCACTATGGAGTTGAGGCTGGCCTTGAACTCACTTTGTAGCTCAGGTTGGCCTCGAACTTGCAGCAATCCTCCTGCCTCAGCCTCCTGAGTGCTGAGATTACAGGCACATGCCACCACTACTGAGCTACCTGAAAGTTCTTAATGTACACTATTTCATTTAGTCCTTGCAACAATTATAATATTATATTATTGCTCTTATTTTAAAGACAAAGAAACTGAGGATGAGAAAAGAAGAGTAAATTTCTCAGTATTATAACTAGTAAAGGGGGCAACTGGAACTTAAACTCCATGCTTTTAACCACAAATTTATAGACATTTATATAAAAAACATGGGTGGGAGTGGTGTCAAACCTTTCATCTACATAGAATTTATTGCAATATACAAGGTTATTTTTATGAAAGGAAACAGAGGGTAAGCTTTTTGTTTACAAAGGGTAATGAGAAATTACACACTGAAATACCATGCTGATAAATCTAAACAGAATCAGCGAAAACAACATTCCAAATAATAGGCACCTGGATATCAGAAACACCCTCCCTTCTGGAAAAGAGTTTGCTAAAAAGATTGCCATCACAAAAGCACATTTTATCACTTACTATGTATCCTCTTGTAAAAACACTAAAAATGAAATCTCTCATTTCTGGAAGTCTAGACAGTGGCAGACAAAGCAACAGGGTGCGACTAATAGATGCAGATAAACAAATAAATCGTCAGGCCTCACAGTTCTTGACCCTATAAAATAAAACTGCCTTTTCACCATAAGGGCTGGAACTCTGCTGCCCCCCTGCCTCTGGTACAAAACCTGGTAGACATGAGGATATTTTTATACCACAATTTTCCTTCAGTTCCTCCATCCTTTATTTAGAAAGCCAAAATAAAAACCAGAAAAACTATACTTATAAAGTCATAAGCCATATACTACAATAGGTAAATAAAAGTCCTTTGACATCAGAAGCCATGAAAGAACAGAAGATTAAAAAGTAAATCATAAACAGCTGTACCTCCCCTCCCAACTGTTTACATTCTTAGACATCCACTTTTTAAAAATATTCCCTATGTAGATCAAAACACGCTGTACTTGGAAAAGGGGGAAAACAGTGATGTTAGCTTTAAAATATGACACAGTTTACATATCAACAGAGCTAAGTTTGTGCACATTATTCTAGTTGGCAGCCGCTGAGCTGAATGGCTCAAGTGGAAAGCTATAATTAGTGTGTTAATTATCTCAGTCTACAAAAAAATCAAAAATACCTAGGTCACCTTTAAAAAGGAATCTAGCCTGACTTTATGCTCCCTGGGATACAACATAAGATACACCTGGTTTAACCAGTCAAGATGGTTCCAAAATCTTTTCCCACTTGAATTTGGGTGTGCTAGATACAAGTACTGGGGGGTGTCTGCCTCTTCATCCCCCAAGTTCCTTCCACCTTCTTCCTTCTCTCAACTTTTGTTTTCCTTTCCCTAAACATCTTTTCCCTTTCAATTCATGGGTGCATAAATACCGCTCAGCTCGTTACTGGTACTCAGGCTTAGCAAACTCATGGCCTCGTACCAACAACCTTTCTCATTTTAATTTTTAATTTTTTAATTCTTGCCTTGAGGCATCAAAACACTAAGCCAGCGAAAAGCTGCCCTCACGAGTGTGGATCTCCCCTCACAGGATCATGCATGCGTGTGAGAAGAGGACAAGCAAGTCACGGTTTCGCGGTGCTGGTTACATAATCAAAGAACAACATTTGGCCAAAAAAATCTTCGAAACACAGTATCCACTCCCAGACTTCATTTCACGTACCTCCAGGAGTCCTTTTAAAGGGCAATTCTTCATCCTGGGTCCAGTCTAAGATTTTCTGCTTCCTTGTTTTAATTGACTGTTTTGTGGTGCTAGGGCTCAGACTGGGGGCCTTCTCCACACTAAGCAAGCACCCTACTACCACGTCACATCCCCAGGCTTTGGCATAAATTTTAAGATAACATAATATAAGCCAACCTCCATCAAAAGCTATAGGTTCATTATCAGTGGTAAGGGAGCCAGTAAGTTTGGGCAGGTAAGAGATCTCACTGCCCTGAACTCTCAAGAAAGCATTTGCCCTACACCCACATGTCTAAGGTACAAACCCAGAAGGACCATCTCTTACTTAGAGTCAGGGTCTTGACAGTCAGTTCAGGCTGGTCTTGAACTCGTTATGTATCCCACCCAATCTGGCATAGAGCTTGTGGAGATCCTCCTAGCTCAGCTTCCAACGGGCTGGGATTACAAGCATGCAACATCAGGCACCGTTATTAACTCATCTTATTGAAAAAGTTCTGATGTTAAGATATAGTTATTACTGACCTCAGTGGTTCAAAATATATGCTCCATTAAAGGAGGTAAAAGAACTCTTGTCAGTGAATCACTTTCTCTCAAATATCTCCAAGGATTAAACATGAGCTCTACCACTGTGTGTGTGTGTGTGTGTGTGTACGCGTGTACGCACATGCACGTGAGTGCATGTGTGGGTACTGAAGATTTGAGGATTAAATCCAGGGTCTTCATGCTTAGCTAAAGCCTCAGCCCTTTTTCTACTTCTTTTACTTTGAGACAGGCTTTCCCTAAATTGTTGAATTATCCCAGGTTGGGCTGGAACTTATGATCCTCCTACCTCAGCCTCCTAGAATGCTGGGATTCCATATGACACCACACCCAGCTCCAAGTCAAAGTCTTAACATTCAGAGCAGCACCTCCAGTGTTAATGCGTGCCCAAAGTTTAATGAGGATGAATAAGGAAAAAGGGTTTTCTTTCCTTTGGGATATAAGTAGGGAAGAGAGGAGGAGAGATTTTTTTTAAATCAAATGACTTCTTGATCCACTATAATGTGCTTATTGATGCATTCCAACAGCAACCAGAAGTCAGACTCTGTGTTCTGTCCACACCTGAGATAGAGCAGAGCTCTCTCCTGTTAAACAGAATGGTTCTCTTCTTCAACAGGCCATATATGATCAGTGACCAAAGCAACATGCAAATGCTTGTGGGCTTGCTTTCAGCGACAAATTGCCTATATAAGCAGCACAAATCCATGTGTCTATTTATAAAGTACTATAGTCAATGTGTTCTGACAATGACTGTAAGTCATATATTGGCAAAACCTCCCACACAGAGTAGGAATATTTCGCTATTATAGGATAGCTGGTGACACCAAACTTGGACATGGCTGGAGATCCAATCCCAGCATGCACTAAGGCAGCAGTCCCATAATACGTTCCAAAGAACATGAGCTCCCAGAGATGGAGCTCTGTGGCCAAAGGCATTTAGGAGCCATTGCCCTCTTGAAATTTCCCATCTCATATTTGAAATTTTGTCTAACCATGTATTTCCTACACTTTGGATCAGAAGATAGCTAGTTTTTATTTCACACTAACTACTTAAACATCCTGTGAAACCCACTTTGGAAAACATTGCATGAATCCCAACCCCCTCCAAAAAATTTCCCCTTAAACTTTGCTAGCCAAAAAGTATTCCGATGAAATGACAGATGAACTATAAGCAAAAGTAATGTGTTTAGGATAAAAAAATTGATAAAAATTAACTGGACATAAAATGTATGCTTTAACTGAATATACCATATTTTTTTATTCCCAAATTTCTAATATGACTTTTAGTCAGTGGGATAGATATTAATACATCAATACTTTCTAATTTGGCCTAATAACTATACGTCAATAAAATTGTGAGTTACTCTGAGTCTGAAGCAAATGAAAATGAGAGGGGAAGAAATAAACTGAAATGTAGAGACAGAGCTTCCTTCCCTAATTATTCACAGACCCAATTAGAATTCAGAAAACCATTCTTCATGTTTCAGGATTCATGCACGGAAGCCATTTCATTTTTACCTGCACTGTATTGGTCAATGACTGCCATATAAACAAAATGTTCTGTTATGAAACAAATATTTTTGAATAATGCTTGAAGAGCTAGCGACAAATGTAAATAGTATACATGGCTAAAAAACCCACTCTACCATTGGTCTACCATCATGACAACATATATGAGTGCTTGTAAAAATTATTTATCATAAATCCAAGATCTATTTTAAAACAGTAAAAAGAATATTATATTATCTTTCAGCCTAAATATTTCTCAATTTATCACTGTCAGTGCTATGAAAATATGAAGTCTGAATATCTAAATGTGCTTATTCAGATTTGGTAGAAATTTTACTCTTATTAGATTAGACTTTGATATGATACAGAAATAATTACAATGAGTCAGCCAATTACTTTGATTCCCTCAGTGTCCAAGACAGTGTGACAATTTACAATATTCTCTAAGATACGTTTCCATGCCTAAGTTATATGGAAATAAAACATAAAGGGCATTATGTTTTGGCAGGGAGTGTTTTTTAAAGGTATAGGGAGAAAGGCTGAGTTGAAATGGTTATACAAACAGTAACAAACACATTAGCCAAAAGGGATACAGCCAATCTGGCTCCTAAAATAATAAAGTGAAATTCTATAAGTATACTTGTGTTTAATTTTGAGGAAGATTTGTAAATTTCTAGTCTAACAAAGATAGTCATTGCCTATTATAAATTATTTCCTCCAGTAACCATGGAGTAAGACAGGTTGTGCAAATACACATTCATTTCTGTCTCTGCCCCAAATATCACTTATAGAGGCCAATCAAGGACAAGGAAAAAAAAACCTTAAACTGCCTGTTTCCTTGGGGTACTTGGGAAGCTGAAACGACACAAGGGTCAAGCACAAATAAAAATCACAAGCAGCAAGTAATATTCATTAGGCACCCATGTGGTTTGAAAGGCAATTGTGAATGCTTATTCATACAACTGAGAGATATGGTTGCTAGAATTTTTTACAATGCTACATTGCTAAGTGAGAAATTTCTTTCTATGAAGCAAAACATTTTGCACAGACAAAACTTTTACAGAAGTTTGCAACCAACAAATTTCTAAACATAGTACTTGCATTTAATGAAGGGACAAATAAATGCTGGGTTCTGGAAACTAAAGTTTCAAGAGTTTTGACATCCACCCAACCAACCATGGCAGAACCACAACAGCTGGCAAGTGTCCGGAACCATCAACCACCAAACAGCTGCTGAGGCAAGTCACATTCCAAAACCCTGTAGCGCTTCCTATAACATGGTAGATGTCGGTATGCAAAGAAATCTATTTCTTCACTGAAGCTGAACGAAGATCTTGTGGATAAAGAGGAGTTTTTAAGATCAAAGCAGATACTATCTTTAAATGTATTTTTAAATGAATGAAAAGATAGAAACTTTTTCAAAATGAATACAAAGAAAAAAAAAATCTATTTCTTGGATAACATTTAAAACACGTACTCAGGAGAAAAAAAAAGTCCCAGTAAGATGCAAATATGCTGTGAACAATGAAGCCATGAAAACACATTAAAATGTTTTGTCTACTAGCACTCTGCTGGGACATACATGTGGATAACAAAGAAAAGCTACACATAGGATAATCCCCTCCTCCAACCAAGTCTTTTAATTTATGTGCACGCATTAAATTTTCTTTGCATTTTAGCCTTATGATAAGATTAAAATTTAATTCTAAAACTGAGTGGCTTTATTAAAAGGTTGCCTGAAATATTACCTCCATCAAAGCCTACACTAAGAACCTCCTTTCTATTTCTTGGAAAGGGTTGAAAATACCCAATTAATTTATAAAATGTCAATAGAAGAGTTTCTCACAGATAGCAAACCTAATGGTAGTCTGGTACGCTGCCCTACAAGTATACAGGTTCGCTTTTCTTTCTCTGTCTCTGTCTCTGTCTCCGTCTCCCTCCCTGTCTCCCTCCCTGCCTCCCTCTCTCCCTCTGTTCCACTGCCCCTGCTCTGTGCCTCCTAATCTGCTGTGGTTCCATTAGTAAGCCCCTAAAAATGTCACCAGGCGTTTACACTCTTGTCCGTCTGGAATGTCTCCACGTCAGAGGAAAACTCTCACTCCTCCACCCCTTGCAAAAGTACACAGCTGGTGGAGAGAAATCTGGGTATGTATGAGGGCAACCACGTATACACGTGTATACACACAGCTAAAAGGTTGAATTCTTCTAGCACCTTCTTCTACTGATTTTCTGATAAAGACAGGAAGGACAGGAAGGGCTTTTTGTTTTTATTGAATTCTGTACTATTATCAGATACCAAACAATTCCTTGTTGAAAAGATATCTTGAACAAAACTTGAAAATGTGCCATCAAAGCTGTCTGAAGTCCAAGGTGCTGTCTTTTCCCGGCACTGGAAGCCTTGGAACCAAGTATGCATCATGCTAAAGCCAAACTTCTGAAGTATCATTGTGAAACCTAAGCCTACAGCTCTGTCCTCCTCCAAGAAGTGGACTCACATATGTGCATTTCAGCAGAGATTTAGGAATTGCTGAGGTTTTCCATGCCGCTTCCATGAAAACCAATACTTCTAGGTTTCACTGCTGGCTCACGATGTAAAGCTAAACTTAGAAATCAAGCTGGGTTCTGTATCAAGCTACACCACCTAACTAGTTGTGGGCAGGAATGTGACTATGTAGACAACTCCAAGTCTTAACTCTTGGTTTTAATGAGCAAAGCAGACCAATAAAATTCAACCCTCCAGCTAATTTAACAAGAATATAAGTGCTTTGGAATGCATTTGGGTATTACATTTAGCTATCATAACTGAGGTTTTTGATCATACAACTATAGGGGGTTGCTATTTACAACTTTGTACGTGTGAAAATTGTGCTCTAGGGTGTGCCACCCTAGCCCAGGTGACTGCAGGTTTTGTGAAGTCATTCTAAACCAGTTTCCAAGAGCTCTGCTTTAGAAAAGTTGGAAAACGATCGATCGATGACAGCTCTGATATTTTCCTGTCTACAGCAACTCTTCCCAGCCGCCTTGTCGGTTGGGTTCTCATTCTTCTTGATAATCAAGGTTGCTTATCAGACCTGACACTGAATAAAAGGGACCTGATGGGTCACAGAGGTTTCTTCTTCCCAGGAAGAATTCCACTTTGTCTATGACTCAGGTTCTAAATTTGAACAGAAGCAGGAATTTTGTAGATACTTTAAAAAGCTAGAATTTTCCAAATCTGTTGTCTGACTGAGTTAAGCTACAATTTGTCAATCTAGAAAGACTGTTTCATGAATGCAATCTGGAAACCATGACAGAATCCTGAATGTGGTCACACAAAACAGAGGTTGCTCAGGGCATTACTTTCCACTATGAACTAAAGGAAAATTAAAATTTCTCATTATTTTTAGCAAACACTGTTGGTTACTGGATTGCACAGGCACTTTATTCTGATCAACCTAAATGCAAAGAAAACAGAACTAAGATGGCGAAGCAACACTGAAGGCTAAACTGTGGTCCTACGTTAACACTGTCCTTGCTCATTACACAAAACTCTAAATACGAGTCAGAAGGCACCTTAAGGTTCACTGTGTTCAAACAACTAGTGATTACTACTTTCTAGAAAAATATAAATGCAAATTTGGTTTGATTTATGCAATGATTTAAAACTTTCCTCTTAGTGAATACGAATTTGTTAACTATCTTTCTGTTACTGTAACAGCACACCTGAGACAATCAACTCATAAGAAAGTTTGTTTTGTCCAACAGCTTTGGAAGTTCAGTATAGAGTTGGTTGGCCCTGTCCCTTTTGAGCCTGTAGTGAGGCTAGACATCATAGCAGGAGCACATGGTAGAGGAAGCTGCTCACCTCATGGAAGCTAGAAAGCAAAAAGAAAACAGAGGGGACAAGGGTCTCAGTATGCCCTCCCAGGGCACTTCCACAGTGACCTCACATCCTCCCACTAGACCCTACCTCCTAAAGGCTCTACCACTTTCCAATGGTGCAACAAGCTGGGGGCCAAATTTTTAAAAACTAGACCTTTAGGGACACTTAGCCAAATCCTAGCAATTAACATGCTCTGCCACTTCTTAAATGATCCTAATTTAGAATCACTGCCTAGAATTCTGTGGGAAGTCATTACATCTGTCTTATTTTACTGACAACTCGAGCTGATGACCCCTCAGCTATTACTGTCTAAAAGGCCGCAAGAACATAAAAACACAAAGACAGAGAGAGCAAATCACAACATACTATAAGCTTAACCTGTTACATATTGCATGAGTGAGGCATCTGCATGATTAACAGACCCTGTACTAAGGGCACTACAACCAACCCTCAAATAATCAGAGAAGGGGTTGGTAAACGTTTACTGTACAGGATCAGACTATATGGTTTTAGATTGTGGGCCACGCATGTTCTGTACAGCCACAACTCAACTCTGCCACTATAGCTCTAAACAAGGCACAGACAATGCATAAACCAATGGGTGCTTCAATAAGGCTTTACAAAAACAGGTCGCAGCTGTACTTGGCCTGCCGGCTCTGGTTTGCTGGGCTCTCATCTAGTGTAAAGTGAGAAAAACTACATATTTTGTTGTGAATCAGGAACAAGAACCCCAAAGGGGCTACACATAAACACAAAAACAGCTCAGAGAAACAACTCCACACATAAAAAAATCTCTCTCTGATGAAATGAAATTGCTAACAAATTGTTTGTGAAAGTATAAAAAAGGCATGTATTTGTTATTCTTACAAAATACCATACTGTTGTGATTACCCAGAAAAGAAAGCCAACCTCGGAACGTTCTGCATCATCTTCTTTAAAATGCTTTCATAACAAAGGTTGCATAGTAATTTTGTGAATGAAGAGAGAAAAGGGGAAAAGAGAGGACACTTCCAAAGGACGAGGACAGATCACTGATGTAGAGAACAAAGGAATGAGAAAACCGCACCACTTAGTGCCTTCCGTTGCTAGAGGTCCTGTTTGCTGTAATTCACCGTTCCATAAATGTTTCCTATACCATCCTATTTTGGGATCCTTTTCATTCAAATTGCTACACTTCTAGGGGGTTCTCTTTTTATAGTATGTTGTGCTTTCTACAGCCCTGAAATGATGCAGGAGTCAGAGTTCTACACGAACACTCTCTGTGAAGGCTACTGTCCCCATTTAGGACAAAAATATTACAAACAAAACCCACGTAAAGTGCCATAGAGGCCACATCTCATATCCCGGTCGTTACCTCCTTTGAATATCAACATGAAAATGAAATGAACAATCCAGAAAGCTTGAATTTCGAGGGTATCTTTTTTTAAAAACATGCCATCTGCTTTCTGAAAGCAAAACAGAAGCAGAAAAGGACTCTTTTTCTAGCACTAGCAACACAAAATATTAGATCATAGTAAATTTCATCACCAGTGGCCTTCCTTCGTTCTTTTTGTCTTGATCTATACAGTGCTAGTCGAGTGTCATTTCGCCTGAAATGATTCACTTTCCTCACAATAATTCCAAGTCAATTTTAAATGCCATAAAAAAGACCCTACATAAATCCTCCATTCATCAAACTGTAACTTCTGAATCAAATTTCTCTATCATTGTTATGGTTTGTGTCTGAATGTTCCCCCAAAGCCTCATGCTGTCATGGGGTGGGTTTCTAGAGCTTATGATTAATTCATGGTCCAATGCTGGAATTATGGATGTGAGTGCTACACTTGCCCTGAGGCGGGTAGTTTGCACACAGTGTAAGGGAGGGAAAGAAGCTTGCTCCTCCTGCCTCCTTCTCCCTTTGCTCCTGCCACTTTTGCTATCTTCTGCTGCCATGAACTGTTCCACCATGTGCCACTCTGCCTTAGAGCCAACTGATTATAGACGAAAACTTCCACAAACTGTGAGCTAAATAAACCTTTCCTCCCTTAATTCTGGGCATAAGGTATTTTGGCTCAGCGATGAGCGAAAAGTAACCAAGACAATGGTAATACCTAAATGACTCTTTCCATCACTGTGAATACTTACGTACAATGAATCTCATGGTATTAATATATTTGACTCAGCAGTATAACCTTCGTGCCAGTCCCTTGGTAATCAAAGCTTCAAAAGTTGTCAGTGTCAGAGTGAATTTTAAATCATAACAAAATGAAAATCCTTGCACACCACTCTGCAGTTCATACAAACCATGAAAAATGGAACTTAGATAAACCTTAACCCCAGAATCATTTCCGTTCAGCCTGAAAATCAATTTTATGATTTCTTTCCATTATAGATTTGTCTAAATATTTTTCCTTTGTTTGTCCTACCCTAAAATGTGTGTATTATTTTAGCAGTGCAAAAGATCGCTAAAGAAAAGTGACAGTCAGACTTTAAAATATTGATTTTTAAATTGTTATGAAAGGTAGCTGACAGCCTTGAGACATGTCATTAGTCTCAATGAAGACCTGAAAAGAGAACTAGTGAAGATGATGTTATGAATCCTAGAAAAAGAAGTCAGAGCAGATCACAACGACATTGATCTATAGCATCGTTTTTGTAAGGGAATCCTAGCACAATTTGCCTCTTGGATTACAGCTGTCATGGTCTGAATGCTCGACTATATTTGAGCAGCTCACATGTGAGCTGCTCATCTGCTAAGCTGGTTTTTCTCCAAGACTGTGTACCAGAAGACCCTCATTAACTGTGCCCTAAACACCAAACAACACAAAAACACACGTATTTTTAACACGTGTCATCAATACTGTACTGAGAACTCTTGTCACACAAACTTCATTTCTTGTTCATTCTCATCAGAGCCAAGAAAACTGCTTACAGTTCCATTTCCATTTTTATCTGCTTGGCTTACATCCGTACCTTTTCCAATCCTACCATGGAGCTTCACCAATTCATACTCTTTTCTTAGAAAAACAAATCTGCTCAAACTCACCTCCCTCAGAAAATACAGCTGAGGTGAAATGGGAATTACAGCAGGTAATGTCGTTCAATTTTTATTGGCTAGCAAGAAGCAAACGCATGGAATGAAGGGCTATTTGTTGTCATCAGCTTCTTCAGAGAGTGTTCTCTGAGTAGCCTTCTCCAAAACTGGTCTGTATTGCTCTATTAGGGTCAGGGAGAATTTTTACTGGAGGGCTGTGGAAAACCAACAACTTACGGGTTTTCTGCAAAGCTGATTGTCTCTCTGTCCCTGCGAATCCTCTAAAACAACCCGTAAGCACTAACTGTTGGTCTTCTCCGGCCTCACCAGAGTGGAGAAACCATGGAGCTTCTCCACCTGCCAACTCAAAACTAGCCTCACCGCTCTACAGCAAGAAGCAACTCCAACTTCTACTTTGAAAAAGTTCAGGCTAAAAAAATAAGGCCTTCCCATGACTCTCTTCTGTTCCTTCCCTAGAAAAAATATGAGGGATGCCTTCCTAAGCTGAATATGACTGCAATCCAGAAAGAGCCATTTAAAAAAGTAAATCCATTGAAAATATAGAAGATATATTCAATGAAGTGGATTTAGACAAAATTTTATATTGAAAACTGAAATCAAAACATAGAGGAAAAAGGCTATTTTATGTTTAGTAAAAGTTATACTACCTCTGCTGGCAGTCTTAGAGTGAGCAAGTGCTCAAGTTTTCATTTTCTTGTATTATTTCCTTCCTTTATATTTCATCATTAACTTTTGACTTGGTTATCACAGAATAATAAAACCGTAAAATAAATTTTAAAACATTAGTCACAGAATAATAAAGAGGATCATTTCTATTAGTGATTGAAAAATTTTAGCTATTTTCTTTTTTTTATATTAAAGGGAAAAATAAAACAAAATTTCAAAACAAGATAACAGGAGGATAACAATGGTTAATAATTTCATATTGTTATCTTTAAATTAGTTACTCAGAGTACAAGGTATAGGTATTTGATTGTTCAAACAATATTAAGACAAGTCTTTCAATCAACTAAGAGACATTAGTAGTTTATCTTAGCTAACATATATATGTGTGTGTACACACACACATAAACACACACATACATACACACACACAATGTATTGCTTTTCCCTCCTTCCTTTCTCCTTTCCATCATCCTAGTTCCTCTTACTTTTTGAACAGTTTCTTCCCATTTTATATCTATTGTACATTTTGGATCTTATTTATTCTTTCAGCTTCTCACACTAGGGAGACAGTATGATGTTCACACATGTACATCCAGTTTATTTCACTCATGAATATGGTCTTGAGTTGCATCCATTTACCTGTGAGAATCTCCAGTTTTTCCTTCTTTAGGGCTGAGTAGTATTCCGTTGTATAAAAAGACAATACCTTTTCTATCCATTCCTTGGTTGATGGGCATTTGGGTTGTTTCCAAGATTTAGCTATTACAAATTGTGCTACTACAAACATGGGTGCACATGTATCACTGTGGTAAGATGTTTTTAATTCTTCTGGGAAGATACATGGAAGGGGAATACCCGGGTCAAATGAAACCTCCAATCTTAGTTTTCTGAGGAATCTCCACACTGATTTTCATAGTGGTTCTACCAGGCTACACTCCCACCACCAACGGAGCAGAGTTCCTTTTCCCCACATCCCGGCTAGCATCTGTTACTGGTCGATTTCTTGTTAATAGCCATTCTTTCTGGGGTGAGATGGAATCTCAGTGTTGTTTTAATTTACATCTCTAGAATGTCCAGTGATGTTGAACATTTTTTCATATATTCATTTGCTGTTTGTATTTCTTCATTGGAAAAGTGTGTATTCATCTCAGATGCCCATTTTTGGATTAAGTCTTTAAATTTGGGAGGTCTGATATTTTCAAGTTCTTTATATGTTCTTGATAGTAACCCTTTTTCCAAGGGACTGCTGGCAAACATTTTTTTCCACCTTGTAGGTTGTCTCTTCACTCTGTTGGTGGTTTTTCTTGCTGTGAAAAACCCTTTTAATAAGATGGGATCCCAGCTGTTGATGCTTTGTGATACTCCTGTGCAATCAAGGTTTTATTCATAAAGTCTTTGTCCTATACCAATGTTTTTAAGAGTGTTACCTATTCTATCTTCCAGCAGATTCAATGTTTCTGTTTTAATATTTAGATCTTTGATCCATTTTAAATTTAACTTAGTGCATGGTGAAAGATATGGATCTAATTTTAATCTTCAGCATGTGGAAAGCCAGTTTTTGCAGCACTATTTATGAAAGAGGCTATATTTCTTCCAGTAAATGTGTTTGGCACCTTTGTCAAAAATGAGGTGGCTGAGTATGTCTAGAGTTGTTTCTGCATCTTCTAATCCGTTCCACTGATTTTCAGGTCTGTTATTTTCCCAGTACCATGTTGTTTTTATCACAGTAGCTTTATAGTATAATTTCAACTCAGGGAGAGTGAGGTCCCCTACCTTGCCTTTGTTGTCCAGAATTGCCTTTGTTGCCCAGAATTGCCTTTGCTATTCTAGGTCTCTTCTGGTTCCAAATGAATTGTAAAGGGCTGGGGATATAGCTCAGTGGAATAAGCGCTTGCCTAGCAAGTGCAGGGTCCTGAGTTCAATCCCCAGTACCGCAAAAAAAAAAAAAAAACAAATGAATTGTACAATTGTTTTCTATAATTCTGTGAGATATGCTATTTGAATTTTGATCAGAATTGCATTAAATCTGTGTAAGTTTTGGAAGTATAGCCATTTTCACTACCCATTGGTTCTTCCTACCCACGAGGAAGGGATATTGTTCCATTTTCTGACATCTTCTTCAATCTACTTTATCAGAGTACTATAGTTTCCAATGTAGATAGAGGTATTTTACATCCTTCATTAGATTGATTCCTAAGTATTTCATTTTTTTGATGCCATTATGAAAGGTGTTGTCCATAATTTCTCAATGAGTTTGTTGTTCAAATACAAGAAGGCTATTGATTTTTGAGTATTGACTCTGTATCCAGCTATGCTACTGAATTTGTTTATTAAATCTAGCAGTTTTTAGTGGAATTTTGGGGGCCTTCTATGTAGAATATCGTGTCATCTGCAAATAATGATAATTTAACTTCTTCCTTTCCTATCATTATATCCTTTTCTTTCTCTTATCTAATTGCTCCAGCTAAAGTTTTCAGGACTATGTTGAATAAGAGTGGAGACAGTGGACATCCTGCTTCACTGATTCTAGAGCGAAAGCTTTCAGTTTTTGTCCATTTAGTATGATGTTGGCTGTTGGTTTGTCATGGATGCCTTTTATCAGATTGCAACTAAGACCATCTATTCCAATTTTCTGTAGGGTTTTTTAACTATTTTCATAAGGCCCTTTCTATTAATCCTACAACATTTCTATCATTTTAAAGTACTAAAAAGTAGTCATTATCTTTGTTTCTTTAGCAGTTGATTCATCTAATTCTGCTAATTCCTTGTTTGTTTCTGACTACTTGTGAAACTCAGCAGTTCTCCAATGTCATTTTCACTGACCTGATTAAATCTTGCACCTTTTGCAAAATATACATTTTTACATAGAATAAAACTGATGGAGGATGGAAGCTGTTATTAACATAGACAAACAGCAGGCAGAGAGTGCAGACACGGTTAGCTCAGTTGAATATTTTAGCTCTGTTTTCCTACTAAATCTTCATAATTCCAGGAACTCAGATAAAAATGATCATTCTCCCACTTCTCCACTCCACCGCGACCACTGTATGGTGGGCTATGGTTTCATCAACCCACTAGGAGCCCCCATGAACCTACTAGAGTCAGCTGTACAGTGCAGTTCAAAGCAAGAACGACCACAGAATTAACAACTAAGAGCAAATAGTGTAGTCGAAAACATCAAAGTTAATTCAAGCAACATAATTTTCCAGGAAGTAGGAAAAAATCAAGTTAAAAAAAAAAAAGGCAGGCTGGTGATGTAGCTCAGTGGCACAGTGCCTGCCTGGCAAGTGTGAGGGAGGCCCTGAGTTCAATTCCCGGTACCAAAAAAAAAAAAATGTAGCAACAAAAGTCAAAGAAAATTCACTCTACCCTATTGGTGCTATACAGTCCCACCACAAGTTTTAAATGTTACTGAAAATAATGCTGTGAAATGTGGGTGTTGGAGTAGACCATTATGCAGTATATAGGAAGATCAAAGGATTTAAATGAACTAATACTGTACTTCCTAAAACATATAGACTTCCACACAGTGCCAGTCAACTGGCAGAGAATTGTTATAAGAAGGCTAAATTTGGACACAATAACCTAAAAACCACTTCAGATAAAGAGGGCTGAAATAAGTGTAAGCCATACTAAGGGCCAATGAGTGAAGAGATCATGTCAGGTGACCGGTTTCTAAAACAGAAAGGACCAATTCAAGATATACATAAACTGGGACAAACCATTTATGCTAGACTATGTGCTGGATGATAAAAACATGGATCTCCCCTCAAGAGGAAAGGCCTTAGTCATTCTTTACAGAATTGAGAGCCAGCTTTAAAGAAACCAGGTCAAGCAGGTCTTGTAAGGAATGCGTCAACAATCATCACATGAGTGGCCAAGCATCCAAGTAGGCCTGAAACTAGGACTAAACTCCAGTTGGAATTCTCAGAGGGCCTGGTTTTGCCAGTGGGCACCTCTCACATCACAGCATATGACGTTGTAGTAAGAGAACGATGAAACTTGCTCAAGGTATCCCTAAAATACTTTCATGGTCTGAGTGCTGCTGGGAATGAATTTAGATCAGAGGTGGAGGTGGCTTTAGTTCTTTTTTACGAGGTCCTGTCTGATCAGCTCTAACAAAAGTAAAGACAAGGCAAGTAACAGAGCATGTGAAAGACCTCTGATTCTCTCCCAAAGAAAACTTAGCGGGTATGGTGGGTGGTTGTGGGATATATGCCAACCTTCTAAATGGGTTTTCCATCATATTTTGTATGAAACCAAACTTAACATGGCCTATTAAGACCTCTAAGATATGGCCCTAACCTACTAGTCTGGTTCCATCTTCTACGCCATCCCTGCTCCAATGTGCCGAACGTGCCAAAATTGACCCCCAGCAGAATTCTACATCTGCTGCTCCAGGAAGTACTCTTCACCATGGTCATACACCTTCTTCCGAGCCTTATCCAGGCATATGTTCAAATGCTATTCTTGCCAAAAAAGGCTCAGCCTGCCCTTGCATCTATTTCCTTTTATAGTATTTTATTCTCTTTGTGGCTCTTTAAATTACACCACTTAGTTTACTCAACTACCATTTATCCCTTTCATGACACCAATCTATACTCCATGAAGACAGAAAACCAGTACTCTGCCTCACTCCCCACAGCCCGATTTGCAAAAATATATCTCAGCACATACAGCGCTTCAACAAATAAATATCTCTGGAGTGAGTCGATTTGTATCATTGCATTAATAAAAGTATACCTTATGAAACATCAAATAATAAGCAAGTAATCTTGATAAGACTAAAATAAACCAAACCCACAGGACTAATCAAAGACCTGATGTTTGAGTGCTACATAATTAAACAAAACCTGTTTGGTGAAAGACCTGCATACTCTTTCCTATTTGTTCACTTTAAAATCCACACAACACTGGGCTCTGGCTGTTACTCATCCAGCTTGAATGGCCTCAAAAATTCACCAAAAACTCGATTCTTGAGGCTAGAGAGATGGTACCCTCTGCGACCCATTATCCAACAACAACATCATTACACTTGATCATATAACTGGACCACTTATATTTAATCTATTTCATATAACTATATTCAGTGTACTTCAGTATTGCTTTTTGCAACTGAAAGGACCATCAGAACCCAGGGCTGGGCAATAGAATTCTCTTCATTCAATATGACCACTCTGACTGAGTCACTCTAACCAGGAGTTTCTTCTTAAAGCACAGAAGACATGCAAAGGCCACAATCCACTGAGTCGAGTCAGGAAAGGGTTATCTAACAGAAAATGAAACTGGAGACAACTAGAGCTACCAGCCTTCGCCCTGCCAAGGAGTCTGTTGGCCATGCCCTACATGGACACTGAACTGAGGGCAGCCCAGGTTCAAACAATGAGTGACTAAACAAGGAATATGCACTCAAGTGACTTGAAGAAGCAATCAGAGGTAAGGAAGGTTAGCCTCCCGCAGTACAGCCTTGGGTGCCACAGAGCCTTGTCTGAGTTTGTTCCTCCTGTCGATCATCTACAGATGGAGGCTTAGACATGCAAGTGGTATCATTGTACAATTCTTAACATTTTATAGAAAGCTTAGAAACAACTTCCATTTCAAAAGTAACAGTTTATCAATCTATCATTATAGTCCCAAAGTAGTTGAACAAAGCTATTTCTTTCAGTGGGAACAGCATAGATAATAGAAGACTTCTCTGCTCATTAGCTCCATAAAATTTGCATCTATGATTTAAGAAAGCAAGTATATATAAAACCAAACCATAAACCAATGGAACAGGAATCTTCCAACTTTGCTGAAAAACAGATCCACTCACTGATCGCAAGCCCCACTTCACCTCAGTTAAGACACATTAGGCACTGAAGTTTCGTGACCTACCCAATAAGCATAAGAAGTGCTGAGAAATCCACTCCTCTCCCAGGAAAAAGAATAGGAGGTTGGAAAAAAAAAAAAGAGCACCTAGTACTCATAAATGCACCTCTAAAATTTTATGATGAGGGCTGACTACAGCACAGACACAGGTAGTTAATTACTACTGTTCAGAAATTATTTTTGAGCACAGCTAATAATCCAACACTATATAAAAGGAGAAACATCATTTAACAAGCTAGCTTTTAATTCCTTTAATTAGTCTCATCAACTGTGATTCTTTTTCCAGTCATATCTTTGAAAATCTGAATGGCCTCTTACCCAACTGAATGCTTCAAAAGAAACTTCAAAAGCAAAAAAATGAAAATTAAATGTGGATGGGGCCCATTTAGGTTTTTTTGATAAACTTATGATCATACATTCTTTACACAAACTCCTCTACCTGGCTTGATTTTTCCTATAAGGACTCACCACTCTCTGAAATAATCTCATCTGTGTATTAACAGTTTCTCCCACCAGGACATAAGCTCCAAGATGACAGAAACCAAACCCTATTCTTAGCTGTATTCCTATCACTCAAAACAGTGCTTGACATTATAAATATCTGAGGAACAAATGAATGAACATTTAAATCTAAAAGCATGTACTCTCTGGACACATATATGTGAATTGAACACATATATGTAATATACGGAACAGCACTTATGAAACAAACACTACACAATGTACTTATAATCCAGAGCTGGAGGACATCATTTCCTGATTCTACCATTAAACATCTCTATTATCTTGAAGAAATTACTTAAACTGTTTGGTCAAGAGTCTATTTATCTGTGGAAACATTTAAAGCTTTATTTTAATCTTTAGGTATATTTTTAACTCTAAGATTTTTCTTCATAACTTCAAGGGATACAACAACATAGCAAAATAACTAAAGTTCCAACCCCAAGCCTTCACTAATTATAAATCATTAACTACGGTCAATGGCTATCTATAAAGCTGTCATATGAATTTCCACCCCTTCCCCAACCTACCCCTTTGTTCTTTATTTTCTATTCTGTTTTTCCTTCACCAGTGGAACCAAGTGCTCGGAAATAACTTTAGAATACAAATGAACCTAGTGAGCCACGAGATACCAGTCTAATACCATGCACTTGAGTGCAGGAAATAAAAAAAGATCCACCTATAAACTTCTCAGCAGCCATGCTATGCCCTGACATCACTATCCTTCCTGAAAACACTTCTGATTTTGATAAACACAAGCAAGGACCAAGAATGACTTAATATTTCAGTGCTCACCCTCACCAGAGTAACCTTTAAAATCACATGCAACACTGTTAACACTGCTAAAGGTATTCTACAACAGTGAGGATGCAATAACAAGAGAGGATGTAGCTAGTTGCAGTTTTCCAAAGAGCTTACTTGGGACAGATAAGCTTTAGATTCTGTGACCAACCTGGAACAACCAATCTAGTTTGCCACTAACCAGGAAAGTGAGGCCACTGGCTCTTTCTCGACCTTCTTTCCAAGATGGCGTCCTTTCTGCCCAGTCTGGCACATAACATGGGACCTGGTGAGACTTGAGTAGAGCTATTTAATAACAGGATCTTGTATAAGGAAAGCACTCAGCACTGCCCAGTAATATTTTTATTTTCTATGGCTAATACATAATTAAATCCACTGAAACTATAAAATGCATGTACATACCTCCTTTTAAAAGTTTAATAAATGTATTTCAGCCTTTAATCCTGATTTATACTTACTGCTTGTAAAATAATTTAACCCACATGGAGAACACTGTTTTTTCCTACACCATGCTAATAAATGCATCGCAGTTTGGTAGAATTTAACAACACAACACACTCGTACTCTGTGAAATAAATATCTGTACTGCAGCATCAACACTGATGTATCTTTTCAGGCACTCAATCATGACACATTCCTCTAGCCAAGAAATCTGACTAAATTTGAAGAATGCTTTTAATCAGGAAAGAACACCACACCAAAAGTGCCCTTGCCTTCTAAGGGTGACAGGGGAGTTGGAGGGCATTAATTCAAAGTGCTACAAACTCAGGTTTGAAGGACAGTTCACAGTCTACTACCACACTTTCACATACTGTTTTATTTGATTCTCAGAACAATACTCTAAGATGGACTGGGGAAATATTACTACCTTCAACTTTATGAATCCGAAAATCAGGTCAAAGAATGAGCTGCCAGAATCAGGAATAAAATTCACATCCTTTGTTCTTGTCCAGTCAGACTCTAGTCTATCATTGGACCCTTTCCTTAAAATGGTTGCCCCAGTCTTGGATTCCAATAAATACAGAACCAATACTATATACAGTAGAGGAAATGAATGAGTGAACAGCAATTTTCAACCTTTTCTTTTAGCCAAGCAAGTAGGATGCATGGTAGGAATTAAAAAGAATTTATCAAGACAGGAAAAAATGATGCTGGTAAGTTCTATCTTTTACCCTCCACATTATTTTCTTAAAATTTCTAATCTTCTTATGGAAGATGATTATAAGAAAAAGAAATTTTGGGATCAGAAAAGCAGAACTGAAATCTAAAGCTTATCATACTGATAAGGATACTTACACAGGAAGCAATAAGTTACCACTGCTTCCTGTTTTAAGCATTCTTATCTGTAGCACAGAAAGTTTTTTTTACCACAGAACCTCACATTTAGGGCACTTCCCAAAATAGCACCTTCTGATCTTCAGCTGTCAGCTGATGTTTCATAAATAGCCTAGCATATGCACTCAGAGAGTTGGTTCCACTCTAGATGCAAATACAGCCTGGTAAAACCAATTCCTTGTAGACTTTTGTACCAGTACAGAACATGCAAAATCAAGCAGCCATGACAAGTCTATACCGAACACCATAAATGACTGCAGCGAATGACCTATAGAACTCTATGTGGACTATCTCTGCAGACTTTGAGGCAAAGCCCATTATGAAACATGCATTCCTATTTTTAGTATATGGTTCACAAAGGACCATAAGATTCATTTCAGTTTAGCCAATGTTTAAACAGTTTTAAAAACATATTTTCATGTGGAGATTTGGCCTAGTGAAAAGGACCTCTGGGTTCTCTGTTGCAAACAACCTTTCTACGAGCTTTCGCGGTCAGCAAGTACAGACAGCAAAACTGATAATAAGGGAATGTATTTGAAAACTTACCCATATAACCCATAGTTATAGACAGTAAGACTGAACGCTTTCTTTCTTACACACACACACACACACACACACACACAGGTGTAAGAGACACCTAGTCATAGTCAGTATGACCTAGTATGCCAGGAATTTTATTGCCAGAAAATACAAGCAGAAACAACTCCAAGGGAGGAGAAGAGAGAAGGGAGGGAGGGAGAAGAAAGAGAGATAGAAAGAAGAAGAGAGAGAAGTGTTTTTAAAGGCAAAGATAAAGGACTGTGTGAAATGGAAGCATGAGGAATAAAGGCCTTGGGAATTTGTATTTTTTTTTAATATGCCTTTGTGACTTCTTTCTGCCTCCACTCCCAGTACATACTCCTCTTGGGGGTTAAGGAAAAGGCTTTGCCGTGGTTCCCCAAGGGTCACAGCAGCTCCAACATGGCGCATAAATCTCTAAAGTTCAGCTCAGTTCAGTTACTGAGCGAATAAGTATTGGCATAAAGCAGATTAGAAAGGGGAGAACACAGCGAACAGGGAGCAAATCTCAAACTGCACCTTGGGTTGGTCTGGTCTGAATCACTCTACTACAGAATGTTGAACATTCCAGTCAGGAAAGACATGGGAGAAACTTTATAGGTTTTCAAAAGAGCCACAGAATTAATTGAAGGTTGAGAAATAGAAATGATGAGTTAAACCTTAAAAAGATTAATATCAAGGGAAAACTGATGGCTGACTTCACAAAGATTTTCAAACACATCAATGAACCTATCCTGTAAAATGCCAGTGGGCTACCTAAGGCAGCTATGCTACATCTATACAAAACAATTAATGACCAGTTAAAAGAAAGGACCTACCAACCCATGGATAAATCTTAAGCATATATTGCTTGCATGGAACTTTCAAGCAAAACTTTGGTAAAGAAGGATCCGTATACATACATTATAAATATTGCCTAAGAGTCTTAAAAAGATGACTCCTAATATCTACTCCAAATTACTAACATTCAATGCCGAAATGTAAGCTATGCTTCATGACATCCACACACATGTATAAACCAGAGGTCAGACTTGTGGCTTCTTATCACGAGACTCATACTTCTAACACCATCCTGCTAGTTGTCACCTGTTTCAGATCCTTCTTGTAAGACAATCTCTCGCTAGCAGATACACATCAACTTCAACTCTTACTTTCTTCTATTTTATATCCTGCCTATTATGTCAGAAAAATCTGACTTTGTTTAATTTGGGAGTCACAAGACAGCCTTAAGCATGACTGGTAAAGCTATAAGGAGCACCAGCGAAATACTTTTATCCAGGTAAAAGGAACTCACAAGTTTTACAAGGAACCTAGATGTACAAACCAGTGTGCACAATCCCTCAAGTTCATACAAGGGGCCAGAAGCCCTTGCTACTTCTCTCAGCAGGTCCCATTGTTCCCTGAAGAAGATGGTCCTTTATTGCCTTTCATTAACTGGTCCTCAAGGAAGGAAGTTCCACAGGGGCTTGAATTATTGTCTTCACAGATGTGACTCATGAACATAGAAGTATGTCTGGTATTCAGTAGAAACTCACAAACTCATCACATTAATTAACCAGAATGTCTTCCATCTCATCTACAAAGACTTGAGTTTTCAGCAATTTTTCACCATTATTTACATGACTAGCTATGATTTCTTCCAACATTCAGGTGTGATAATTACCACAGCCTAATTATACAAAGAATGGAAAGATTTAAGACAACAATATTCAGTAGCCTCCAACTGTTAGGCAGTGGTAATGGTGTAAGAAAAACTCTCTGTTCTCAACAGAATGATTCATACATAAATAAGGAGAGTGCTGCTGTGCTTCCCATACTGCATTTTAAAAACACATGGTCTAATATTCATCCATTCAATATCTGGACATGACAAAGGGTATCTGCCAAAATCCATGCACCTTTCACTAAATTTTGAAACTCTGTCAACCAACTTCAGAGAGAGAGAAATAACCTAGCTAACCCAGACACATATCTGTAAGAAAATATTTTTCAAGCTCTAGAAAGTAGAATAAATGTCAATGACTATGAAGAACTGATAGAACTGAAGTCCTACTTACAATAAAATAGAATGCATTTATAGTACAGAATTCAGGTAGAGGGAACTTTGCATTGAAAGATAACAAATGTTTTCCCTATGTATCAAATTGCTTGGATTCTAAATTTTATCTCAACCCCTTAAATGTCAAACAATATTTAAAAGGAATTGTTATAGTAGTTGACAAACTAGTTTGGAATACACATTCTCTTGTTTTTGATAATCACGATAGTACAACCTCAAGTATGGAAATTAATGTTGGAGGATGGGATGGGATGGAGAAGTCTTAAATCTTAGCAATGAGCTCAATTTCTTGAACCATGGTAACATTTTCACAGAGTACCTAACAACTACCACATTGGCTAAATAGATTCATTGGAATTTAGTTCCTTTTCCCAGGTTTTACTTATACATGCTAATGGAGGGGGAAGATGAATGAGGGACAAGGATACATTAGGAGAGGGCTTTATGAATCACAAACTCAGTAACTAGCCTCTTTCTAAAAACAGAGCTAACTATGATTTTGTACTTACTTTCTAGGCAATTCTCTCAATGTTTTTGATATCTTAAACCTCAGTGAAAATTCTATGCTATGACCTAGATCAGTAAGCTACAATTAACATTGAACAACTATATTAATAGAATAAAAATTGATGAGCTACTATTGGAGGCAGAGAAATAAATCCTGTCAAAACAAAGCAAAGTTTCTGTCAATCTTCAAAAGAATCATTTGGGGGAACAGAGGCTTTAAGATTCACTGCAATTCCAGACATAGGAATGATACAATTGTAATTAACGTCACCCAAGTTTTCAGATCCAAAACAGATTAAAAAGACTCTTATAATTTTCCTTGACAACTTTTAATGTGTTGATATTGTCAAATCTGAATTTAATTTTAAAAGTGTTTGACGAATAAATTGCTTAGGGATCCCCATAATCTACCTACATTAGCACTTTGATGTAGGACTGTCTAAAGCCATGTTCTTCCCTGAACTCTTGATAAGCTTGTTTTCAACTTGGCAAGTCTCTTATGAGCACCAACTCGGATAATGGAGTCATGAAACAGTGAGTCTGCTCTCAAATAGCTCACAATTTTTAGTAAAAAACAAAGCCATGAAACCAATACCTATAGCAAGAACATGTGTTTCATCATCTCTCAAGAAGAAGTAAACTTTCTGAAAGAAAGGGATACCACTTAGGTATACTTGAACACAGCAAATAAAATGCCTCAGATATTTTCTGGTCATTTAAATGTATTTTTTTTTTTGGTAAATGAATTTTTCTTATACTGCAAATCCATTCAAACTCTTTAGAGCTAAGACCTCTTCCTCAATGCCTTCTGCTATTTTTTTAAAAATATTCTTCATTCTACTAAAACAAAACAAAACATCTCAAATCCCCTTATCTTGTGAGTAACACTAAATCCTATCAGGAGTAGGAAGAGAGTCTTGGAATGGGGCTCTATTCTTCCAGAAGGGACACATTAATTAAAAATCCACCTAAAAGGAGCCAGTGAATTAGATCGAATTGGGTGGCACGGGTTTTTGTTGTGCACTTGCTAATGCAAAGAGGCTTTCCAAGAGGCCATCTCACACAGCGTGGTGGGAAGCAGGCTTTGAAGATACAATGACATTCCTCCCGAGTTTCAGGCTGGAGGCTAAAAGCACCAGCCATTCATTTTTCCATCTTGAGACACATTCTTCACCCAGTTCAAAGGCCCGAGAAACAACAAGTCTCTGCACTTTCCGAAGGGCGTCCCTTGTAAGGACTTGTGAGCCACCAAAGGCTCAAGCTGCAAAATATTTTTAAAGACCTAGTTTTAGGAATGTAACCTTTTTATTAGGCGGCAGTTTCTACTCCCTAACCCTCTTCCCCACCCTTAAACACACACACACACACACACACACACACACTCACATGGTTAAATTTGGGCAAAAGGGAAAGTTTTAATTACACTCTCAATGATTTCCACGGTACTCAACCAGTGAAAGTATTTTCAGAAATTATTTCATTATCCATTCTTTTTAAAAGGGAACATTTATGCTCCTTAATCTAACCAGAGAGAACGTGATCAGCTTTGAAAGGAAGTTATTGTTTAGCTGCGGTTCAGAGTGTGCTGGAATCAGGAAGGAGGTAGATGGGCAAGCGAAGGAAGCTGAGGGAGGACGGGAGCTGCCAAGATCACAATATAAATACCACTGCTCAACTAGCTCACATAAAACTTTAGGGCTCGCCCTCCCCTCCTTCCACCACAACATATTTTATACAGTGTCCCATTTTGTTTTGTTCTGTAACCTCAAAAACATTTTAGGCATTTGAGATTCTGGTAAAGGAGAAATGTAAATATTGGCAGATGGGCTTGTTGGGCAGTGTTAACCTACGTGCTGCCTTTGCCTTGGGTGAGATGCTGCATTTTGCATTTGTGTTTGCTCTCCAGAATCAGTGAGCTGCACTTCTTCATCATACTCCCTTTCAATCCAGCCTCTACCTGTCCCTAGAGAACCTCTGCCCCTCCCTGCAGTCAGTTCTCACAAGCCCAGCTGGTTGTGCAAACGGGAAAGGGCAGCCAGTTGCTGGTGAAGGGACCAGAGGAAGATGTCCTCTGGACATCCTGGTCCTAATGCCCCCCTTACATTAACTAGTTAGTGAATCATTCATTCTGGGAAAGGAGTGCTTGAGTACTACCATGTAAGTGAATAGGAAAAGAAAATAAAGGAATAAAGATTTTAAATATTAGCATTTGAGAACTTTGATACCTTTCCCTTCAGAGTTTGCTTCTAGGACTATGTTTGATCACAGGTCCTAAGTATGCCACCTAAGAGTTGTTAGAAAGTGTAATTCTTTAGTCTAACTTACAGGAGGAAAGAAGGAAACAAGGTAAATGTTTTCGCCAACCACCCGTGGTTCTAAATACATAGACCACAAACTATACTACTAAAACCTGTTTCTAGTAGCAACCTTACAGCAATCCAACAGCAAACATCACCCAAGAGGCCTGAGGAAGGGCATCTTTAACAACTAGCCCCTAACCCACACTCCGGCTGACTTCTAACACAGGTGTTTACCTAGGAGCCATGGGGAGACAGTCCTGCCCATATCACCAGTCTACAGAACTATGATCTAACAAATGACTGATGTTCTCTAGTACTTAGTTTAGCAGTAACTTTTTGTACTGCAAAAGCTGTTTGATAGATAGATAGATAGATAGATAGATAGATAGATAACCACGTATAATATTCTTTAGTGGTTTTTATAAAAGCTCCTTGTTAATAAATTGTATTCCTCTTTACTCCAGGTGCTAAGAAAACTTGGCACTATTGCTATAAGCATATTCATACAAGTCACCAAAAATGACAAAACATTGCTAATTCTGATTGAAATGTTATTCACTATCATATTCTTGAAAGTTCTATTTTGTAACAGGAGCAACCTCATTCTACTCATACTTTTCGTGGCCCACAATCAGGAAAAATAGTGCATCAGCCATGCATGTATTAACTACAAGAGAAGTTACCTCTTCTGTTCAGTGTAGTCAACAATACCGACATCTTTTTAGGAGACAAGATAGAGACTCTAAACTGTCCTCTGGTCCAGTGGTAATAACTTTGGAGGAAATGAGTGAGACAAGATCATTAAGGTCAAGAAATTTCTTTAATTATTTGCACACAGTCTTGCTTAAAATAAACTGCTCCCAGAATTTGAAATGGCAAACGACTACTCCAGGTAAAAAAAAAAGTAATTCTTTTGAGTCCCCGTAAGAATGAGACCTTAAAGTCTGGAAAGTTTTTAAAAGGATCCTCCACCTTTACACTTAATCCTACTGCATTCTACTAAAACTAGTTAGTGAATTATTCAGTCTGGGAAGGGAGTGCTTGAGTACTATCATGTAAATGAACAGGAAAAGAAAACAAAGCAATAAAGATTTTAAATATTGGCATTTGAAAATTTCAATACCTTTCCTTCCTTAACTTGCACAACTGCTTTAACACTGAAAATGCAGATTATTTCTTAAGCAAGCCATTTCCCCTCCACTGGGTTATACTTTTAAATTTTAAAACCTAAGGATTCAGAGGAAGCATGGAAAATAGAGAGTACTTTTCTTTTTCCTTTTAACTAAAAAGTAGACAATTTGCTGTAAGAGGGACATTATCTGCTGTGTTCTTTCACTACACTGGGACCTGAGCAATGCTCTAACATGGAAGACTCTGCGCACTGGGCAACTGGCCAGCTTTCTGTTACTAAGCTTCAGCATCTACAAGCAGTCAGGCTCTGGAAAGATAACAACAATAAGACCGGCTCTGATGGCCTATGAAAAGAGAGGGTGGGAGACATTGAAAGGAAGAAACCTTATTTTTCACTCTAGACCTTTAAAAAATTATTTTAAACTTAGAGCATGTATGGTTACACCAAAGAAAATTTTTAATAGTGTAAATCCAAAAGTATTATAAAACTGGGCACTCTAAAATAATGCTTTCTTTATGTTTCTCAAAGAAACTACTATCCACTTAAAAATATGTTGGGTTTGAGAGGAGGGTGACTTCTAATACTGCACTAGAGGGGCTAAGCATCTTCTAATTACTCCACCGATCCCTACAATTCCAGGATAAGTATGACTGGGGAGGCATCTACAGAACCCTCTAAATAGTATTTAAATAAACAGGGACGTGATCATTGCAGAAGATCAAATGATGATTGAATATATAACTACAACTTAATATTTCTGGGATCTGCACATAACAGCTATATTTTAAAAACAAATTTTTGGCCTGTTTCTTTTAGTTATCTTCCTAAAAGTAAAAAAGTATGGCTTTCTCTGCAAAATATAATTTACCACACAACACATAGTTGAAAAAAGACCATCTCTTTGATCATTTCAGCAAACATAACTATTAATTTCTCAAGATTAAATGATATTGTTCAGCAACATGACCTAAATGTGTCAGGAAACATGAGAGAACTCTCATCAAAGTATTTTTTCTTAACCCTAAAAGGGATGGGGTGAATAAATTAACATGTAGTTTTTAAAACATAGGACAGTAAAAGGCAAGCAATGAATACAACTCACTCAACAGAAAATTCAGGGTAGAGTAATAAAAAAATCACAAAAGCTCTCTGCTTTGAAGCAGAGGTAAAGTTGGAGTCTGACCCAAGTGTTCGATTACACTGTCCTCACACTGGAGAGGTAGCAAAGGGAGTTGCAGAAGAAGTGCAGCCTTTGCAGTGTAAACACATCATTTTTAATGTCCTATTATTCAAAGATCACTGGTTCATTGAAGAGCACAAATGACATTTACCCAACCAAATTTATTTTAACAAATAGATTATAGCAGAGCCTGAAGCAAGAATATTATTAAAATGGTAAATGATGCTTTACCAGGGCAGACAATACCTTATACTCATCTAATCCATCTCCTTCCTTTTTCTGTGAATTAAGATTGGGAGGGATACTACCACTTTCATAATATAAAACAAGAATAGAAACAAATAGGTGATAATGACCAGCCAATCATTTTTTAAAGTCTTACAATAACTATTAAAAATATTTCGCCTTAGCTTGAAATTGGTACACAATCATTATACCATACAAACATTACAATGTAAGTACATTAACATTCAATGTGATTACACTCCTAAACAGGTTTCAATAACATTTTCAAGAGAGCTTTCAAAGTCTGCCACATGGCAATGGACTCATAAGGTAATAAAATAAATTACATATGCAGTACAAAATTATTGTTGACAGAGAATATCTATTGTTCTTAAGTCAAAACAAAAATATCAATATGAAAAAAATTGCAGAACTTTTAGTGTGAAATTGACCTCAAACCAAGTTCACAAGAAGTCATTTTCCTTGAATACAATTTCCAGTAATTCTCCAACGTGAGGAAATAATTGAGGAAATGGCTTTCTTTAAACAAAACAAAACCTTAAAATTGTAAAGTGCTCCATTATACTTAATTACCCATCCACCAAAATAAAAGGAACCATTTATATACGATTCCACTAAGAGATATGAGTAGATGGGTGAGAAAAGATTAAGTGAACAGAATTCTAAATGAAAGTCTCCAGACTATACTAGTGATTTGTAAAACCTACAAGGAGGTATGAACAGCTTGGGAGGTTCTGAATATGTTGGTAATTCCAGAGCCACCATTAACACTGCAGTAGTGAAGAAGAGTCTACACATCTCAAGCAGCTAGTCAAAACTCCAAAAGTGCACATGCAAAAAGCTAGACAGGATTAATTCTGCCTGTAAAAGTGATTAGGCTGTGAGAGTGATTTTCACCTAACAGAGAAAAATAAAACTGCACCAAACTCGTGGAAGACTTTCTATAATCCCCACTTGGTCTCTCGGATTTCCTGTCCACTCACATGAAGGGCTATCTCTCTGGAGAACTGTGATGGTACAGTGAGAAGCATTATCTGACTACCACAAGAAGAGAAGATTCTCAACAGAATAAACATTAAACAGTGCTACAAACTGCACTGGTTAAAGCTGGACTCATACTAAGGAGTGACATGGTTCTGACAACTGATCTTAAAAAGCAGGAACAAGCAGGTGACTTGCATTCCTGCATACATTCATGTATTTATGTATGCCTTTACTTATCTACTTCTTTATTTTAAGGGAAAGGTGGAAGAGAGGAGCCTACATCAATCTAGAGTTGGTTCCAAAAATGTTGACTAGTTCAACCAGGAGGGTTTGCCTTAAGGGCAGGAAAATACCTTCCCCTCAAACAAGAAATATTAAAACGCCACTGAATCAAATAGAAGAGTTTCTTCAAGGGCCCAGTCTGCCCAAAAACAGTATCTGATGCCAGGACTAGAAGAGGACTAAACAGGATATTACAGTGCACTTTATTATGATCCCATCAACAGCTTCTTCAAAAAATAATCCTCACCACAAATGACCCATTAAAGAACAGTAGTCATTTTCTCCAGAACATTCCAGTGTTTACAGCAAGGAAGCAGGTTAAAATAATTTACAACAAAATTCTCAAGTTACAGATGAAGAAACAGGTTCAGGGAAGCTAGGAGACTCGCTCAAGGTCACTCAGCTGGTAAAGGGCACAGGCTTTGTTAAAGCTGAGATCTCTGGCTCACAGAGTCTGCCTTTGCCATTGCATCATTCAAGATAGCCCCAAAGTAGTTTCCAGGAATGTTGGTAAAGAAAACAAAACAAAAACAACGGCAAGCCCTTTGGGGATCCTAAGCCCCTTTCAGCAAGGTGATGTTGGAAATAGTATTAAGAGGACATACAGATACATTACAACCTCTGGAATTTTTATGGGCTTATTTTGTAACAGATAAAGCTACCTAACCAATGGCAAAAAAAAAAAAAAAAAAGGTAGACTGTCAAATACTCAAAATATTCTGGACACAGAGAAACTCCCTCAGGCCACTCTGAAGCAGTACTGGTTCATTGGCTCCTTTGCTGTCCTTAGGATAGTTCCACACGCCCCCCCACCCACCCCCCACGTCCAGCTGTACCTGAACAAAAGCACTACCTTCGGTGCTGTGACTCAGGAGACGAAGGGTGCAGTCTGCTGAAAAACGATTGTTTGAGAGGGCGGGGAGGAGACATTACTTCCATAGCATTTCTTTCTTACTTTCTTTTAGGAAGGACAACCTTGAGAACGTTTTCCCGCCCATTTACTAATACTCCTCACAAAATTTTGTCTTGAGGGTGCGACACAAATCAAGGAAGTTTTCAAAACTTCAAAACCACTGCGCCCAATCTGCCCCGATTGACAGCCACTGGCAAAAGAAAATCTTATGTTTGAGAACGTAAGCAGCTTTTCCTCTAAACTTTGGTATGGAGCACATCTCTCAAGCCTTTTACTCAGGAAAATCACGGCTCTGCAAGCTGTAGCCTACATTTTCTTTTCTGAGCTCACAGCAGGCCAAGAAAGATCAGTTTTCCTTGATGCTGCTCTAGCTATGGTGATTTGCAAATTGCAGGTGCCCAATAAAGGGCACTTTCAAATCAAAGGATTTTTTCTTTTTTTTTTTTTTTTGGTCTCCAAATGACCCCAAAGCAGTGCCAGCCCGAGCGCTTGCCTCTCCTCCTTCCCACGAGTGAGACATGTAAATGTAAGACTCGCGAGCCAAACCCATCAATCCCACAGCCACGTGCTGTCGCTCCCTCCTCCTTGCGTATTTCCAGACAGGAAGATGAAGGAACGTGGCGTCGTAGTAAACCATAGTAAAGAGAGGAGGGAAACAAAATGGGGCACGTCACATGGTCACAGCCTGAATTTTTCTCAATTAAAATTAAGAGGAAGCGTGTGTTTCCGGCCTCCGTCAACGGGTTGGTTGGACTTTTTCATTCTTGGGGTTGTGGTCTAGATGTGCGAATAGGGCTGAGTGCATCACATCCTCTGAAGGGGGGGCCGGGTTGGCTCGGCTCTGCGGGCCCAGGAGGGAAGGGGACAGACCCGGGTGGGAGAGCTGCCGGGACGCCTGGCCCGCCGCCGGCCCCGCCCCCACCTCGGGCCCCGCCCCAGCTTGGACACTCCTCGTGCTGATTGGTTCTGGCGAGGGCCAATCTGCACCCAGCCGCCACGCCCACCTGGCCGGGCAGCGCCGCGGAGCCCGAGGGGCGGGGCCTCGCTCGCCACCGCCCACCACGTGGCCTGGGAAAAGGCCCGGCCGCCAGGAAGGAGAAGGGCGGGGGTGCAGAGTCCGGGCTCCTCGGGCAGATCCCCCACCCCCAGCCGGAGGGGACCACGGAGGGGAAGCCCAGGCCAAATAAAAAGGGAGAACTGCAGGAAGCGGAGGTGACCCTGGAAAAGGGAAAGTGGGAGGGGAGAGGGGTACTGCGCCAGCTCGGAAGGCTACACAGCGAAGAGAAGGGCGAGAGGGGCAGAGGGAGGGACGGAGACATAACTGGGCAGAGATGGAAGCCTTGAAGTCGAGGGTGGCAAAACCAGTGAAAAGACGAGAAATAGCAAAACTGTTTTTTAAGGGGAGAAGCACAACAAAGGAATGGCAAAATAACAAAAACAACCCCATAGAGATGGCTGCGGTCTCTGTCCGCGGGAGCCCGCCCTCTGCCCAGCTGCCCTGTCAAAAGTACAAGACAAACCGGAGGTGCACGCTGGCCTAAGGTGGCTGGGCGGCTGTCCTGGGGGCTCCCCGTGTACCCCTGCAGGGAGCAGGCCACAATCCTGCGCTGGGAAATTCTAAAACGAAAAAAAAAGCCAGTGCCGGGAACAAGAAGTAAGAGGTGGGAAACAAAGGGAATGGGAGGGGAGCAGTAGCAGAAAATAATCCTGCAGGTCAGAACTAAGTTGCAGGACACACAAAGGTGGGCAAGAGAAAGGAAGCACAAGAAAAGGTGGTTGAATCCACCAGGTCCTGAGCACCTGAATCTCTTTCAAGGGACAGCGAAAAACACTAAGCAGAGATGTTCAAAAGATAGACTAGGAAAAGGGCACACAGTCCTCGTCTTTATTCCCCTTGCTCTGTTGCAGGTTTTACCTGAGGCAAAGACAGCGGTTGCTGAGGAAGTTAGAAAAACAGTGTTTTCTCAAACTTTAAACTACTCATTTTGAACAGAAGCTGCTTGCCACTGACAGGTCTGACTTCTTTCTGTTTCAGACGAATACCGACAAGTATCGTCTTTAAACCCAATAGTGCAAAGGGAAGCTAGTAGGATTGAGGATGTGAATATGCCAGTAGCCTTTGGGGCCCAATTTAAGACACACATACGTGTACAACTTACAAATACACACTGTAGAATTGGAGGGGTGGGGACACATTAGGGTCCAAGTAGGATTTTCAAAAGAAGACTTTCCTAAGAAAGCCAAGAATAGAAGGTGGGGGTTTACTGTGTTTTTTGTTTTGTTTGCATTTTATCCTCAACGTAAAGGATTTTAAAACCCTTGATTACCTGGCTGGCTTGTTCAAGGCAAATATTATTTATTTTACTCCTTATAAAGAAACCTCTACAAGTTAAGCAAACAGGTGAGGAAGAAAGCTCATTCTTTCTTAGCCTCTTCTTTCATCTCCTTCACAAGCAAAATTTTAGTTCTACTGGCACCTTTCCATCAAATTGTCAGTAAGTAATAAATGAAGCATTTTACAATCCAAATGGCTACAGTGTAACAGGGATTCTGCCCCCAAAATATCGCCTGAAATAACCAAAATTTTCTCATTGTCATGCACAGTTAAATCCTCTCATCTAGTGTATGACGTAAACCAGTATGAGATAAGTACTAATCAAATATGTGCTTTTCATAGCATTATCACCTAAAATCTTACTTTGAATATTCATGGATCTGTACTTTGTTCTACAAAGTACAGAATGATACCGGTCAGGTGTTAAGACTCAAGGAGACTGTGACCACATAATACACAAATACCTACCTACTGATAGGAACTCCAGACACAAATTTATCTCTTATGAATGGACACATAATAAGAAGGAGAAATGATGTTAAAAGCTCATTTTCTGAAGCATTTCAAAAACACAATATAATCAGTTTGTCAGAATAAAGTGTTTCCAAATGCTAAAAATGTCTACATTGCCAACTCATCACATTATTTGCAAACTCTACTCTTTTCCTGCCCACAGTTATGACCACTAGAAAATAAGCTCACAGAGTGAGGAGCAGGCTAATTTCCTATTACAAATGTTTTTCATTTTCAATACAGCCTTCACCACAGAAGACCTAAAGACAACTTTCAACATTTCTGACGCATCTACTCTAGAACTTAAAGGAGAAAAACAAATAACCTGAGAGTGAAGAAGAGTACATGGTTTACCCCTCACATTCCGTGCAAACCAAAACAACACAAGCTCCCTTTCTCTGATTTCACGTTCTTTTCACCACAAAAACGTAAAGTAATTTTACGGAAGATGTACAGTAGCCCCCAGCGATATGTGCGATGCTTCAGTGCAAGAGTAGACAACTGCAAGACAGACATCCCGGGAAGAACTTCCGAAACTCTTAACTCATAATGGGTCCCAGGCGCATTCAATTTATTGCATAGCCATGCCTGTGAGATGGTGGTTTGGTGTGTGAAAAATATTTCACGAATTCTGATACAGGAACAAAAAAAAAGTCACCTATAATTACTTAATCAAGAGATCATAGATCAGTATTTCTAAGGATGTATGCCTATAAAGCTCTGACTTCCGAATCTTTTTAGGCCAGCATGAATAAAAATTAATGTTTCCTGCTGCTGTTTACGTTGCCTTGGTATTGTGAAATCACAGAACAAAAGTACACACAGCAATGCGGTAAGCTCACTCTTCAGAGCTCTGAGAAACTTAAATAAGGACTTAGCCTCTGTACTAACAAGTATTTTTGTACATTAGTCCCTTCCAGGGGCTGACCTTACTATAAAGTTAGAAGAAAACCTCAATAAAAAGATGAAGTTTCTTCTATATATGTACATGAACTTTACAAATATCGAAACTGGTATTATAAAGTATTTTAAACACTACAGTAAGTGCTGCACTTGGGATTCTCAAATGAAAAAGCCCTCCTGTGGCTGCTCGCTACTAAACATTTACTTGACTGTCAGCCAGGTGTTGTTGTGGAGTATCTGAATGCCCAACCCCCTGACCCACCACCCACCCCCTACCCTGCCCCGACCAGTAAGCGACTCTCTCCAGGGAAGCAGTGGGAGGGAGCAGCAAAGGGCCAGGCGCAGAATAGAATTCAAGCACAAGGTTAAAAGCAGTTTTGTCTCCTGACTCTAACACCATGAAACGCACCTGCTGTGATGTCCGGTTGAACTACTGGCGGTCCTCGGGCTGCTTCTGGAAACTGATGCTGGCATAGGCGCTTAAATCCTCGCTGGAGCGGCTGGTCGAGCTGCTCTCACCGCCGCCCAGGGGTTGATGAGGGGGTGGGGGCAGGGGAGGCTGCAGTTGAGGGGGGCGCTCCTGAGGGCGCTGTTTCAAGTTTTTGACCAAATCCAGGTCTATGTAGTTAAGACCATTTTCCAAACCCCCAGCTGCCCCACACCCTTGGGCAGTATCCTTGGGGGCTCCCCCGAGCTCCCCAGGTCTTAGCCACACGTTCTCAAACGACGCAGAACTGTGGCGTTTCACATCCTCGCTGTTGCTGCCACCACTGCTGCCCCCTACAGCAGCCCCCCCTCCAAAGGGCACCGTGTTGCCCGCCCGGGTGGCAGTAGGTGTTGAGGAGAAGGTTTCCGAGCTGTGCCTCCTCCGACAGCCTTGTGGGTCTGCGCGGATCACTTTGGCACTCTGGTTGTGGTTGGGACTGAGGCTCACCCTGGTGAAGGCGCTCATGCCCCCGGGTCCCTGTTGGCCCCCCAGCAGGGAGGAGTGGGCAGCCAGCTCAGCTGTTCCTTGAGGAGCTTTGGGGGAAGGAGGGGCTGCTGCAGATGAAGAGAGAGTGGCCACCGTGGCCCTGGGCAGGCTCACCTCCTCTGCAATGCCTGTCCGCATATCAGCGTAGCTGACCGGTGCGACTGGTGAGGTGTCCACGTAGCTCTGACGAGAACAACCCGTCTGCATGGTCATGTAGTCACCCTGGCTGCTGGGCACTGCCCGGGTAGGTCTGCAAACACTAGCGGCCCCCGGAGGTGCAGGGCCCACTTGGCCCATCTCAGCCCCACCACCTGCCTGCCAGGCTGCCCTCCGGCCAGGCCCCAGGTCCATGTTCATGTATTCCTCAGTGCCAGTCTCTTTCTCCCTGGGAGCTGGCTGGAGCTGAGAGGGACACCGGACCGAAGGAGAACTGTGGGAAGCCATGGGAGCAGATAAGTACCCGGGCTGGTCACTCCCAAATTCAATATTCACGTACTCCCCTGGGCTCTTGGGCTCCGGAGAGTGCATCAGGGGTGGCTGCGGTTGCTGCTCCCGAGCCCGAGGTAAGGTGCTGGCCTTGGGATCTCCCAGGGATAGCCTTGTAGGCCGGGCCAGGCGGCTGTTGGTCTGTGCAGCCGTGTCCACCTTTCGGGGCAGACGGGGCTGCAGGATGTGGTGGCGGGGATGTGGGAGGCCAGGCTCCGGCCTCACCCCACAGTATCCCCCACCCAGGCTGTCGCTGCTGGTGGAAGACGAAGAATCTTCTGCTGCTGCAGCGTAGAGAAGGCGACCAGAGCTGGAGGAGAGGCGGAGGTGCTGATGCCGGGCCCCTTCCTCTGGCTCCCCGGGGCATTGGGTGTGCTTAAAAGACCTTGGCAATGAGTAATAGGAGAGGACTGGCTTGTGCTGGGGGTCCTCGGGGCCATAATAGCAGTCAGAGGGGCTGCTGGTGTTGGAGTCCCCAACTGGCGACATATTCATGTAGTCACTTGTACAAGGCAAGAGCTTGCCACCACCCCTCTCCACAGGGGTCTTGGGGTGAGGCAGGGCATGAGAGTGGTGGCCTCCAACCCCATTTGTCCACAGCTTCCCATAGCTACCCCCGGAAGGGGCGGCACTGATGCTGCCACTGCTGCTGGACCCGCCTCCGATGTCAGGGGAGCAGCTACCGCTGGGAGACATCATCATGTAGCCATTGGGGTCAACTCTCTGGGGATGGCGTCTGATGGGGTTGATGATCTGCTGTGGGGCAGACACGCTCTTGGGACTCATGGGCATGTAGTCCCCACTGCCCTTTCGGTTGCCAGGCACTGGGGCCACCCCCGGAGACATGGGCATGTAGCCGTCGTCAGTGTGGAGGCTGGAGGTGTCTGGACGGTGGTGGCCCCCACGATGCTCTGGGGGGTGCATCTCTAGACCCTCCTCGGGATAGGAGTGGGTGGGCACAAAGGCGGAGTGCCGGTAGCTGGGCAGTCGGCCTCCACTGCCACCTCCTGGTGGGCAGGCAGGCGTCATCTCTGTGTAGTCCTCAATGGAAGCCACTGAGGACTGCGAGGGGGTCTTCTGGTGGGAAATGGTAGGGGAAGCCCCTGCTGAGTGAGTCCTCTTCCGGAACCGATTATCCAAATCTGCGGCACTGGCTGCTTCATCACCAGCCAAGGCTGGGCTGGTACCCAAGCCAGCTCCTGGGATATAGCGGTGGCCATTGCCACCCCGAGACAAAATATAGTGACCATTGGGAGCCGTCAGGGTGGCGGCCCCCTTGCCACCCATGCAGATGTAGTTGCTCAGCTCCTCCTCTCCACGGGCTGGTGGGGTGTGGCCCAGCGAATCTGGGGTGACGCTGCGGAAAGAACTTCGGAAATCACAGGGACTAGAGCCATACTCATCGGAAGAGATGAAACCGCCATCACTAGGAGAGCCAGAAACAGAAGCACTAGAGCGTCTTGGAAAGAGACAGTCCGAGGTGGAACCATGGCCACTGGTGCTGCTGGACGACAGACTCACCGGGCTGGTGGCCGAAGGTGAGCAGCGCGAAGAAGGCATGGGGATGGAGCGGCTGTGGTTGAGTGGGGGGTGCAGCCGGGAGCTGCCCCGATGCCGGTGGGCGTGGGTCCTGTTGGTACTAGGGCTCACAGGGCTGCCATCCACGGAGGCCGGACGGGACATGGTGCCTTCACCGTCGCTGGAGGCACGCACGCGGAAGGAACCAGGCTTCCCGCCCACCATGCTGGCTGGAGAGGTGGCAGTGATGCTTTCCGTGCGAGATCGGCGAGTCAGGCCCACCTGGCTGGGTGGAGGGTTGTTGAGATGGTGCCTGCGCAGGGGAACGCTGATGGGATTCGAGCAGTTGGATGACGACTGGCTTTTGCTGCGAGGGCGAAACTCATCGCTCATAGCCCGCATGGCTTCCAGGATGGTCTCGTGCATATTTTGGGCCACCACAGAGTCATCCACCTGCATCCAGAACTCCCCAGGCCCCGTCACGGCAGAACGGCCCACCTCAATGAAGAAGAAGTTCTCCGAGTGGCCGCAGCGCCTAATGTTCATCAGTTGCAGCACCACGGCCGCCGCCTCGGAGTTCAGCTTCACGAAGCTGATGGTCTTACTAGTCAGGCAGAGGCGGTAGATGCCAATCAGGTTCTTTGTCTGACCCAAGCCCTTGGGTTTCAGGATCACCTGCCAGACCTCCTTGAACGCAGGTCCTGGGGGCATATCTCCATAGCTCAAGTCCTCCCCGGCCTCACCAAGACCAGAGCTACCGCTGCAGCTGCCCCCGCCGCCACCCGCTCCGGGGACTGCGGACCCGTCGTGGTGGCCCTTGGCACGGTTGTGCAGCTGCAGAAGAGCCTGGTACCAGCTGTCTTGCTCGGCCTCGCTGTCCGCCGCAATGGCAAAGTGTTCGTCCCGGGTGTAGAGAGCCACCAGGTGCTTGTTCTTGGAGTCAGCCCGCTTGTTGATGTTGAAGCAGCTCTCCAGGGGGATAGAGCGTTTGGGGGCGCTCGACTTGTGCCGCCACTTCTTCTCGTTCTCGTAGTACTCCAGGCGCGCCGGGCCCCCTGCCTCGCTGGCCGCCCGCAGCACGAAGAAGCGCTTGTGCATGCTCTTGGGTTTGCGCAGGTAGCCAACCTTGCGCACGTCCGAGAAGCCATCGGTATCCGGTGGGCTCGCCATGCTGCCGCCGCCGCCGTGGAACAGAGGCAGGCGCCGAAAAACAACTGGGTGGCGTGCGGAGGCTCCGCGCTGCGGCCCCGCACATGCAAACAGGGCTGGAGGCAGCAGAAACCCCGGCTCCGAAATCCACGCCGCCCCCTGCGCTAGGGAGGGAGGGGCCGCCGAAGGAGGACGCAGTAGCTGCGCAGGGGAAGATAGCGCGGCCGGAGTTTACGGGCGTTTCATGCCCAAGGGGGAGGCAGTGCGTCCGGGGTGAGCGCCGCCACGATCCTCCAAGAGCCAAGTCTCCTCTCGGCCGCCACAGCCGAGAAGCAGCGAAGATGCATCTCTCTCCGCCTCCGCTGAAGTCCCGCGCGGGGAGGGAGCGGTGGCCGGGGTCCCCGCGTGGCCCTCCAGGCGCGCGCGCCTTCCCTCCTGAGTTCCCCTCTGGAAGTAGCGATTCCCGAGGCAAATTAAATATCCTTGGGCAGGGGGAGGCGGGCTGCCAAGTCCCAACGTTGCATGGGGTTCTCCCTCCTCCTCCTTCGCCGCCTCCTCGGCCTCCTCCCACCCCTAACCGTCCGCGCCGCCGCCAGCCGCCCAAATACCAGCTCAATCGCGGAGACCGCGGCGCTGCGGCTGTCGCTGCCGCCGTCCGCGGACGCGTCCTCTGCAGCCCACACTGGAGCCCATCTCGGCGGGCGGGGAAAGTGGCTTTTCCACGCGAAACGCTACTGGGCGGCCAGGGACGGTCCAGAGGGACAGGCTCATCCCTGCCCCTCGCTCCAGTCGGCAGGGGAGGAGGGGAGCGGACGAGGGAGGGGGCGAGGGGGGAGGTTTGGGAAGGATTCGGGGAAGACGCCTGTTCCCCGGGAGGCGCAGCCGCCGCAGTTACTTCTCCCCTCCCTCCTCCTCCTCCTCCTCTTCGGAGAGTTGCCGAGAGCCCCAACCAAAACAAGCGCCGCCGTCTGGCTCTGCGCGCCGGCCCCCTCCGACCGCGCCGCCGTCTCGCTCGGAGGAGAAAAACACGTGACGGAGCCTCAGCGCTGGGCCGCCGGGCCACCACGCCGCCGGGAGCCTCCCGCCCGGGTCTCTACATTCCGGGCCGAGCCCGCCCCGCGCCCGCCCCTCTCCGCCCCCCGGCCGTGCCGCAGCGGCGCCCGCGCCCGGCCTCTCTGCGCAGCGCTCGGGCAGCGCCCCTGCGCGGCCAGCAGCCCCGGCGCAGCGCCGCCCAGGGCGCCCCCGGCCCGCAGGAATCCCCGCTGCTGGCGCGGGCGCGGGCGCCGGGCGGGCGGGGTGTTTGGGTGGCTACCCGAAAGCGCGAGGGGAGTCTGGGAAAACGGGAGGGGGCGAGCTCGGGAAGACGCAGGAGTGGGGGCGCGGGGGGGCACTGCGGCTGCAGAGCCCCGAGTGGGAGAGCCGGGGGAGGCGGGGGCGCGCGGGCGGGGCTGGGTCTTACCTAGCAGGTAAGATCGCCCCATCGCGAGGGAGGCTTCTCCTGCTCCCAGGAAATAGAAAAGCTAGGGGTTTCGGCTTCAGGGTGATAGAGGCCATAGAGAGGAGATCTAAATTTTTATAAGGCTTTCTAAGGGACGTCTGGGCCAGCCTGCCACCTTGGAGTTCCCGGATTTGCTTCCATGAGGTACATCGGAGGAAGAGAGGGACGCCCAAGGGCAGTGACGGCGGGGGGCGGGCGATTGTGGTCCCTCCAAATGCAGAACAGGGATCCCCCGAGAAGTCTCCCGTCTGGCACTGTGGGATTAGGTACTGATCAGTCAGGGAGCAAATGGACAGATCACGGTTTCTCCCTCCTCCCCTGCACGTCTCAGAGCGGAGATTCGAACCCAGGGCTGAGGGCATGGGATGGGGGGATGAGCTGCCCCTTATATTCCCAAACCTATTTGTGATTTTTTTAAAAAAAAAAGATGTTAAGGATTCACGGAGAAGGGCCTGTAAGACCAAAACCCTACTGTGCAAATATTGGCTGAAATGTTTGTTTCACACACAGCCTCCACACCCACTGAACCACCCTATAAATTTTTAACCTTGACCACAAGGATAAGCGGGAGAAAACACGGATGGTGCCAGCTCAACCGTACAGGCAAACGGGTACTTCACAAGCAAAGGGGGTCGAGAGCCTGAGTGTACCTGCAGAACCTCCTACGCAGTTCCCCCGCGATGTCAGCCTCACCCCAGGCAAACGCTCCCCCAAAGTTTTTTGGGGGGCTTAAAGGTGACCTATTAAACAAGCAGTTTGTCCCTGCTTGCCCAGTGCGGCATCAATGATGACATTTGCCACTGTTTAATGCGACCTTATTTTTCGACTCCAGTCCGGACCTGTTCGGGGTTTCCGCCCCTTTCTGCGCGGGGGACCCTCCTTAGTTCGTAGGCACTGCTGGATGTTCGCGGGGAGACGCCGCAGTCGGGGCGCTGGGCGTGCTCGGTGGCCAGCACTGTCTAGGTCGCCTGGGAGTGCGCCTCGGCCTAATGCGGGTACGAGGGGGCGGTGCGAGTTTCCGGAGCAGCCGGCTGATTGGTGGGGCTGCCTGTCGTTCAAATCTTGCACTGCAGCGGTTGTGGGGAGAGAGGGTGAGGGTACCAAGGTAGGTTGCAAAGCGTAAGGGGGGGGGGGAGATAAGGAAGGAGAAAAAGAACCATAGGCGCCATGGGCAGTTTTCCACGCGTGAATTGGGGTGGCAGGAGCTGCAAAGAAGCTTTCCGCCACGGAAGCCTGGGAACCTCTGGTCTCTCCTCCACCTTGTTGCGGGCTCAGGCAGCCTCCCCTAAACCTGCTTGGTCTGTTATCCGAGGACACACGGTGACTGGAAACCCCTCCTTCTTCCTTCCCTCTGACAGCGCGGTGATGTGGGCACACGCGCCCGCTACGGCAAGGCTATAAATAGCAGGTCGCTTGGAAATGGTAACCAGGCAGCAGTAACGGGGAGCGCCGTCCTGGGGGTGTAAAATGCTGCCTGCGGACGGCGGAGGAGTCTGGGGTAGAGACGCCCGAAGTTAGCGCCGAAGTGCAACAGCCAGGAGGTTTTACCCCAGGCAAAAGGAAAGATAATAAAAGGGTTGTTTACCAGTGACAATGTAATTTAGATAAGGCCAAAGGGCTTTTTACAGGTTTGATGTTTAGCCGGGAGGGAGGGGGAGTGTTTCAGATTTTGTAAGAAAACAATTCAAACGCATAGACTTTTACTTTTCAAAAATGACTTTCTCCTTAACACCCGCCCCCCCACACACACACGCACACACATCCCCCTTCAGGAAAAAAAAAGCTAAATAAACGGAATTTACCTCTATGAAAAATAAAATACTATTTCCTGAGAGGAGGGGCAAAACTGAAAAAGCCACTTAATTTGCAAATATTTTACATTTGTTCGTTCCCCGAAAGGCTAAGATTTTGATCATGTAAAATTAATTGTTGGAGTCGGGGCCGGGATAGAGCACTTGCCTATGCCTCTTGAAGAAGGGCTCAGAGTTCAATCCCCAATACCACAAACGAGCAATAACAGAAATCTGGTGCTATAAACCCCTTTTTAAAATATCTCTCAGTGGTAAAGGATATTTGCTTGAAAAACACAACTTATGTGGGTAAAATATGTGATGGAAATCATGAAAGCCAGATTGCTGTGACGAAATCGGTTCAGATAAATGAATTTCATGTGGAAGATAATCACTGAGCGTAGGATGTTGCCATTTTTTCCGCCTTGCTAATGTGTTACTACCCATGTTTAGGGTGGTTAATATTTATTATGATCACACTATAGTTAAGTTGAACGGTACTCTACTTTTTATTAATGGGTTCAAATAACTAGAAATGCAAATTCACACTTGGTTCATATAACATAGAGAATAGAAGAGGTGCTTTGTAGAATCTAACTGAAGTGATGCTGAGCAGATACTTGTAGCATTAAGCTGTCATCTTACGCTAAATTAGTCGTGTGGTGCACTGTAAGGGCACTGTAAGACACACGTCTAACTGAAAATGCGCTGCCACGGAAAAGCAACCTGCTACTAAAATATATTACTCAATGCTGCCATCTATAGGACAGTTAGAGACGATTTGTGTAATTAGGGTAAAGTGCATTTTCAAGGAGCGCTGAAACAATGGTTTATTAAAAACGTTGCCAGGCCTATGTACCAGACACTCTTGGTACATCTATACTGAGGGAGTTAAACCCTGATATGCCATAGGTATATTTGTGAGTAACATAAGACCAACTAGTTTTAAAATGGAAATAATGGATCAGGAAAATAATACAAAATATATAAATTATTACCTATATCCCTAAATAGCTTGAGCTATTATAAAAGCATTTTATATATAAACATATGTTTTCCTTAAGATCAGTGGGTCATGTCGGGCACAATGGTGCACCTCGGTAATCCCAGCAGCGGGCAGGCTGAGATAGGAGGATTGCTGCAAGTTGAGATCAGCCTGGACTACATAGCCAGATCTAGTCTCAAAAATCAAGACGAATCAAAGATCAGTGGGCCATGACTGGAGGAGTTGTTAAGTGCCTCCTAATTAATTTTGGCAATGTAGAAAAGTACTTCAAGGATAATAAAAAGTTGTAGATTTTATGCCTCCATAATAACAGATATTTGTAGGCATACTTTGTATATGTTGATATAAAATATATAAAATGAGGTAGCCCCCTACAGTTTTAATGAGTGGCATGAGGGATGTAAAATAAAGATTACTGATGTCTCAAATTGTGTGTGTTAAATATCAAGTGAGAGGTGTTTACTTAAAGCAGATGGGGAGAGGATGTGGCTGAAATAACTGGGGAAATATCTATGGTATGGAGAAACGTTAAGCTTGAATTTGTAGCGTGGCTGTAACTCAGATAAGTGATTAACTGATTTGATTTCCATTCAAAGTTTTTGAAGCACTTAATGTGTTAAGATTTTAGGTTACGCACTGAAAATTCAGATACCTAAGATGTGATCCTGCCCACCAGACATTTACAGTGAATACTGAACATAAGTAATCATAATTACTGATCTCAAGGATCTCTTTTGTGGAAAAGTAGCTACAGGGTGAGTGAAATCACACTGCAACCATTTACCTACCAATGTAAAAGCTGTCAGTCACAAACAGTACATTTTGGGAGTCTGGAAGGCTCCTCTCCCTTTAAAAACTTTGTTTACTTTTGTAATTAAAATCTCTCATCCTTTTGAATTAAAAAAAAGATGCATAAAGGAGAATGAGGAGTGAAGTAAGAAGCCACATTTGATCTGATAATTTGCTAGATCAGGGCTTCTCAGACCTGAAGATCTGTTTAAAATGCAGGTCCTGATTCAGAAGGTGCAGGGCAGGCTGAGCATGATCCATGTGCTGCTAACTCCACTGGTGGCCACCAACCCTGGTAGTGCAGCTCTAGTGACTGTCAGTTAATTGAAAGGCACAATGATATGGCACTGTGAAACGCAAGCTGGGTACGTACATTTCAAGGGTTTATATATTCAAAGAGAACAACAGAAGTCATATGGCATAATTCTACTTAAGTGAAGCATCACTGCATTTGGGGCTTCACTTCAATCACGGGTATTAAATCTTTCTGACAAGTGTAAAGAGTTTCTCTCCCTCCCCAACGTGTAGTGTTTTCCAAAGTCTGACCTCAAGTACAGATTTCAGGTTGCTGGTGCAGCCTAGTTGCAAAGCACTTGCCTAGCATGTATAGGACCCTGGTTTTGATACTCAAATGCAAAAACAACAACAACAACAAAAAAACCCTCTTCAAATTTCTGGTCAACTAAACCAAAATATCTAGAGAAAGATAGACCCTTGGTACCCGCATTCTAAGCATCATTCCAAGAGATTCTTATTTACCCTAAATTTAACAATCTGGGGAAGAAGGGAGAAGTTAGGCCAAAGGGGAATAAAATTTTCAAGATTTTGTGTATGTACTAAATCACTAAGATGATTGTAATTGTTATGTTTTACAAATGTGTACTAAAATTAGAATAAGGAAAAAGAAGGCTGCTACTTGCTCAGGCATTACAGGAAAGAAAAAAACATTGGCTTACTCACAAAGGAAAATTCATTTCAGTGAGATGGGCTGGGATTGGGTGAATGTGCAGCCTTAGCCATTAAACAAAGGTCTCCACCTGAGCTGTTTACTATGGCAAGGTAGAGCAGGCAGTGACCTGCTCCTGTGTGAGTCCCACAGTGGTTTAGAGAAAAATCAATTACTGGCAGTCAGCTAGTGAGAATCCAACTCTGCTCTAATCTGGATTGCATCCTCTATTCGAGAGAACTCTGGAAAATAATTGCACTGAGAACAGTATTTCAGAAAGGCAATACTCTGAATAGACCATTTCATAGCATTTACTGCTCTGGGTACAAATAAAGCATGAAATAAATAGATGATGAAAGGAACAAGGCAGAAGGAAAGAGAGAAGGTGAAAACCAAGTGCAGCTATTTAATTTTTTTCAATTTCAGGAGCTCTACTGATTGGTGATTTTCAGGGAGGAGTCAATAAATTACTTCTGTCTGAAAGATTTGCTGTTTCTTTTTTGCTTGAAATTTTATTAATTTCTTCAGCTATTTTCATTTCCTTTTAGTCTTTTTTGATAGGAGTTGTGAGTTTGGCAATTTGTTATCTGAGATAATGCCACTCGTTCTTTGGTGATTTCATCCAGAGAGAAAACCCTCAGCTGTTTCTTAAATTCAAAGAGCCAGTGCTTTATCAAGATAAGCACATACCTAGCTGGATTTGCAGACTTTACACCACTGTGTCATTTTAGATTTATCTCTTTGTTGTGTGACACTCAGTCAAAAACTCAATAACCTAAAACTGTCCTTAAAGTCCTTCTTCAAATTCATGTGTTCGTTGTTCAGTGCACATTTCAGCAGTGGTGACTGACGTCCATGTTTTCTAGTCAAGAGCTGTAGGTAGAACTCATTATTTTTCTCCCTAACAAAGCACCCCTGGTTCACTCAGAGACCTTTTTTTTTTTTTTTTTTGCATTCTCTCCCAAACTCAAAGTTTAACAATCACATTTTTTTCTAAGAATTAATTCTTCAAACTAGGGCTGATCATTCTGAGATTCTTAACTTCAAAAAGAAACTGATTAAAAGCTTAGAAATACAAACACTGTTTGATTTTCAGAGATAAGAATTTATTTGAACTCGTAAAATTTGTAATTATATGGCTGCCTGTGGTGTTCTTCAGTGAGCCTCTACTGGTGGGCGGGCAAAGATTATATAAGAATCACCTGGGATCTTCTTAAAATCCCAACTTTCTCCATCCTACCCCCGACCTTACCGAGTCAAAACCTTTGTGGATCATTATATGCACTTCCCTTATTCCCCAGCCCAACTCTCAGGATTTTCATGTATGCAAAGACTTGAAAACCATTGATTGGACTATGTCTAAAAAAATATATTATAAATGAGGATATTATGAAATACAGAGAGCAGTTGTTACAAGTTTGGTCTATAGTTTTATTCTGAAGGCTAGGAGTATGTCTCAGTGGGAGAGTGCTTGTCTTCTGTGCAATAGGCCCTGGGTTCAATCCACAGCACCATTTCAAACGGACTTAACAGATAGCTGCAGTTTCATCCAACAGCAAAACATACGTTTTCCAAAAGTACACAGAACTTTTTCTAAAGCAGACTGTATCCAAGGTCAGAAGGCATGTTTAAATAAATATAAAATAAGTGAAATAATTCCCTGAATAGTACTGGATCATAGCAGAATAAAACTGGAAATCAGCTGCAGAATAAGCCACAGAAATTACAGGGAAGTTAAATAATGCACCCTTCAGTAATCAATGGATCACAGAAGAAATCAGGAATGAAATAAAATGTTTCTAGAATCAAACGACACTGGAAGCACAACATATCAAAGCCTTTGGGACGCAATGAAATCAATTCTAAGGAGGACATGATTATAGTTGTAAATGTAATCATAAAAATACAGCGATCACAAATAAATAACCTAGGGATTAATCTCAAGGTCCTAGAAAGACAAAACCAACCCATCTGACATTAAGAGGAGAAAAAATATTTTAAGGTTTAAAAGGGAAGTCAATGAAATTGAGAACAAAAAATCAATTCAAAGGATCAGTGAATCAAAGAGTTGATTCTTCGAAAGGATGGGCAAAGGGCTTGAACGTGGGGGAGATGGAAAGAATGAGAGAAAAGGGGAAAGGAAAAAGAATCGCAGTGTAATGTGTATACGTACCAACTCCACATGATGAATATGTGTCCTATGTATCACCAACATTTACTAATAAAAAAAACTTTTATTTTGAAAAAAAATATCCTGAATATTCTACTATACTAATGTTAAAAGTTTTGGCTGTGGTCTTCCATAAAAATACATTTACAAAGACATGGTACACGAAGTCCCACATACCCACATACAGACACACTATTACACACACAACTGAAACACAACCTACCCCTCCCATCCGCAAAGCACTCGGATCTTTCTACTCTTGCTTTCCTTCTCTTCACCTCATACTTTTTCTTTTAATGCTTGTTAAGACCCTTAAATTAATCTGCCATCACAGTAAGATATCATGACCAACAGCTTAAAAATATTGCCTGCTAAGACGACTATTTTTTAATTCAAAAGCTAAACAATTGTTTCTGGATCCTTTGTTGGGCCACTGGGTCAGTCAGGGCTCACTAGAAAAACATATTTAATATGAGATGTACAGCTATGTGAGGGAGTTTCTCTTCTCCCTCGACAGCTTCTTCACTTTGTATCCTCAGTTTCTTCTTCTAGCACACACACACAAACACATACACACACACACACACTTCAATTGACTCAAAAAAGAAAACCTACGGGGGGGGGTAGTTCAGGACCACGGAGAGCGCAAGGAAGGGGCGCTACCATAATTTAGTCGCCAGGTAGGAGGAAAGATATTTCTGGAATTGTTGCTAGACAATATTCATTTAAAGGACATCGTCTTAAAAGCATAACAGTGGATCTGTTACTCTCTGAAGTTTGTGAGGAATGATTTTTCTAGACATTTGGCCAGTGCTTTCTGAACTTTTCCTTTGAATTTGAATTCCATCTAATGACAGATGAGAAGACATTGAAAGTTGTAGTCAAAAGATGCCAGTACAACGTGTATTTTGAAGTTTTGTGTTTCTAGTTTTCTATCGCTTACAAAGTTTCACATTTTTGATAGCTCTGGTATGCACTCGTCCACCAAGAGAGTTAAGTTGTAAAGAGACAGCTGAGTTTAGCATCAGTGATCAGGAGCATGTGCAGGCTGTCCTCCTCAAGATGTCCATAACCGCCCTGGAACCTGCAGTTCATCTTTCAGTTCTCTGAACTACTTCAAATCCTTTTGACAACTGTCTGCTCCCCCATACCTTTTAAGTTTCCTTAAACTAGTTTCATTTGCGTTTAGGTGGAATTTAGACTGAGAAATGAGAAGAACCTTAGAATAGAGTGCAAGCTTGTAGACAAGGAGGCAGGAATGTGGCATAAGCTTTTCCTGGACAGTAAGAAACCAGGCTTAATAAAATTTAGTGGTTTATAAGGGATGGAGTTAAGTAACCTCTTCTACTACAATGAGGGAGAAGTATAAACTCTTTTAACCTCTTTAGGAAGCAGTTGAAGAGGAGTTACACAAATTACAACTGCATATGCCATTTGACCCAGAAGTTCTACTTTGAGGAATGAATTCAACAGTCATTGTCATACAAGAATAATGTGTATTTATTAAAATGTTATTTTGTTATTAAAATGACCAAAACAACAAATAATGTAGAACCTGCTAAACATCTTATGCTATGTTCACTTATTAATAAAACATAGCTATTAAAGGTAATTCAGTAGATCTATCTTTACAAGGTACAAGCATTCTCATGTGTATATTTTTAAAAAGCATCATTTTATATACTTTTACATGTTTCCATAGAAAAATTCTGACAGGATAAATAAGAAATTTTAGCAATGAGATTCTCTGAGGAGAACTCACCCCCATATTCCCTTCCATGTATTTATAAATATCACGTACATGTATTACCACTTGTTTTAACCACTATAAATATAATATAGAAAAATGACAATCATATGTATATGCACACAGTTGTTTCTTGCTTAGAAATTCTGTGCAGGTGCCGTTTAAGCCCTCTGCACATATTATTTCATTCAGTTCTCACAGCAACCTTGTGAGGGAGACATTCTCAAGTTGCAGATGAAGCTGTTGTGGGTAAGACAGCAGACAGCAGCGATGCTCAGAGATGAATGAAGCCGTGATGCAAAACTCTGATTCCAACACCCTTGTATTTAGCCATTATCCCTTTTCCTGACCTGAATTCACTTTGTTGGAATACTCCTAAGGAGAGATTTCTGTGTATTAAAACTAAATTTTCCTTGCAGACAGTCAAGAGTAGCAACATCTAATAAGAGATTATATCCATAACGGCAAAGTCAGTAGATAAACTTTCTTTACCGAGTACCGAGTGCTTAGATTCGGTGTGTTGGTTCCTTTAAACTGACTGTGAAGCTCAACATCACCTCATCCCTTTCCTTAGAGAACAATATATAACAGTGGTTTTCCTCTCCAGTAGTGGGAGCCATTGAATCAGGACAATGACAGAGTTGAACTTCACATTGGATCTCAATTTTTAGCTTGGGAGGATGGATTTGGAGGACAGGAGAGTCTCTTGATATGAAAATTTGTTAGGCATTTAATCATCACTCACTTTTGCAATATTTTTCTCTGAGTACTTGGATATCCTGTGAATTGATTCATACAATGACAGTGAGTTTAGCCTTTATATCTGGACTGTCCTAGTTCAATCATCTCTGCCTCTTACCACCATTGTAAATATAGACAGATTATTTAACCTTCTTTATGATAAGTATCAACAGCATGCACATGATATCTTCAGTTAGTTTTAAACAGATACTAGCTGTATTATCAGTACCATCATGACTGTTTTTGTCTTCAGCTATATCCTTGTAGTGGGATCAGTCAGCTCTCTGCACTCCCCTACTCTTTCACCCCCAACTCCACTGGATAGAGCAAGGCTTGACAGATAGCACTTAGAGTCAAAGAGTTTGACAAAACTTTCAACCTTACACAAGTGGCAAACCTCAACAGTTTGACTCTCCTGTTAACCAACTTATTTTTCTTAACTATCACTCTGTGCACTTTATATTCACTTGTTTTTGGAGTATATAAAATATCAGTTAACTGTGGTTTTTATGTGGACAACAAATATATGTTAAATAAAATTAAATGCTATTAAATAATTTTGTAGGTCTACATATATGGCTTTTACTACAGATTTTTAAAATTGGGCTTTTTTGGCAATAAGCAACTGTTGACATGGTCAGCAGAGAAAGTAACATAGGAAGTTCTGGTAAATAAAATAAAATTAAAACTTTGAGGGTGAGATCCATAGTTAGGATTATTTTATACGTCATATGAGATCATGAGGGTCTCAGACTTATAGTGGTAGAAATAAAGGGGAAAGAATGTTGCAGAAAAAAATCTCAGAAAAGGAAACAACAGGCTGTGAAAACAGATTGTATGTTAGGGACAATGGTAAGAGAAAAAACAAAGATGGCTGGGATTTTAATCATGAGTGATTGCCTGGCTTCTGAGACATTCAATCAATCCTTTCACCACCCCTCACACTACATCCAACTCAGAGACTTTATTATTGACAGAAAGCAGTAGCCAAAAGTGAGCACATCTGTGCCAGTTCCCTACGTCACCACATGTCCACCAGCATGACACAGGTGCCTGTGGTGGATAAAGTGCACAAAATGGAACACAGTCAGGAAGAAGCCCAGGCCATAGGCTCAGCAGCGAGCAAACACTGCAGCAAGCCGCAAATAAGCTGCTCATTATCCCTCCTGTCCCCTGAGAAGGACACAGGTCCTAGTATTCTTGCTTTGACTGCTTGGACCTACTTGATTGACTATATGACCAGCTACAGCAGCTACTCATTGTGAGGAGGTGAAGCAGCCTGCATCCTGGCCACAAAGCAGGAATTTTCAGAAGCTTCCCAGGATGAACAACCTTCCAGCACCTAACCTAATTATTTCTTCTTCCCGTATTTTGTATTCATGAACTCTAATGGTTGGTAACTTCAAAGTTATTGGTTATCTTAATGTGGTTTCCCATCAGTAATTGTGTGACAAGTTGATTTCTACAATGAGCACTGCCGAAATTGTTTCCAACTTCTAAAATAATCTTTTGTCATGAACTATTTCTTAAAATAGGCTTCCTGGAGTCCAATTCTTATCTAGCTTTGGAGATTCTTTTTTAAAAAAGTAAGAATTAGTCCATCAGATAATATGGTTATACATTTCATCTAGCCTTTAAAATGCATAGGATAGTTTACTTCCTAATTTTTCTAGGTAACATAGAAGTCTTTCAGAAAGTTTTATATTTCATTAATTGAAGTAGGTCAAGGTTGATTGATTTATAGTAGACCATGAATTCTACCTACATAAAGGAAAGCAAAAGTAAAGATTAGAACTTGCAATACTTTAAACTATTTCTGGGTAGAGGGTACTATGGAGAGAAAAGGGCTGTCGCTGTATTTTTTTATAGTAAAACTGATTTTTTTTTCCTGCTCTTCAACAAACAGAAGACCAAATTATCCAGGAGTTTACCTTTCATGTGTCTTTAAATTCTAATATATTCATGGATCGCTTAGACATAAAAATAAACAGCAACAATTTTGTGGAAGGAAAGAGGTTATTTGTAGATTTGGATTTTTGGGGGGAGGGAGTTGAGGAATATCTTGATTTGAGGTTTTTTTTTTAATTAATGCCCCTCCCCATTCTATATCTCTAGTTTGTGACCTGATGCTGATTGTACATCTCCTAGTGTGCACATGGGGACGGCTTTGTCAAGGTATCTGGCTTCAGCTAAGAGCTAGATTCAATAACGTTCTGCTGACTTGCAGGCCACAAAGCCTCTGATTAAGGGTCATCACATCTGGCACCTGATTTGATGTCAGTAGCTAACCTTCCTTTCACCTTCCTCCCCATAGACTTAACTTAGTAGTTCTGAAGATATTATACCCTGCCATCTTGCTGACTTAGACTAGGCAGTGACAAATTTAATGTTACTTCACCTCTGTGAGGATGAGTTCAAGACCCGTCACTGTGCTCAGACACCCAACAGCATATTTGAATATTCTGAACTATAAGGCTGGTGGCATTAGCTAGAATAGTATGGAAATTGTGAAAACATACAAGGTGTGCAAGAAATCATCAGTTCATTTTCTGGAGGTGGTTATCTCAGAGGTCACAAATTGCCTTTGTCTAAAGATGCTTCCAGTGGTTTAAGAAATGGCCTATTCATGACCAAGGCTAAGGGATGAGTAATCTCTTACACTGTTTTCCATATCAAGAGTCTGTTGTTTACAGGAAATGAACACAAAGTAGAAAATGCAGATCTAATGCTTCTCCCTGACCTCAACGTTTTGAAAGGACAATTGGCATTTGGGCTCACTTTTCACTGAAGCAAAATAACAATTTACATTTCAATTGTGGTTTTCCCTAGACATACTAAAATGTATGGTTCTTTGAACATGTCAGTCCAGCAGCATTTTGCACAGATAATGTTTCTAGCATCTAAAATGATGTGTCTGGCACCTCATCTATACCACCTTCATGAAGCTATTTTTGTTTTGTGTAAGAGTACAACATGAACTGAATACTCCTAATAAATTTATTCCCTGACTTTAACAGGAGGCAAGGTCAGAAGTTGGTTAATTATTTGGGAAAGGGTTTATTTGGTTGATGTCATCCAATAATCTTTTTGAGAACTAAAAATTAGTCTGGTTATTGGCTTAACCCAAATACATACTGGGTTAAAGTATAAGACTATTCAATTCAGTCACAGACAGTTGATATGGTAGAACTAGTTGACAGAGTTCTAATTAATTCATTGTGATAGTCAATCAAAAATTACTTACTGAGAAACAGTCAGGTACATTGCACTGATACTCAGTAGGGAGCCAAGAGGAAATAACCCATTCAAGCATTAGCTAAATGGAGACATAAACTGAAAGCATAAACTGGAAGCTAATGAGGTAGACATTTGTCTTTATGGAGTATCTACCTGTAACTATGTAATTAAATAACCCAGATGTACAATTGTGTTTGGGATCATCCAGCCAAGCAGGGATCCAAGCAGGGATCAAAACTTATTCCTCTTTAAACTGAAGTTGTCTCTGCCTGGGAGAAAAGAGACACAGAGTTAAGGCTGGCAATGAAACAACCAGATTACCTGTATATTTTCAATGGGAGAAGCCCCATTAATAACTGTATCACAATCATCTCGAGCTTGGGGTACTTGTTCAAGGTCAGTTTCCTAGGATCTCTGTGAAAGCTAATAAATACAAATCAAGCATGTGACTTTTAAATAAGCTCTTCAGGGGCTGGGGATATAGCTCAGTGGAATAAGTGCTTGCCTAGCAAGCTCAGGGTCCTGAGTTCGATCCCCAGTACCACAAAAAAAATAAATAAATAAATAAACAAGCTCTTCAGTTAGTTTTAAAGTAGGCAGTATACAATTCACACTTCGAGAAATATGCTTTATAGTTTCACACGGATCCTTATGCCTTTCTTGTTATTTTGATAAAGTATACTAAGGTGATTTTTAAGTTTCTATAAACATTAGTTTAGAGTTATAAGAATTCTTAATAGGGCCAGGCATGGTGGCATGTACTTGTGATCCTGGCATTTAGGAGGTTGAGGCAGGAGAATTGTCATGAGTTCGAGGCCAACCTGGACCATCGAGAGAGTTTAAGACTAACCTGAACTATATAGTGAGACCCTGTGGTAAAAAGAAGAAAAGAAAAAAATAATAATAAGATTATGCTTACATATTATCTCCATTATTATTTTTTTCTTATTTCCTTAAATTAAGAATTGCAAATTAGTAGCTGGTGGCTCCATATGGTTGTTCCATGGGTGATCTTCTTAATGGAATCAAATAATAATTTTTCTTAGTTGTCAACATTGAACTTTAGAAGATAATACATCACTTGAAATTTCAGTCCCTCTTTAAAAATTGGATAGTGTGAGGACATCATGTTTAGGGAAATTATCCAGGCTCAGGGAAACAAGGAAATAATCCAGGCTCAGGAAGACAAGTATACCATGTTCTCATAGGCAGAAATGAAAAGTAGACCTCAGTGTAAACTAGCAGTTACTGGGACTTGGGAAGGATGCAGGGTATGAGAGTGTGGAAGAAGGATGGTTGGATATTGTCAATATGCAGTCGATGTGTGCATGGAAATATCACACTGGACTCCGTTAGTATGTGCACTTAAAATGTGCTCATAAAAATAAAAACAAAAAATCAGGTGATTTGAGAGTACTAGCCCTCCATTTCATCAGGATCCCAGTCAACTAAAATTAGAAAGCAGCTGCCCCTTTCAATGGTCATTCGACTATAATCCCGTGACTCCAGAGCCTTTCCCTGACACCGTGGCCCAGTGTCAGGAGCCATTTGTCACCAGGATGGTTCAGATGCCTTTTTCCATTCAGCCCACTTGACTCATTTGTATCACCTTCCCAGCTCCTCTAGGCACTTGAGTTTATGACCTCTGTCTGAAAGGTACCTCAACACCAATTGCTTTTGAACAGTATTTGATGATGAAGACAGATATTCTATGTTCAGACTTGTTCTACCACATTCCCCTGGGATACCCTTACCATGCTCCTGGGCAGAATCTGGACTAATTCATTTCAAGAATGCTCATTAATCAACAGAGGTTCCAATCTAACGCAAGTCTTTCTAAGAGGCTGCACAGTTTGCCACATCTAATTGATGCACATATTTTATTTTGTGTTTTCTACAGCAAAAAGATGCTGCTTATACAGACTATGCTCTGAACAGAAAACATAATTGTTTGCAGTATTTTACCAAAAGTCACTTTAAAAACTTCAGCCTTATGTAATTACAATGCACCAGTGTAGGCTCATCACTTGTGACAGCTGTACCCCCCTGATGTGGATATTGATAATGAGGGAGGCCCTGCATATTAGGGGACAGGGAGTACATGGGAACTCTCTGTGTTCCCCTGAATTTTGCTGTGAACCTAAGACGCTCTGAAACAATGAACATTTTTTAACATTTCATTTTAAATTAGTCACATGTGCTCAGTAGCCCAGGATATGCAATGAGTGTCATGCCCTGTGTTTCTTCCATTTCATAAAGTATAATTTAAAATATTTCATATTATTTCTCACTAGGGCCTTGGAAGACTAAACAGCATGTAGCTTTTCCTAAGATCAAATATAACCTGACACTGGATACATAGGACTTTCCTCTTATTATTTTTACTCCTTTGATCCATTCATGGAAAAATAAGACTCCAGGAAATTTAAGATTAAAAAAAAATCTGTAAATAAAGTATTGACTTTCTAAGTTTGAAAACTACATGTTACAGTATTATTTTTCTCCTATAATCCATCTAGGCCTCTATTTTAGCTAGGGAAAGCTGAAGATCTAAGGATAAATTCATGACGACTTAGATTTGGGTTTCACATCTCTTACGTTTTGGCTGGGTGAACCATACTGATCACCCTTTTTCTGACTTTTCTTCCTTTATCTGTAAAATCAAATAATAATCCTACCTTGTAGACTTACTGAGATGTTTGTAGTTTGATGGATAAGACACATGGCACAGGTTTAATAAATTATATCCTTTATTTTAATTAGGGTAAGTTTATTTGTGTATTGACTAAATAGTCTTTTCAAAGGATCAAAGAAAAGTCCTTTAAAATGGAAGTAGCAACCCCTGTTTGAGTTGTTCTATGAAATAGCTGTATTCACCTAACAAAAGAAAAGGCAAATATGTTCTTTTTCTGTGACAGAACACGGCTTAAGTTAATACCTAATAATCATTCTTACCTGAAACCTCATCTTGCTTGTATTTCTCGGGTGGATGCTTTGAAGAATTTCATAGAAAAGTAAGTATTTCTTTTTAAAATTAATTTTTATTTTTGAAACTAAGATTGGAAAAACTATTAACACAAATAAAAATGGGTTGTAAAAAAGTTAGTTGATATATCAAAGAACAGTGTTGAAGGAATTAATGCTCACTCAGGGATATCTGCCTTCACTCGGGCTGGGTGTGCAGCTCAGGGGTAGAAAACTTGCATAGGTTCAATTCCTAGCATCATCCAAAATTTTTTTTTAAATGTTACAAAGAGTTTCTAACTGGCCCAGAAAATTGAGCAAACCGCACTTCTGTCCTGGGTCATCTTTCGTATTCTTCCTCCAGATTTCTATTGTCCTGGTCCTCTTCATGTCTGTGGGCCCAAACTCTTGCTTTCCTTTCTCAAAGCAGAAAATTGAATATGAGTGGTGGAAGAGTTTATGTTACAGTTAACATTTTTAGCTCTTACTATGTGTAGTCACTGAGATATAAATGGGTTTTTGCATGATGCATTAGCCAGATTTTTTTGCACTGTGATCAAATACCCAATAGAAAGGAGAAAAGGGTTTCCTTATGGTTTCAGAGGTTTCAGTTCATGGTCAGTAGGCTCCAAGGGAGCTACATCATGGCAGAAGGTCATGGCAGAGAAAAGCTCTTCAATCCATGGCAACCAGAAATGGAGGGTTGGAAAGAGAAGTGAGAGAGAAAGAGGCCAGCAACAAGAATGTGCCCTTCCAGGGCACACCCCTAAAGACCTGCTGCCTCTTACCAGGTCCCACCTCCAAAGAGCACAGTTAGCTCTGCACTCTTCAGTGAGTTAAGCTCCTGGTGACTCCAGTGGGCCAGTGACCCAACCGCCTTTCAAAAGCTCCACCTCAGAACACACAAGCCTTTGGAAGGAAATGTTTATACAACTCAAAGTATATTCCTTACTGTTATGGTTGATACATTGTGTCAGCTTGGGGAGTCTGGAGGTTTGGCCGAGTGATTCAGCAGAAAGCCACGGTGCTTACTTTGTATACATCCTAAACCTGTGGAAGAGGAGGGCATGGAGACTGTGTGAGAGCTACATGCCCCCTGGGTGGGGTTAGCCTGTTTATAATATAAGGAAAGGAAAGAGGCTACTTGAGGCCATTCGTCCCTTTTGCTGGTTTTATGCTGTGCTCTGCTGCCATAAACAGTTTGCCCTCTGCCATGTGCCACTCTGCCTCTCAGCCAGCCAAATATAGACTAAAACCTCCACAAACTGTAAGCTAAATAAATCTTTCCTTCCTTCATTTTCGGTGTTGGGTATTTTGTCTCAGCAACGAGAAAAAAGTAACCAAGACAAAATTTGGTACCAGGAGTGGGGTCATTGATGTGACTATACCTGACCATGTGGTTCAAGAGCCTTTAAAAATTGCTTGTGAAAAAACTTTAAAAAGATTTGGAGATGTCTAGTCAGAGCTCAGAAGACCAAAAGGCTGATAGAAATCCTGCCAGTAAAGACGAGGTTTGGAAGGTTTCTGTTGGAAAAAAGGACTGCATTGCTTGTTGGACTCCAGATAATATATGTTATGGCTTGGCAAAAAGTTGTCTACATTTTGCTTGTGTCCAGAGACTTTGCCTAAGACTGAGATTAAGGGTAGCAGTGAACTGATTAATCTGGCAAAAAAAATTTCAAGGCAGTCAAATGTTGGGAAAGTGGCATGGCTATTGTTGGGGCTTTTAGCCAGATTTATATTAAAAATCAAGAGCAAAGAGCCCAGCAGGATGATTTAAAATGTTGTGAATTTGGCCAAAAAGAAAGCATGAGTAAAGCTGTGGATTACAAAGATAAGGCTGAGGAGATCTCTATTGCTAAAAAAAACAAAAAAATAAAAAAGATGGCCTGAGGGCATCACAAGAAGCAAGTCTCTAACCTTTGCAGTGTCAAAACTGCAAAGGTGAGAGACCTTGCCTTGAGAAGGAAGCCAAAAAGCACCAGGTTCCAGAATGGAAGCGGCATAAAATATTTGCACCTCAAAATTGGATTGAGTGTGCCCAGCGATCCAGGTGCTTGATCCCTATGGCCAAGAGAGAGAAAAGTTTGGCTACTGCTCCAGGTGGCAGCAGACCTTGACATCATCCACGTGGCCCTGGCTTTAGGTGGAAAAAAAATGCAAGAGTTCTGAGGTTAAAGAGGCTTCCACCCAGATTTCAGCAGGCCTGGGAGGCCAGGCAGTATGACCCTGAGAGGGTAATATGTGAGGCCATAAGTATACAGCAAAAGGTACCCTAAAGACCTCAAAAGTTTAAAAAAGACAGGACCATAAATCATCTAAGAAAAACTGCAAAGAGGGAGCAAAGCAAGTCTAAGAGAGAAGCCATGGGAGCTGTAACCACCAAAAGTGCCATAGAGATGCACTCATACAAGCTCTTTAGAGCTCACAATGTGCCACAAGTTGCTTCAGATGCTAAATATAAAATTACAGGACATAATGTTAGCCCTGCTAGATTTTAGACTTGCTTTGGTCCCAATGCTCTATATTCCCCTGTTGGTGCCTTTTAAAATGGTAATGTTTATTTTGTGCCTTTAAACGTTAAGAGTGTTTAATTTTCATTTATATGGCAAGTGGGTGGCAAAATGTTATGGTTCTAATATAAGCATGTCTTTATATCTAAAAACTGGTTTAAAAAAATGTGTCTGGTTGCCAAGTTGACAAGGAGTAAAATGTTATGGTTAATACATTGTGTCAACTTGGGGAGTCTAGAGGCTTGGCTGAGTAATTCAACAAAAAGCCAGGGTACTTACTTTATATACATCCTAAACCTGTGGAAGAGGAGGGCATGGAGACTGTGTGAGAGCTACATGCCCCGAGTGGGGTTAGCCTGTCTGCGGTATAAAAAAAAAAAAAAAAAAAGGCTGCTTGCGGCCATTCCTCCCTTTTGCTGTTTTTTTGCTGTGCTCTGCTGCCATAAACAGTTTGCCCTCTGCCATATGCCACTCTGCCTCTGAGCCAGCCAAATATAAACTGAAACCTCCACAAACTATAAGCTAAATAAAGCTTTCCTTCCTTCATTTTGGGTGTTAGATATTTTGTCTCAACAACAACAACAACAAAAAATAACCAAGACATTTACATAAGTTAATCCTTTTTTTTTTTTTTTTTTGCGGTACTGGGGATCGAGCTCAGGACCCTGCGCTTGCTAGGCAAGCACTTATTCCACTGAGCTATATGCCCAGCCCCTACATAAGTTAATCCTGATAAAATCCTACAGGGAAAGAAATGACTTTCATTTCAGTGGCTGGTTAGATGACCAAGTCCCAAAGCTAAGTCTGGGACAGAAGCTTGGGGTGTCTGATTTCAAGGTATTTATACCTGTCATAATGATTAGTAGTGTTTTTTCTATTTATTAAAAGCAGTGAATAAACTTTAAAAATTTTTTTCATATTAAATTTAAAATGATAAAACTTGTTTTTTTGCTTGAGTTGTTTTCAGTTGTTGAATTTGTTTAATTGTGGTTTTTTTCTTTTTGCTTAATAACTTATTGGGTCTCAATGGACTGAAATAATTTAAATTTTGTCTTACATTTTCATTTTTATAGTTATGTATTATTGCATATTATTAGGAGTTTTCATCATCCAGAGCTATGGTTACCTGATAGACATAACACATGCCATTTATTCAGTATTTGTGAGTTGTATCAAGCTTACTGACTAATTCCGGGTTTTACTTTCTTCATCTAAAAATTACAGCAAAGGTGCTTTTCCATTTTTTTAATACTATCAGAACTTGAATAAAATTTATATGGAAATTTAGATGTTAAAAATTACAGAGAACCTATAGCTAGCAGTGCAGCTCAGTTTCAGCACTTGTGTATCATGCATGAGGCTCTTGGTTCCTTCTCTAGCATTAGAAAAGAATATGGTGATTCCTTAACTCCATCCTAAAACTCAGTCTGGGATGGTGGCACATGCTAATAATTCCAGCCCTCTAAAGGTAAGGCAGAAGAATCGCTATAAGTTCAAGGCCATGTGTGATGGGCTACATAGTACATCAAGGCCAGCCTGTATTACATAGTGAGACCCTGTCTCAGAAAATATGGTCAAACGAACAAAAACCCTCAAAACTTTAGCTTTCCTTTGACTCAGCAACTGTTACTTCTAGTCACATTTTGATATGTAATTGTGTTCTTTAACCTTTTTTTTTTAGTGTGCCGATTACTTTTTTCTTCTGACTTCTAGAATCTTAAGAATATTTAAATTGGAAGAGAGCTTAGAAAAAATTTAATGCTATTCCATCATCTTACAGTTGAGAAAATAAAGTTAGCTTGTGGTAGAGCTGAAAATCACATTTTGTATACTTTCCAGTTTTATATGATTTCTTGCTCATTATATGACAAGAACATTAGACATAAAACCTTTGATTATGTCCACAAATTAATAGCTGTTTGTGACAACAATTTTTACCACAATTAGAGCCATACTTCCTCCCCCTCTCTTCACTCTGTGATAATTTATTTCCACTCATTCAATCATTAATTTTAAGGCTCTGGGCTATTATTTCATCAAATAAATTTAATTGGGAGGTTTGTTCTTTTGTGCATACAAAGAAAGAAATGTTGAAAAGGCATGTCGGCAGTTCAACTATAAAGGTCTGTTAGGGTCTCAATGTGTGTGTATCTCTAAAATTCGTGTATGGAAATCTCATCCTCAATGTACTGAGACTGGGTAATCAGAGGTGGAGACTGGGAGGTGACTGGGTCATGAAGGATGGGACAACTGGCCTTATAATAAGTGCCCAAGTGAGCTTGTTTGCCCTCTTCTTACCCTTTCCCTATCTGAGGACACAGGGAGAAGATGCCATCTTTGATACAGAAAGCTCTTTTCAGACATCAGGTCGCTGTAACTTTGGTCTTGGATTTTCCAGCTTTCAGAGAGATAGGCAATCTATTCTGCTGTTTATAAACTACCCAGTCAAACACATTTTTCTTATGCCCACCCAAATAGACTAATACAGTCAATTTACATTTTAGTTGTCAGAAGTCTTTTGGTCTACTTAATATTTGGATATTTATTCTAAGGCAGCTGTCAACACTTACAACTAAGTGCTAAGGCACTTGGATGTTGGAAACTTAACACATACAAAGTAGTGAAGTAACTTTACCCTGGAAATTTACCCTTGAAATTTAAGATTAATTTTTTTTCCTCAAAAAAAAATCTTTGTTCTTTTTAGAAAACCTATACTTAAGAGGCACACACACACACATCAAATGGAGCATTTGTGACTATTGTGGATGTAAAAAAATTCCCCACTTCCTGTTCCACCCCATGGTTTCTCTCATTCCCAGTTCTATTGCAGCAGTTTAGGTAGGAGCTCAGCAATAATCCTGGAAACTTTCCAACTGTGCCTTCTGTTCCATGCTTTCTTCACCTCAGATCCCCTCCCTTGCCTTTCTTCTACTTAGCAACCAGAGCTGTCGATTGCTGGTGGAGGAAAAATCGACTCAACAACCTTGGCCTGAAATTTACTCTCCTTAAAGTGTTCCTCCAACATCCTCAGCATTTTCAACCTATTAGGATTAATGATGTGTGGAAAGATACTTTTGAAGGGATTTTAATTATTAGTAAATGGCAGCAGAGATAAAGTTTTGTGGGGGTGTGCTGGGGTTGGGGATGGGCACGGATATATCCACATGGGGCCAAACTCTCTTTCAGGCCACAGGTAGACAAGGAATGCTAAGCTGAAATGCCTAGGAGTCCTCTGCTTCTATTGTCACCATAGCCTGGCTTCCCATATTTTGATGCAAGTTGTTTTACACGTTTTCTCCTGGTAAGAACATTCATGGCTTTTCCTTTTCTAAGAACTCATTATCTAAATGAGTTTTTCATAAAGCAGATATTTAGTATTCATGAAACATTCTGCCCAATTTTCAGAGCTGTGGTTTCAGAAGGCTCCTATGAGGTCTCAAATGACACTCAGGAAATGTGATTTGGGAGTAGGAGTGAAATTATTCATCGTAGTCATAGAAGCATCAGAATTTTAGCCGATATAAAAACAGATGTAGTTCCAGATGGAAAGAATATTTTTAAAGGGATGATTATTAAAATAAAGTGTTTATTTACAATTTATTATTTGAAAGAAATAGGAAGTCTCAAACAATATCCTGCTATTAGCCTGCAAACACAAAAACAATGAAACATCTGCAAACTCAATTTAATATTTAATGATCACAATGAGTTAAAACAAGATTAAGGAAGATTTACCCAACACATTCAATAGAAAAAATACTTTCTAAAGAGGGAAAATGCAGAAAATTGAAAGAAACATATCATTCAAAATAATTCTAGAATGGATAGTAAATATTTTCATTTTTTTATAGTGTGATTAAAGAAACAAAAACTGCATGTAAACATGCACCAGTAAAAACAAAAGTAGCTTTTACATGGACAGTGACGTATCCAAGGACTAGACATTTAATCTTCTGAAGTATAAATAATGTATTTGAACTATTCATTCATCTGCCCAATTATGCGAGCTTTTGCACATGACTGTATTCAAGACACTCTGACCTGATCGAGTCCTCACTTGCCAAATGGAGATTAAAGCACCTGTCAAGGACACACACTCAACAAATGGTAGTTAATAGGAGTTAAAATCACAATTAACTTGCACTGCCTATTATGTTCCAAGCACTTTGATAAAAGCCCTAAATATATTACTTTAATTAGATAGTAGATGTCATGCTGATGATGATAGTGAGATCTTGTGGGATGTTAGAAGAGTGAAGTGGTAATTTTAAAATCTAAGATAAAAAATTGCAGGAAAATAACTGAATCAAAGGTTTTAGCAGAGAGGATCAAAGGTTGTGGTAAAATTCAGGGAGTCCTGACTTGTTCAAGCTAACATCATCCCTTCCCTAGTTCTTCCTTTGTTCCCTCTTTCTCTTTTTTCCTTTCTTTCATTTTCTTTACACAGTACTGGTGATTGAGTCCAGAGCTTTTGCACTGAGCCTTATCTTTGGCCCTTTTGTTTTTATTTTTTGAGACAGAGTCCCATTAAATTGTTAAATTGTCCAGACTGAGTTGGAACTTACGATCCTCTTGCCTCAGCCTCCCAGAGTGGTGGAATCATAGGTATGGAGCACCAAGCCTGGTCTCTATCTGTGCTAAGAGGCATGAAGGCTCCTGCTCTTCCACGGAAGCTCTGTCACTGCTGGTGCTGCGATTACTGTAACCACCAGTTACCTCCAGTGTGTCCTGAGTTCAGATGGGAAGAGAGCGCCTTTGACTAACAGATTTATATTCATACTTTCTTGTGGTATTATGACTGCAAAAAAGAGGCTTGCTCATCTTCTATGGTGCCAGTAGGCTACTCCTTAGGAAAAAGAAAGTAGGCAACGCATGAGTGAAAATGATTTTATTGGCTTCATGCCCAATATAGAAAAAATAATCTCTTAACAGAATGATTGGAAATGACAGAATAACTGCATAAGGGCAAGAATTTGAGCATTACATTTTAAGTGCATTAAAATACCTGTAGAGTAACACAAATTGTTTTATTGTTATCACAGCATTTCTCAGTTACATTAAATTAAGAGTTGATTACTGAAAATTGATATGCAATTATAATAATGTCCATAATTATGTCAGGATAATTAACCATGGCAGATCTTTTGTGCAAATGCATTGCTCTGTTTGTAGTTTTAGTAATAACTTATTATTGATAGGACTTTTCTCATTGGCTCTAGAATGAAGTTAATCATGAGAGATTCTTAATTGTGTGCTCTTTTAAATCAATGGAAAAACATCTGAGTTGTAACACACATTTTCAAACCATACGAACACTCAAGGAAAAGATTTACACATTCCTAAAACATGTTAATAGGCTAAATTTTTATTACAGAATGGTATACTTTTCAACTAAGGTTTAATACTCTCTATACTTAACACTTATAATCTATATCTAAGGTTTCTTACTTCTCTCCCGATCCTCCATTCCATTCAGTCCAGTATCTATTTAATGCTTCTACACCAGGAGGACATGATGGAATACCATTGTCAATCCTCCACATTGATCAAAATAATACTCTGCTAAAGGTCACACAAAATATAAATGAGTTATATTTTCTACAGTTAATGAGTCTTCAAAAATATTGTGCTCACTTAACTACTTCCAGTTTCTGTTTGGCTTGGAATCCTCCTCCAAGCATCTCAGTAGGTCTAGCCCCACTGGAAAAAAAAATTTTTTGTGAGAAAGAAAACACATGCACCTAACTTTTAATATGGTATACTGTGATAATTGTTCTGTAATAATTTTATTATTGTTATTTCTTACTGTGCACAATTTGTAAGTTAAACTAAAATCCTTATAATCCTTTCACCCTTGTAGAATGAATAGTGGTGTATCTGCTTTCATTCCTGGCATTGGTTATTTTATGTACATTTGTATATATGTATATATTTATGAATCTTCGTCAGACAAATAAAAGTTTGTCATTTTTATTGATCTTTTCAAAGAACTAGCTATGAATTTTTATTAATTATCTCTTTTTCTGTTGTCTATTTCATTGATTTCTGGTAATGATCACTACTTTCTCCCCTTTTTTGATACAGGTGTAAGTTGGTTTTTCTTTAAAAAATTTTAAGCCTAGATTATTAAGATTCTTTTTCTCTTCTATTATAGGTGCTTAAAATAGCAAATGCCTTTCAAATGTCTGTTCTACTGCAACTCATAAATTTCAAACTTTTCATTCAGTTCAAAATACTAATTTCCTTTACTTCTTTGGCCTATGAGTAATTTAATTTTCAAATATTTCAAGTTTTCAAACATCTTTTTATTGTTGATACCTAATTTAATTCCATATATATAGGGAATGTATTTTGTCTGATTTGAGTCCTTTTAAATTTATTAAGACATGTTTTATGACCCACTATATGAGCTATCCTAGAGCATACACTCTTCAAAAAGAACACATTTTACTGTCATGATGTACAGCGGTCTGCACTCATCAGTTGGGTTGGGGGTGTTTTTCATGGGTTCTGTATTCTTAGTTTTCTTTCTAGTCATCTTAACCATTACTCAGAGTAGGGTATTAAGCTATTAATGCTTGTCTATTTTCCTTTTCATTCAAATTTTTTCTTATTTGCAGTGCTGGGGGTGACGCTTGGTGCTTCAGGTGGTATGTAAGCACCCCACCACTGAGCAACAGCTCCAGGTCCATTCCACTTAGGGTCACTGTTGGGTAGGTGTACACTTATCATTTAACTTTCTTAGCAATATACAATATCTGTCTCTAGGAATATTTCCTGTCTTAAAGTCTACCCTGCGTGCTTTTAGCATTGCCACTAAAAATCTCTCATGGTGACTGTTTGTATAGCCTATCACTGGTAAGTTTTGTTGGTCTTATAACCATCACAATATATGATACAGTTTTATAGTTTTATAAAAAGTTATTCTTGCAGTGCTTAATATGCAAGCTTTTCTATAGTGAGAAAACTATAATTCTTTTGCTTTTATGGATTATTGGTGCAGTTTGAAGTACAACAATAAATATCTGATTCATTAAAAGCAATTATTATCAAAGCAAGCACAAACACATTTTGCTTCATAGTATTGTTTCTTGATGTCCTTTGACCTGCACGTTAGATATTAGATGTTCAGAATGACACTTGGCTACCTTTCTGCCTAGCCTGGATTTGTGAAATCTACAAAGGTTGTTCCCGCAACTCCTGTTTCAACGCAAACATCGCATTTTAAGCAGACTAGTTTAAATCAGATGGCTTAATTTTAGGAATTGCTACCTCTCCTTCAAGCCTTTGTTGAAATAAAAAAAATTTTTAGACCATTAAATATATGTCATATACTATGTGCAATGTGCACAGTGCTATCTTTTCTCATAATTAAAACAGACACATACTTTTGAGCTTTTAGGAATCACTATTTTAACAGGAAATGTAACCATTACATCTCTCCCACATGAAGAAGATTTCTCTCTAGCACTGATCCTTTAGCATTTTAAAGACTTCTTCAGTGGAAGTTTAACTGACTGCCCTATTTGTTAACGTTTAAGGTATGTGATTATTATCTAGGTAGTACCTGACAATACAGACAGGACTTCAATATTCATATTTCAATAGGAACTTTAAAAGTTGTAGTCTGCTCAAAAAAACCACGTAGGATAAAAGATCATTTTAGGTTTTTTTCCTGTCCTCTCAAATATCAATGAAATTTTTCCTGATATTTTAAATAGAACATGATTATCTAAATACATTACAAAATGACTATATTGGTATTTCTGGATTTGTGGATCTCTTAAAATCGCTACTGTATTTGATATAATAAGGACAAGAAAAATGATGCAATTATAAAAAAGTGTAGGGAGTGATAGAGAGTGGAATGTAAGATTCGCATTAACTGAACGGATCCGTATAATCATGGATCAGGAGAATAAATGAGAACCTTTCCTTCTGAGAATTAACATTTATTTTTTTTCCCTAGGAATATCTATTGCTATCAGCAATTTACTTTGTTCCACTGTCCGTTTGACTTTCCATTTTAGGACTGTAGTTCTTCACTGTCAAGTCTTTCTGATCAGTACACACACACACACACACACACACACACACACACACGGTAACTTACATGGCTCAAGTAACGCACACCTGCAATTTGCTAACCCTCTTTTTTGTCACTTGAAAGTCCGATATACATACATATGTACAACTACAAATGAGCCCAATTTTCACTTAAATTTCAAGTCCAAACCAAACATTTCTACGAAGACTTCTTGCAGCACGCAATGACAGAAAATAAACGTTTCTGATGTAGGCAGTTTTTAATCGGACGGCCAAACACGGCCGCTATCACTTTGAAGAAATAAAAAGCAGTATAAAACCATCCGAATTCAGATCCCTCCCTGGAAAATGTGCATCTTTCCCCTACTTCGTTGACTATTTCATGCCAAAAACTAGTTTCTTCACATCATGTGAAATAAACATAGGATTACAGTATTTAACTCAATCTGACGCCCAGTGAACATCAAATCTGTTCCAGAGTAAGTGAAGAAAACAAAACGGCATCAGTCGATCAAAGACCAAACCAAAAACACCTAAACCCGAACGCCGGACTGGCAAAGCGGCGGAGCAAGGGACTCTTGGCGAGGTGCGCACCCGCGACCTGGTCTGGCTGGTGAACTCCGCGGCGCTGCGGTGAGCAGCCCTCCCGCGGCCTGCGGTGTCTTCCACGGAGGAGTCTGCTGCTCCCACCCCCGGCTCCGCAGGCTCGCGGCAGAAAGGACCGCGTCTCCGCCGCGGCGCCCGACAGCAGCGGGTAGCAGGCGGGCACCTGTTCGCCGCTCCTGCCCACGTCCGGCGCCTCGAGGGCAAGAAGCTGCTGCTTTGCTTTCCACATTAAAGGTGGCCAATCGTTATACGTGACAAAAGTTAGGCACGTTTCTAAAGGCGATTTGGAGGGTGGCTCGAGGACACAAGCCATACTCCTACACCCCGCTGCGCCCCCGCTTCCTCCTCCGAGCCGCAGAAGCTACATGGAAAGACGTAAGCGCATGCGCCGCATTGCGGCCATCACTTCACAGTACTCCATAGCCCCGCCCAATCGCGTCACGGGGCAGTCCGCCTTCCTACCGTAGGCCGCGGCAAGGCAGCGCCCGGGAGTGACGTCCTACGTGGTGACGCACATGCGCACGGAGCCGTGGAGACGCATGCGGGCCGTAGACAGTAAGTTTCCGCGTTTGTTTAGCCCGGCTTGTGTAGTTGCTTGTACTGCGTTTGTCGCATGATTTGGGGGCTGCGGGCTCCGGCGACCCGGTGGGGGCTGCGGGCCAGCGCCTTCTGGGGAGCCTGCGTGGGCCAGGACTGGAGGGAGGCTCGGCCCCTAGGCCCTGGGAACTCCCGCCTGTCCGAGAGCCGGAGCGCGTTCCCTGTCCTGGGAGCCTTTCCCTGGGCGCCCCTCGCCGCTGTCCCCAGCGTTGTTGCTGGGCGCCGCCTCCCAGGATCGATGTGGCTGGGCGCCCCGAGGATGCGGCGGCTCTCAGGCAGTTTGGAAGGGTACTTTCGGAAAGAGGAGGTTTACAGCGACGTTGCATCAGCGACACACCCTGCAGTCTCAAGCCCTGACGGGACTGTAACTTCTGTGTCGTAACAAGAGTGTGGCAGACAGGAGTGGCGTTTCACTTAATACGGGACAGAAGATCATCTAAGTGAATATCCCGCTTTTTTGCTCATATTTTAAAACCTTTTGAAATAGATTTTCTAAAAGCGGATCACAGCATCGTATGTTTTCCCAAAGTGAACATAAGCTCTTTTAAAAACTTGGTTGTTATGCAGGTGAATTATTGCATAGTTATGTTATTGCGGTTAGGCTTCCCTGGATGAGGTGTGTAGCACCCTTTCAGTACGTTCAGTGGCATGCAGGCTTTTAAAAAATTCTTTGAATTGCTTATGAAAAGTCTTCGTCTGATTTCTCCTTTTTCCTTTTTTTCCAGTTCTAAAACACTTTAGAGGTTTATTGTTTGCTGCTGGCCAGGCTTAGATTGGGAGGACAAGTTATCTTTCAAGGGATGGTAGCAGTACGGTCATCCCTGAGTTGTTCCAGGACTACGAGGCGCAGCATTACCTGGGAACTTACTGGAAGGCAAATTTTGGAATCTTACCTAAGATTTACTGAGAGTCTTCGAGCAAGTCTTCCAGTTGGTCCTAATACACTTGGATGTTAATGTTGAAGAATTACTAGCATAGCACTAAAGAATATCCATTGTGAAGTCACAGATAATGGAATTTGAATTGAGCTGTGGTAATAATACAACCTTGGACAGAGCCCTTACTGTTACTTTGTGGGACTGTAAATATTCCAAGTGAAGACTCAAGAAAATTGTTTAATACCAATAAATACAAAACACTCAAAGGTGAGATGTTATAAATCACTTTCCAGAACTGTGTGAAGTAATCATTATAGATTATACTGGAATCATTACTTGTTGAATTCTTAGATGGATTTAGTGCTCAGATATGACCACTGCTTGAGGATGTTTAATCTGTTTACCTCCAGATTCAGTTGTATTCTAAATGGTGGAGCGCTGGGTGAAGGGTCCGTTCAAAGATATTGCAATGTGTACTAATACTGATGCTGTTGAGGCTGCAGTGCTTTTACAGATAGCCTTGGTAATCATGTCAGTATAGTGTTTAATTCTTTGCTAGTGCGGTTCCTTCAGCTTAGTTATACCTTCACCCAGGATTTGGTAAAGTCTAGAAGTAAGTACCGGCTGTAGAGATGAAAAGCGCCGTCAGAGCAGTTGACTGCAAGCAAAAGCCGAGGCTGACAGTGTTTCTGTCTTCTTCATTCTTGTGTTGCACAGATCCACCACAGCAAGGGAGGCCTCACAGCCACTTTCCAAGCCTTCCTTTTCTGGTAGGATCACAGGAGTTACATAAGATACGGCCGTCGGATGTGGTGTTTTCTTACAACCATTCCTTTTCTCTTTAAGGGGTTGTTACAGGATACAAAGACAAATACATACTCGAGATCTGAAGCTGCTGCCCTAAAGCCAGCTTCAGTGCAGTGTTGGAGAGGGTCCGTGCCAGTCTGCAACCTGCACAACAAATCACTTTGATTGCAGAATACTGCTCTTAAAGCCACATATGGCTCTCACATTGTGTATGATAGTTCTCAGATAAACAGGTCACTTTAGGTATCAGTTGTATGGATCATCTTAACCCTCTTACTAAATCAACACTGTCCTGTCATGAAATGTTAATTTTTTCAAAGGCCTAAACATTGATTCCATTTTTAAAAGGCAGATACATAGCAGTGGTTTTGAGTCTGGCAAAACTTTTTTTTGTCCACTAAGTATTGATTGTGTTCAGCAGACAACATCTTCCCAGCTTTAATTTCTTCTATGAAATAGGAGTCATAGGGTGCCTTCCCTAGACGACTAAAGTCAATAATGTGTACAACATGTCAGCCATATGTTACAGGCTTAATAAATATTGCTTTTTGGTGTAGGGGAAGAAAGGTATTTAGGTCTTTGTTGCATTGTTTTTTTTTTACAATATATTCTATAAGTGAGGTAATGCATTTTCACTGCACTGCACTTTAGTTTTAAATTTAAAAGTACTGATACAGAATAAAAATAGTTATCTAAAGTGAGATGAAAAATAGTTTACCTGGCTCTCTTACCAAGTGATAAAGATACTAGTCAATGCTTTAATAATTCTTGGCAATCAGAGAAAGCAAATACATAGAGAAAGTTAAAACTTAATGTGGTAGAAAACAAGATCTTCAGTTTTATCTTAATAGAACAACTTCTAGAAATCATTTTGGTCGTTTACTGGAAGGCCAGGGGGTACTGAATGTTTGTCTTTAGTGATTCTTCTATAGCCGACCTTAATGGGGACCATAAGCTGTACAGTAGATGCTGTCTGTTATAGGAGACGATACCTTCACTCAACATGTACACTCGAGAAAATGCTGTGATCCCTGCAAGAGTTAACATTTCTTCCGAGATGAGTGCTTAATGATAACAAATTAAATACTTTTGTAAAAAATTTATTTATTTTTTATTTTTTTTAATTTTAAAGACAAAAGAATGGAGACATACAACCCAGAATAACACAAAAACAATACAGGAAATACAAAATTATAGAGAAGATAGTAGGGAATTACCACTGGATGCTGTATTACATAATGTTGTCTTTGCATTTGTTACTCAGTTATACAGACGATGGCTTGTTCGATTGGTCAGTTTTCTCCACCCTCATCTCTGTTGTACTACCACCCACTCAGTCGTCTTCTCTTTGATAATAAGTGTACCTTTTGGTTTATTTATTCCCTCGGGCTCTCACATTGGGAAAAGATACGGCTGCTTCAACTTATGCTGTAAGAAACACACAGTTTGCTATGGCAGGAGGTGGAAAAGCACCCCATCCTCAAAGCTGGTAGATAGGCAGGAAACCAGGTTCACTATGGTCAAGGCCCCCACTGACAAGCCCTCAAGGCCATTGAGGGCCCCGTTGAGTAGGCGGGATTACCCAGTGAACCACCAGGCTCCACTTTGATGCAGCGCATCCAGAGGCCCGGTCCAGTCCTCAGGGTTGCCCTGGTGGACTGCTGGGCTCCACCCCATTGCGGCGCTGCCGGGGAGTGGTGTCAAGTTCACAGGGTTGTCCCTGCAGACTGCGGGCTCTGCCCCATCGCCAGGCTGCCGGAGGCCCGGTCCAGGTCTTCAGGGTTCTCATGGAGCCTGGAGGGAGCCCCCTCCCCCCTCAGGCTGCTGAGCTCCTGTCAAGGCCCCCGGGGTCCCTTATAGGTCACTAGTGTCTCCCTGCAGGCTGCCTATGACTCTTTGGAGACTATCCCCATCCAGCTGGAGAACCAGGTCTGCCCCCTAGTTCCAGGTCTTCACCCCCTCCCACCTCTCCATCTCCAGTGTTGCTGCTCCCTGCCCCTAGCAGCTGGGCATTGGGCTTACGATGCTGGGCAAAAGTGGTGTGACATCTCCCCCACCCGTGCTCACTGTGGTAGTCCAAGGTGTGTGCTAAGTTTAGTTATTCTAGGAGGGAATTAGAGGAGTTTTTAGGTCTGCTATGTAGAGTATGTTGTCTCTTGGACTCCAGGACTGCTACTTTTCATGTGATTTGTTGCTATGGGCTCATACAGGGGTCATATATGCAAGCAGTATGAAGGCCCTCTTGGTGCTTATATTATTAGTAGTTTAGGGTAAGTCCTGAAGCCTGTGGACTCATCCTGTTGCTGTTGGGAACACAGGTTGAGTGCTCAGGCCACCAAGACTCAAGGTGCTCAGAGAGGGAGTTCAGGGTGGGAGCTGAAGCCCAGTAACTCAGCTCATGCTTCCTACTTGGTGTTGGAGTGAGAAGGGTGTGGGGCCTCGTGGTCCACCTCCATCTGCAGCTCTTTCTTACTGTTGTGCTCCAGTTCCCGTTTGTTCTTTGGCTGGATCCCTGGGAATTGCTGTGGCACTGGGGTCACCGCCACTGCTCTCTGCTGCTCTCTGCTGGTAGTTGCTCACACATTGGAGGGGTAGGAGGCCATAGCCTCCGGGTAGGCATAGAGCTGGGTGTGGTGGGCTGTGTACTGGTTGCTTTGACTCCACCTTGCCTCTGGGTGCTGATTAGAAAGGTTGTTGAAGAGTGGGAATTCTTTTTAGTGGCTGTTGTAACTTCTCATCCTCACACTGGGTTCGACAACACCTCCCAACCGCAGCTGCCTCTTTTCTGGACTGTGCTTTTTCCACTTTTTTGGAACAGCTCTCAGAACTCCTCTCTCCCCTGGCTAAGTCAGGAGGCTCCCGAGAGCAAGGGCCTCTGAAGCTGAAGCTGCAAGTGCCAGTATGAGGGAGCAGGCTGAGGGTGTGTTTGGAGCGGTGACTCCCTCCTTCTCCGCTTCCTCTTCCTCCTACTGTGCCATGGCAGCCCTCCAAGCCTTTCCTCCAGGAGAGGTCTTGTTTGCTCTTTCTGTGGGCTTCAATTCCCCTTTCAGATCCTTCCTGGGCCCAGGGGACCTTTTTCTCTCTTTCCTTTCTTTCTCATGTTGCTGTATTCCAGTGCCTGGGTGGTGATCCTCCAGGAGGATCTTTCTCTGCTGCTTACCTAGTTGCCAAAGTTAAATACTTTTGTTTTCCATTTTTAAAAATGTAGTAATCCTTTATATTTTCCTCTATATGTGTGTATATATATCGCTATGAATACATGAACATGGAGAAGGTAGTTAAAAGCGTTTGTGCTGGGTTGTAATTTCGTTGACTTGGGAGTACACTGTTATAAGTGGATGGGGGCCAATAACAAAAGGAAATCCATACATTTATGTAAAGTTTCACATTTGAGTATATTTATATATATTTTTCTCTCTTAAAAACTGCTAGAAAGAGCCAGACTTGGTGGCACACACCTGTGTTCTACATATTCTGGGAGGCTGAGACAGGAGTCCAGCTTAGACAGCTTAGTGACTTGGTGAGATCCTGTCTCAAAAACAAAACTGGAAAAGGGCTAGGGTTGTCGTGTGGTCTAGAAAAGGCCCTAGGTTCTATCCCAGTACCTCACAACAACCAGAAGAAACTCTGTGCTGTTTACAGAGTAGAATCTATTCTTTATAAAGATAGATTTCCTTGAATGCTACAGTTATGTCACTTAAGCAGTAGTTCCCAGAATTATTTTTTCTACAGTGGGCTCTGTTGAGCAGAAAGAATCTTATTTGCAAAGTTCAGGATCTGAGAGACTTTGAGATTAGTGAAGTAGAAGGCCCAGGCTCTTGATCCTGGACAGCCATATTCTGAGGCAGAGGTGTGCTCAGGGAGCTCAGAATCCCAGGTGTCTGGGTATGAAACCATCTGTGGGACAGAAAACCTCAGGGCATAAGCTATACTGCAAAATTAGTGACAATAAGAATTCTGGTAAGTGAAAAAAAAAAAAAGAATTCTGGTAAGTGGAATTTACTAATTTGTACTGCAGTCAGTTCCCAGGTTTTTAGCAGTGTCAGTATATGTGTGGCTTCTCATGCAGAGGCATGAGTGTTTATTTATTTATTTATTTTAATACAGTCTTCAGTGGGATTCTGTGCACATTTTTGAAAGATCAGCTTTAAAAAAATTCCCTCTAAAGTTGTGACAGCTGTATCATTATTAAAAGCTCTGTAGTATTTTTACTGACCATTGTTTAGTATGACAAACGACTCAGGGAAAAAGAAGGCAGCAGAAAATATACATATTACTTGTGTTTACTCTCCACTGTTTTTTGTTGTGTGAAAACAGCTGGTCTGCATTTATATGGTAAAGTATTTGTCTTAAGAGTTAATTTTTAGTGAATGAGCCTTCATAGGAAAAATAATTTCTAATGCAAAGTATTTGTTAGATTGTTATTAATAACAGGAGTAGTAATATTACACTGTCATTTTTCCCGTGCATTGAGGGTTTCCTGGTGACAGTTGGAGGGTGGGGGAGGGGAAGTCACTTTCAATCAACCAGCTGCTCTGTGCAGCATCAATGATGGTGATATTTCAAAGCCAGTGGATAATTTTGGCTGTATTCAGAAAAGAAAATGTATCATATTTCCGGGATGCAATAGATATGGTGAGCAAGAGCCTTTTGGGATTTGGATGATACCCAACTAACAGGATGTGCATTCGGGTTTGTGTGTTGGTGTTATTTACAGCCTAGTTTCTTGGACATTACTCCTTGCACATCATGATTACAAAGCAGGAAAGTGTAGTTCTGTATGGGAAGCGGCTCATTACTATATGGAGAGGGAGGCTGAGTGAAAGACACACTTGGGTGATATGCTGTATGCTTTCCTATGTTATTTCATTTATTCTTCACAGTGATTTGAAAGTAAGTGGATTCCCCCGCATCTGTGGTAAAGATACAGAAGCAGAGCAGGATTGGTTGTATGATTTGCCCAAGGCCACATACTAGTAAATGATGGTATCCAGATTTGACTCAAGATCTTCTAGCTTGAGCTCCAGGAATGTTGTCATTACACCAACAGCTGTTTTGCCATAGTGCTAACTTGCTTATACATTTTTAATCCAAAGTCCCAATATTGAGAATACTGATGAATGAAATATTCATACTACAGTTTTATAAAAGTAATACATAATTGTATGCATATGTGTAAATGTATGTGTGTCTATGTGTTGGTAGCTACATATAATTTTGGAGTTTTTCCTTGAGGAAAAAAGACCCTCAGGCAGCATTGAAAGAAATTTTGCCACCTTTTCTCATGTTACTTGTACTAGCAATTTTGTAGTCGTGAGTGTTGCAATAATTGGTTGTAATTCTAAATTGGAACAAAGGTAGAAATATTGTGTATCTTGCCTGTGCAGACTCTTCCTTCATACCAACATATTTAAAAAGTCTTGTTTGTCTTTCAAGGCATGTTAATTTTATATTAATAAGAGACTGTTTTAGTTTTCTAAATTCTAGCCTGTAGCTGTTATGTCCCTGAATTAATGCCTGGAGATGTACCCTTTTATTTTCCTGAAATTGATGCCCTGTTTTGGATGATGAGTTTTCAAGAGTCCATTCATCTTCTCGTTGGCACAGACTAATGCCTGAAGTAGAATTTTCCTTTTCTTTCTTTCTTCAAAGTCCATATAAGCCTTTGAAACTTATTTTTGGTGTTTTCTGAATACTACATGCACTTTTGGTGTTTTCTGAACACTCCATGTTTTAATACAGGGATTCCTTAACAACCTACCTGTTTGATGACTGTTCAGACTTACAACCAAGGCATGCTGTTTGGGCTTAGGAACTTTTTGGTACCATTTTGTACATCTTGGTTTTAGAGCCTGAGTGTGTTTTTCTTTGTAGAGTACACCTTGTGTATACAGTACTGTAATTTTTGCTGATTGTACTGTACAGTGTAGTACTATAGTTTTATGTTGCTATATGTTACAGTACTGTGTGCGAATTATGCAAATAAAAGCAAAGTCATCAAGGTGGAGCTTCCTTTGACCATTTCTTTGTTCTGAATATTGTAATGTATGCACTGTGTACAATTCCTCATTTAGTGACCAATTCACTTAACCACTTAGTTGCAGGAACAAAACTCAGTTGTTAAACAAGGGATGTCTGTATATTTCTTCACATGGTCATGCTGTCTTTGCTTTTTTCTCTGCTGTAGTTTCCAAAAGGATAATGCTTATTTCTTAGTAGATGTCATATGCATAAGGCTTATTGATCGGGTTTCACATTATTGTTTTTTTTGGCTCATGATTGGAGAGATGTGATGATCTGTGTCTATAATGAATTATATGATTGTGAAAGATGATGATATACGTCTCTTTTCAGGGAAGCAGTCAGAACACTTTCATGTTTCTTCCTAAAGGCCATGATACTGAAGAGTTCGAAGAAGTCTCCCTGATTTCTTTTTTTTTTACGGTTTGATGAGATGAATGATCCTAAAGCTCTGAACAAAGCCTCTCATGAAGTGACATTTTATCAAATGTGTGTACTAGTCTTATTTTTAGTGGTAAACAAAGGCAGGGAGTTTAGAACAAACTCAAGAAAAATCACCTCAGAATTAGAAATATACTTTAAAAAATCTTAACTGTAAAAACAGAAAACCAGTTTTAGATATCTCTCCTTTTGACTCAGATCCTTTACCCAGCATCCAAGCGGACACACTAAGCATGTGGCTTTGGGAAGACTCCGCAGCAGTTGTTCTCGTGCTCACGTCATTAGCTCACTGTGTTGCGTTCTGGAGAAATGGGAGCCAGTGATACCTGAGATACACTGCGCTCTGCTTGTCAGCCCTTTGCAGATGCCTTGCATTTTGGGTGGGGAGTCTGATTACAAACAGCAGCACAGTTATCTAAGTTAGCTAAGTTAGCTAGGTAGCTTAGTTCCTAAGAAATATATTTTAAAAATCAACAGAAAAACCAAATCACCAGACTTCGGTAAAGGTCAACACCTCGTGTGTTCTTAGGTAGACTTGGTAGATCTGGAAAGCTGTTCATGTTAATGTGTGGAGGACTAGCTCCGAAAGCCTGTGGTCTCAGTATCTCTGCAGAAGTTCCCAATTCCAGGGAGAACCATTCCAGGTTTGCTCACTATCACTTTGTATCCATGCAGGAAAGGGGCATCGTTGGTTGACAGCTCCGCCTTTTCTGAAGACCATATTTAATAGGGGTAGGAGAGGAACTCATGTTGCTGAAAGAATAAGGTATTGATGCTAGGCAGGCACAGGGCCCTCAGCTGTTTCCTATCACTGAGTAATTTGTGGATGTCCTATGTGCTTTGTGGGAACACAATACAGCTTTGAGGCCTGGCATGCCTTTCCCCCCATTTGACTAGTTCCTGTGCAGAGAGTGTTTCAGTTACATAAATAATTCACAAACAATTCTTACACAGGATTAAATGAGGGGTGGTGGCAGCAGCTATCACTTCTTTATTGACTTTAGTTAGACAAAGAAATCTGATGTGGTGCAAGCATGAAAACGGAATTCCTTAAATCCTCTTGAAGGGAGTGAGCCTGGATGCTTGCACTGCAGCTCCCTGTGTGCCTCTGGTTTAAACATGTAGGTCTGAAGGGTCGTCAGCCAGAGAGCCTTAATGAGACCTCATTACCCTGAAGCTTGTGGTGTAAGAGAGAAGGAACTGCCTTGTGATTGATACTGGAAATCATAAGTGGTGATGGTTCAGAGTTGGAGTTGGCAATAATTTACCTAGCTGTGGAACCGAGTCCAGAATTATGTACAAAATCTAGTAGTTTCACTTCTTAGCTATTTTGTATGTAAATACAATTAATCATTTCTTTTGAAACTATAACACTTTTAAAAAAGAAGGGAAAGTGAAATTTTGTCTGCTGACATATTGAGATTTTTTTTACTCACCCAAAGTAGGGACTCATTAAATTCTCAATTCTTCAGATGATCCTGACAGAAACTCTGGTTTGAGATTATATAATACAATTTATTTTAATTAAAAATCATTTCATGTTCCTTCAACATACCTTATCTTACTGTTTAAAAAGCATATATAATTGATTGATATGATGCAGTTTAAAAAGTAGTATCATATAATCTCCTAGAAAATGCTAATTAAAACTACTTAAAAATTTTATCATGTTTTGTCTATGTGCACAAACACTGTCATTTCCCAATTTATGATCGATCAGTCTGTCTGTCTCAGGGACCGTACCCTTGATTATCGTGTCTTTTACTGCATATATTAATATTGTTAATCTTGTATATAATTTTGATGAAAGTATTGAGACATTTCTTTTCTCAAAGCTTGTTTATTCTCAGTTCCCTAACCACTTTTTATGTTCTGAAACTGTTAAAGTGTGATGTATTATCCATCATTGTGTGCTGCCTTTTTGCTGTGAATGTAGCAACAGCGCCTCTCCTGCAGCAATGTGCCCTGTGAAGGCTTTTGTCCTCTATCTTAGAGCAGCCTGACAGCCTTTCATGTTGAATTCAGCAGGATTGCTTTTCAGTTAACAGCTGAATGTTGCTTTCTAGGTGAAAAATAATTAAATGCTTTTAAAGATATATTTGATTAACAGGAAGCTGCACTGTGTAAATTAATTATAACTGTAATGATGTCATAGCCCTGTCTTTTGTTATTAACCAGGTAATTGACCAGAAGTATAGAAGTCTATTGTAACTGACAGTTAGTAGTTTGACCTTGTAGGCTGTCTAGAAGTGAAACATGCACAGTGAATGTAGATGCAGCTTGTTCATCGAGCTGAGTGTGCATCTGATCTTGGGATCTTATTTTTATTCTTCCATTGTTTCTTTGTTGAAATTGGTGGTCAGGATTATATCCTCCAAGTGAATTTTGTACTTATTTATTCTACTAAAAGCATCTGGCCAAACACAAATATCTTGTCTGTGTCCTTGGATAACTATAATCAGACACAAAACCTTGGCACATTTACGACATACAGTCCAGTAAACAAATATCAAATTAAATGAATCTTTAAAAAACAAAAGTCTAAATGTAGGGTGGGGAAGGTGAAACAACTTTTGATGGAAAGTCATAAGGAGAAAAATAGCAGCATTTGATAATTGAGAATTTATTTCTCTTGTAATTTGTCCAGGAAAGCTAAGAGCGTGTGGTATCTCGAGTACTTGACTGATGAGAAACTCCGCCTGTGGTGAGTTTGGTTAAAAAACAAGAGTGTAAGAATAATGCCTGGCAACCAGGAACTCATAGTTGCTGGGCTGTTTTCTCACCCATGTACTTCTGTGCTGTCAGCATAGTGAGCGGCTAGAATATGACATACACGTTCCTAACTCTACTATGCAGAGTCATTCCATAGAAACCACAGAATTTTGTAACAAACGATGTCAATGGAACATTCAAAAATTTTGTCAGTGCCACCTTCAAGAAAAGAGAGGAACCTAGGTAAATAGTACCACAGCTTTACGCGTGTTAAATGTTTAAGAGATAGGTAAGCTCCATGGTCAGCATGGCCCTTTACTTTCAGAGAGTCTTGAGCTTCTGAAAGTGATTAGAAGGATTTAGTTATTGTCAAGCAGTGGGAGGAGCTTTAGCTGCAATGGGAGTAGGGGTATAACTGCAGATTTGGATAGGTGTAGTTCATAATGTTCAGAAAAGTTGGGCTTTGAACATTGCTTTGTTTTACTTGCTTGAATATAAATGTATAAATTAACTTTATCCAGGAAACAACTGATGCAAAGCCTTTATGCAATGGCCTTGGCTATATGTAAATATTTTCAAAATGCACACTGATATTGTGATATGTATAATGAGAGTCCTCAGTGGTCCTTCTTGGGAAGGACTGTCCTTTGTGCTGAGATTATGTCCTTCTTAATTCTTTGGTGATTAAAGTGTTACAAGACAGTGGTATGAGCTGTGACACACAAAAAAGAGCTTGGGAGTCATCACCCTGTCCCCACAAGAAAAAAAAGATGAACAAACCGAAAATCAACTGATTTTCTTAGATCTTTCAGACAGTTGTTCAGGTTAATGATCTTAGGTATCTAGGACCACAAAATTGGGAGCTGAATCAGGATGGGCAAGACCAGGAGAGCTGGCAAAAGCAGAGATGAAAGTGCTATTTTGATGGGGACAGTCACTCTAGTTACTCATTATTATCTTTGCATTTTTATGTAAGGTCTCCAGGGTACTAAGGGGCTGCTGCTCCTGGCTCACACTACCAAGGCCTCATCTTTTCCTTTCATTTTCATGAAAGTCCCTAGGAATACATTAATTGTGAATCTGAATTTTATTAACTATGTAATTAAATTAAATTGATCTAAAATGGACACACATCTTTTGTTCTTATTCTGTTACTATTATTGAAACTAGTTCACAGCATTTCCTGTCTGCAACTCCTCCCTGAGTCTTACGGGTGTGTCCAAAGCCAATCCATAGTTCCTATGGATTTTTATCCTCGGAGCAAGTCCTTGGTAGAAAAACTTGGTTTTGTTGTGATGTTGGGTTTTTTGTTTGTTTGCTTTATTTCTTTAGACCACTTTATCCTCCTCCTTCTTAGCGGCAAGCTCAGGTTAGGAGCTGAAGTCCTCTGTTTAACCTGTTTCCTTTTGTTGTGCAGTATTCCTTCTTAGCTGAAGTCGACCTAACCTTTCCATAAGCACTGCGATTCAATCACATTGCTTACTGAATATCATTGGATTTGTAGGCTAGAACCAGTTGTCCAGTCTCAACAGTTTCTTTTGGCATGTCTTTTTCCTGGCTTGGACATATATTCCAGTGGCTTAGAATACATAATAATATCGCTTGAAATCATTTTCTTATATTTAAATTTCTCTCTTCATGGCTACCACCTTAGGTTTGCATCAGTAATGTTACGTGTTTGCAAAAATAAATTTTGTAAAAATGTCTGCAATGTAATTCAAAATCAGGATTTGCATCCAGAGTTTCTGCTGACTCCAGAAAACCCAGTGTGATAGTATTGGGATGTGTAACATTGGGGAGGTAGTTAGTTCATGGGGTGGATCCCTTACGAATGGCATTAGTGCCCTTGTAAAAGAAACCCAGAGATTGCTTTTGCCCTTTTTTACTGTATGAGGTACAACAAAAAAGGTAACACTCTGGAGCCTGTAAAAGGACTCTTACTGGAATGTGACCATCCTGGCACCCTGATCGCAGATGTCCAACCTCCAGGATTGTGGAAAAATTTCTGTTGTTGATGAGTAACCTTGTCTGTGGTAACTTAGTTATAGCAGCCTGAGCTAAGGCTATTGCCAAAAATTATATCTAACTGAAAATTTCTTGCTCTACCTTGCCTCTTTTGGTAAGTCATTTTTCATAAAAGCAAGACTTTTGCTTTTAGATGGTGTTATGGTTTGTATTTAGACACCCCCCCTCAAGCCTCATGTGGTCATAGGTAGGGCTTTGTGGAGGTGGGTGGGTCTAGGGTATGTGTTGCGGAGATCGAGGATGTGATGCTGGGATTGATTCATGTTGCCTTGCTAGGATTAAGGCTGCCGCACCCTGGATGTAAGTGCTCCTTATCCTATATGTGGGTAGTCTGAATAGGATACAAGGGACAGAAAGAGGGTTGCTGCTTGTCGCTTGCTGCTTACTGCCTGTGCTCCCTTGTGCCTTCTGCCTCCTCTGGGATGCCCCTTTGCCATGCCAGCCTGCATTGGAGCCAGCCATCCGTGAACAGAAACCTCTACAAACTGTGAGCCAAGGAAATTTCTCCTCTAACTTTTAGTGTTGGGTATTTTGCTTTAGCAATGAAAAAAGTAACTAAGAAAGAGGATAGGCACTGAAATCTTCACTTTTAGTCAGTCTTCCCCATTATTTAGTTCTAATTAAATTTTACACTATTATGAATAAAAGCTGAGCAAATATGAAACATTTTAGTTCCTTTTAGTGCTTAAAAATTCTCTTCAGTTTTATCCTCCAAGAAGCATTAATGGGAAAGAAAAGTAGTTGACATCTTTTGACTTATGTTAAAAAGATATTGTCTGTGAAGTGGGACATTGAGCTATTTCTTGGCTTGCCTCTAGACCACAGCCTAAAACTTAAAAGATTTTTGACTACTTATAGGTATCTGAGACATTTGATCATAATGTGGAAATACAGAATGTAGAATTTGGATTTCTAAAGAGATGAGCAAGCTGTTGCCTGGGCTTCTTGTAAGTATAGACAGCAGTAGTCTGAGTTGCAGTTGTAAGGGGCAAAACACTGAAGGGTTCGACAGATAGCAGCATGGCCTGTGGGAAGAGTTGGATTTGAGTCCAGCTGATGGGCTTTGTCATCTTGGTATTATTCCTGTATTACAAAGAATTTATGTCTTTCTCTCTTTCTCTCTCTCTCACCCTTTCTCTTTCACCAGAACTGCTGGGACATTCGCTAAATTGGGTACTTACGTTTGAAGCAGTGAACTGAAATCTAAGCTTCAAATAAGAGCTGGTATGTGTGTGAAATCCACTTTAGTGACATCTGGTGGTGGGAGAGCCCACGTGATTGCCCATCTGTGAGTTGGCCTTGCTGATTAAGCACCTTGGACAGAGAAGGCTGAGCGCTGACTTTTCAGCATCCCTGCAGAACCTCCATGGAGTTACTTCTTATAGCAGCTTTGTACATCATGTTTGAGAGTGGGTAACAGGACCGCTAGGTACTTTTCTTGGCAAGTGCTGGGTAGCCCCTCTAGCACAGTGGTGGCAAATCTGTGGCACACATGCAGCTGCAGACTGTCATTGAAAGCTCTAGAAGGTTTGCCGTCTTTGCTGTAGGAGATCAAGTGTAACTAATGCTGTCTTCACAGGATTGTGAGAAATAAGGGAAATGAAGCAAATTGAACATAACTACTTTTAAACCATAATTGCATAAATATTATTGGAAGGTACATAAGTGCTATAAGACTTTGAATCCTGGGGTGAAGAGCTTGAGGCTAATCAGATGATGATAATTAAGATTTAATGTCAACTGATACTTACCTGGCTCTTACTATGTTTCAGGCATCATTCCAAGTATTTTTACATATATTAACCAACAGTTCTATGAGGCAAGTCTTACTCTTAATGTCTCTTTTATAAATGGGGATACTTAGGCATAGACTAAGAAATTTCTCAAGATCTTAGAACTTCTAAGTGATTAAGCTGGGATTTAAACCCAGACCCTTTGGCACCAGAGTTCATTCTGTTAACCATGACACTAAATCGAGTCTTTTGGTGATAAAGTGTCAAAAGCCACTTGTGGATTAAAGGAGAAGGGTAACACAGTGAAGTTGGATTTTAACCAGATCAAGTCAGGCACTGTGTAAGAACATTGGGAAAGAATGTGAGGTGTCAGAGATCAAACCTTTAGCAGAGTCTGTCATGGCATAATATATGATTGTTAATGGTTGCCGGCCTGTCTGTACCATCCTTTTATGTCTGTTTAGTAGATTCACATATTTTCTGAGTTCATGCAATCTGCCTGTGTATGTTTGTCTTCTATAGGGGTGACACTGACACTTAGGGCAGGCTATTGTGAAGGGCAGTTGCACCTGCCCTGCTGAGGGCTGGTTAATTTTGTATCTCTCTGGATTTCTTTGAGGAGATGGTACTTGAGCAAAAAAGGAAAGGAGGAGGATGCTTGTATTTTAAAATCACTAAAGTCTCTAGATCTTCTCACTTGTGTGTCAAGCTAGGTAAGACTGTTTTTTTCTTTTACTTTTCTTTCCTGCCTGCCCCCCAGCACTGGGATTGAACCTGGGGCTTTGTACTGAGGTATGTCCCTAGTCGTTTTTTTAGTTTTTGAGACAGAATCTTGCTCATTTACCCAAGCTGGGCTCCAACTTAATTCTCATGTCTCAGCCTCCCAGCGTCCTTGGATGACTGGTGTGTACCAGCATGCCCAGTGAAGAGAGTTTCTTAACGATTCTGCTCATGATGAAGTATATGGGTTTGCAGAACCACTATATTAAGAGTCTCAGCAGCCTTCAGAAGGAGAAAGTGCTCTTAATTCCCCTTTTCTTCTGGAGCATAGTTGAAGTTGTAGATAATTCCATGAATAGATACTGGAATGTAATTACTGAGTGTCACAATATTCATAAAGAATAGATTCCCATTATCTTAATATAATTTGATTCCAGTTTTCATTTTTTATTCATGAAGTCAGTTTTCATTGGATTATCTTCATTTCTTTGTATCTGCTTTCAATGTGAAATAAAAAAGAACACTACTCTGATTCCTTTTGATTTTATCATTAGTGTAGCTCATGAAGCCACTTAACAGATTTAGAAATCCAGACAGAATTGTCATTTATGTGCAACTTGTCATCAAATGATTATGCTGTCTGATGAAGATTCTACACTATACCCCCAGGACTCCCTGTTTACTAAGTAATCAACTTAGGTAGACGATGCATTCTGCTAAATTGAACATGGTGTAATGATGTGAAGCCACACCATCTGCTATTATATTTAATATTTAAATATTAAGTTTTAAGAGCATAATTTTCATGTTCATAAAACTGTTTCATGTGTAACACAGCTTTTTGAAATGCATTTATATATTTGAAAAGAGAAAACATTGATATGCAAGTATTGTTAATAAATTCTAGTTTTTCACTAAATGCAATTGTGTTTTGTACTATGCCACCTTTTAAAATTTTCAAAAATATCGGGAAATACTTGCATTTTATAGTGGAGATCTTTTGGATCCTAAACAAGTTAGTACCTTTTAAGAAAAATAAAATTATACCAAGAAATTTTATTGGAAAAACAAAGGATTTTATTATTGTGCTAGGCAAAAATTTTCTCATTAATTGCCTGTACATTAGCAAATAGAGAAAATAGTTTTTTAGCTTTGGATTTGAAGTGCCGTGAATGGTAAGATTTGTGAGTTACGGGAATGAGAAGGAATGCTACAGCTCAGTTACCCCTAGAGAGAGCAGACCGTACCGAGGTGAAATAAGAGGGCAAATGGTATATAATTCTTTGTGTATATTTTGATGGGGTTAATGTGCTGTTTCTTAGGAACTCATTCGTTGTTCTTGCAACTCAAAAAGCAAAGGAAGTTTTTATGTTTAGTGTAAATATTTGCTCTCCCACAGCATTTTTGCATTGCTTGCAGAATGAACCACATTTAACCTCTTTTTCCTTCTAAATGATTGTACAGTATTTATCCTTGAACGCGTTGGCCTAAGCCATACCATGTGACTGAAATGCACCCACATTTCCCTTCAGCACATCACATCACAAAAGCATGGGGGCGCTGCAGCTTTGCAGTTCAGCCAGATGGTTTCTGGGTGGTTTTATCTTTTGGAAAGTTTATCTTAACTGGGGCTTGTTAAATTTATTGGGAGAGAGCTAGAGGGAGATGGCTGAGTGTACATTCTGATCTGTGTGCCTGTGAACGTGTGTATTTATATTGTATTTTAAGCACTTGCTCAGTATCTTTAGCCATTAAGGAGATGCAGATCAACACCACTATATAATCACTAGGATGACTGTAGTAAAAAAAAAAAAAAAAAGCTTAAATCAAGTGTTATTGAAGATGGGTGAGATCAGAACCCTCGTACACCACTGGAGGGAAAGTGAAATGATACAGAAATTAGAAAAACAGTTTGTCACTTGCTCAAAAGCTTAAACACAGTTACCGTATGACCCAGTCACTCTGCTCCTAAGTGTATATCCAAAAGATCTGAAAACACACATTCACAGAGAGACTCAAACATGAATGTTCATAGGAACATCACTCCTACATGTACTATTCCTATATTTTATATATGGCTGTATTTATTTATATATTTTGGCATTATAGCCAAAAGGTAGAAATCACTTTCCATTAACTGATAAATAGGTAAACAAAATGTGGTACATCTATACTGTGAAGTATTATTTGACAACAACAACAAAAAAGGAAATACTGATAGTTGCTCACTAGATGGGTGAACTTTGGAAACATCATGCCAAGGAAAAGAAACCGTACACAAAAGGCTACATGTTGTATGATTTCACTTTTTTTCGTTTCTTTTCCTTAGTGCTGCGTGTTTGCAGTCCATAATGATTACATCCCTCGCGGGGAGCGGGTGCACAGACGTAGCACATCGCAATTCTGTTTTCATTCCTTTTCCCTTCCTCTTCCCTCTCCCCTCCTCTCCCCTCCTCTCCCTCCCTCTTTTGATCTGCTTCCTATTTGGAAAAGATTTAGCTCCCTGTCCATTCGTTTGCTCCGTATTTATATTTTGGGGGTTTCACATAGAAGAGAAACCATGCACTATTTTAAGCTTTTGTATCTCATTTCACTTAACATTATGGCCTCAAAGTGCATCTGTTTTGTTACAGATGACTCTGATTTATTCTTCTTTGTGGCAGAGTAGTACTTCGTTATGTATAAGTACCACATTTTCTTTATCTGTTCATAATGGACATACAAGCCATCTCCAAGATGAAGCTGTTATGAAGTGTGCTGCTGTGGACATGCATATGCCTGGATCAGTGTAATGTGATGTCCTCAGCTCTTTCGGGAAGACGGCTATAAAGGGAATAGCTGGGTCAAGTGGAATTTCTAGTATTAGTTTTTTGAGGACTCTCCATACTGATTTCCATAACAGTTACAGTACATTCCGTTTATATGAAACGTACAGAATAGACAAATTCGTAGAGATTAGTGGAAATCAGAATGATAGTTGCCAGAGTCTAGAGTGGGAGGGCGATTGCTAATGCATACAAGGCATCTTTCTGAGGTCATGAGAACTGTAGAATTAATACCGGTTGCACAACTTTGTGAATACACTGGCATGTTTTAAGACAGTGAATATTGTAGTATGTGAATTGTATCTCCATTTTTAAAACTCAAAGCCTAAGAACCTGGAAAGTCAAATATTATTATTAAATACTAACCTTGGGTGATAGTAGAGTTTTAAACAATACTTGGTAAATGACTTGAACGACTTATACTTCCACCTATAATTCTTTGCGTCTGTGTACTTACAATATATGAAGCTGTTTCTGCAATTTCCCAAAGGTATGGAAATAGTGGTAATGATATAGTATTAGTTTTTCTCAGACATGTAGCAATAAACCTTGAGTTTTAAAGAAGAACTCACACAATTTAAGATGGTTTCAGTGATTAATATCAGAATTTGTTTCACTTGTAATAATATAAATGTCTGTCTTCACAGCAGCATTTGATTACTCCCATTATGACTCTAGTCTCTTTCTTGTGAAATTAATTTGGTATCAGACACCAGATTGGGAATAGAATTTATAGCTCGTATGTATTCTTGCAATTTAGTGCTCTCAATTCTTATTGAACGTTTAAATCTGAAAATTGAGATATGTACTGCCTTGGTAAATGATAACTGAAACATTTTCTGCTTTGTAAGTAGAATTGAAAATTGCTGTAATTAGGGTTTTTTTTCCCCCTTTTACTCCTTTCTCTCCCCCTTGAGACACATTGGTTTCCCAAGTTATGAATTCAGCTTCCTTTGTTTGTTTTAGCTGCTTAGTTTTCCTTATTACATACCTGTTTAATTTTTAATTTCTCATTAAAAGTAAATATGGTTAATTTTCCTATCAATATTTCAAGAAATCTTCCATTTTTCTCGTGACAACCTTGATATAGTGTTGTCTGGTGTGTGTTACTACATAATTAAAGTGTTTTGTTCATCAGAGAGCTCCAGCAAAGCAACTTATCAATATATTTAAATGAATCAGCAGTTTATTTCTGTAAAGTTGAGATAAATGTTACAAACACTATTCTGAACTAAAAATGCTAAGCAGAATAATATGTGGAAAGGTTGTTACGACTGCAGGAAAAATACTTTAAAGATGAACACAGACATATCGAGACCTTCCTAGTCTTCTTTATTACATAATGCATGTACATAAAGTACTAATCTTGAGTCACTTGGGGAATACATTTTAAGCACAGTCCATATGCCAGGCACTGGATTTGTGATGATCATGCAGGCGGTCTGGGTAGTCAGGGTCAGTAAATTGGATAAGGGGATACGTGGCTGTTTATGCCATAGCTGTGGGGCTCCTGACAGCAGGGAGCACTCATGTGGCTGGAGTATACTGACTGAGACACAGAACAGGATAGGAGACCAGAGAGGTAGGCGGGGCGTGAGTGTTAACAAGTGTCGAGTTACGATAGAATTTGGACTCATTCCTCACCGTAATGACAAGCCATTGAGTGCTTATCACAGAGACATTCAAGTTCAGTTTTATGCAGGATTACTCTGAGCATTGGTAGAAGGTGGTCAGTTGCTATCATAGAAAAGGCAGAGAATCTAGCCAGCAAGTTTGTTCTAATTAGGCAAGTTATGCTGATGGCTCTGACTAAAAGAAGAAAAAGAAATAGATAAAAACTGGGAGAACTAGATCAGTTGAATGGTTTCTCTCTCAGATGTGTTCCACTGAGGAATTTGTCTGTAGATATTTGTACTAACACATAAAAAGTGAAACATCATGTCAGTTAAAAAGAAGTGATCTGATACAGGCAGTAAAAGGAAACTTACCAGTTAACAAGAAATTGTTCTGATACATGCATTAAAAGGAAGATGAAAGCACTGTTTTAAGTAGATTGTGTCACATAAGTTAGGCCAAAAAAGGGTGCCCGATACCACGATGAACTCTTTTCATGGTCTTCTTCTTAGCTTTAGGGTTGTTCCCATAAGACTGATGTTTTGGTTTTGTATGCAGAGAAGTGAGAGGAAAGTTAAGCTGAGATCTTTTTTCTTGCTTCCGGGTATTGAACTCACAGCCTAGCACTTGACAGGCAGGTACCCTGCCACTGAGCTATCTCCCCGGCCCAGAGGCCCAGAAGGTGAGATCATTATGCTTAAACCCCCACGTAGGAGCGACCGAGGAGAGGCTGAATGTTACTACGTGCAGCCCATGGATTGGTTGCCTGGTAGATTGGCTGAGTACAAAGTTTAGGCAAAACAGTTGCCAGCATTTCCAAATCATCAACAGCTGGTTGATGGTCTGTAGTAACAGAAATCTGTATTTCTTTTTAGAGCATGGGTGAGATGATACTTGATTTTTGTAGCTAAGATAGGACCTGTCATTTGGCAAGTAATGAATGACCTGCAAGGTCAAAATGTTTGGTTTCCCAAGTTAACTAAACTTTAATGGTAGGATTTCGGGGTAGTGGAGTAATGCAAACAAAGGATATGCGAGGGTGAGTTCTGTATCTTTGGTGTGAGTAGCTGCGTAGTTAGAAATTCCACGTCTTCTGATGGGGAACAAGACGGGAGGAACGGGCTCGGAAGGTGCGGTCCAGTGTTCCGTTTGGAGCACACTGAGTCTGTGAAGGGGTGTTTCGAAGGCAGGGGCGTACAAGGACTGGGTTTCCGGAGCGCTGGTACCTGTTTTATCGTTTGAGGGCCATTTAGAGGCTTTAAATCACTTCCAAATATAGATTGTGTAGGTTTCCAGTTGCTGTAATTAATCTTTCCTTTATGGGCTCACACAGCACCACACTCTAAACACTGCTGTGTATTGGACGGTGCGGAACATTAACAATACTCATTTTATAGTCCGTGTTCCCTCTTTCTGATGTTTTCTGCGGTGTTGCTAGGACTGTGCTTGCTTTTCCCAGATGGTCGAGTTATACATTTGGTCTTCACATTGTCCAGTTGGAGTCTCTGAAGTCACCCTGCATCAGGCTGCACCCCTCACTTTGGATGGATAATTCTATATTTTATCAGGAAGAAAATTGTTCTATATTCTTGTTATGCAACAGGGCTGACTTACCTTCGCTACTTAAAACTCCAAACTTAGGTTCTGCCACATAGGTACTGTCACGGGTTATGTTTGTGAAAGCAGAACCCAAAAGATATTGTGCTTTTGTTAATCCTATGAGTGGTAATTCATCGCGCCTACCCCCTAAAAAATCCATACAAACCTAAATTTAATTAAAAATAATGACCTTTCTATGTACATATACCTTCAAATCTAATTTCTTAGTCTCTCCTTAAAACCCACTTACATTAAAAAAATCTAAATTCTCTCTCAAAAAAAGTTATTGTGCTTTTCTCACTTTGACTATGGGTACACTTGTCTATGCATTAAGTATGTATTCATTGAGAATTCAGACCACAATGTGTTGATTGTTTTTAAATTTCCTGCAACCAGTATTTTTTATCACTATTAAGGGGCTGGGATTATATGTTTTGCTCTTCACTGAACCTCCAGTGCCTAACACAGGAACTGGCATGCAGTTTGCGCTTGGTAAATATTTATTAAACAGGTAGTAAAAGAAGGAGCGGTGGGACTGTCGTCCTGTAGGAAAGGATAACTCACTTTTCAGAAACCAAGACATCTATATAGATAGACTATATTTTTTCCTATAAGATTATGTCTCAGAAGCCTGAGGCGAAGTCAAGACTGAAAAATACTAATTTGGAAATGTATAATAAAAAGAATTACATACATCATGAGAATAGAAGTTCTTAAGCATATACAGGTATGAGTAAAGAGAGAGGAAAAGTGAACAGAGGAAGGGAATGGGAAGAGGGTGAAGCCACAGGAGAGAGCAGGGTGTACTGTGGACTGGGAGCACTCAGCCTGTGGCAAGGTCAGAGCTGGGATGTGAAGGGGAAGAGACCTTTGGATTGTGTCAGATGCAGTGAAAATGTAAGCAAGCCTGTGTGCACGGTGCGAGGTAAGGTGGGGTGGTTCTGTCCTTTTATTTATACTCCTCCTTACTAATGATTCCAGTTGAGGGGGAACTTTTTTAAAGGAAAGAGGTAATTTGTTTCTATTTTCTGTTGCAAATAGCCCATCATCCATGGGACACTGTTTGCACTGATACTGTAAGATTTATTTTATAATTTCTTACAGGCTGGTCAATGATTTTAAGACCATATTTTCCCATTACCTCTATTGTAAGTTAATGATGTTATATACATACACACACTTACTTATTTTATACACACACATATAAAATTTTGGGGGGAATTACCAAATAGTCACACCAGCTGGAAAATTGAAAGTTGGCTTGAGTTTCAATATGAAAAATGATTCTTCAACATTATTTGGGAGCTTTTCAGTTGAAATTTTATTAAATTCTCTAATGTATGGGAATGAACAGCAATACAATAATAAGCCAGTGTCAAAAACCTGAGTGTGCTAATAATGTGTGTGTACATATGCACACAAACATATAAGTATGCATAATTTGGGAGGGATCTTTGAGTGTGATGCTGATGAGAATTTACATGGCAGAAGGGGCTGATTAGGGAGGACTTTTGAATCTTATTAGGGTTCTGCTGTTTGCAAAGGAACTAATTTTCACATAAGTGATAGTGCTTTATATAAATGATTACTTCCTTTGTTCTAAGCATTTATGGTAACCCTAAGAAAGAAGCTTTGTTCCTAATTTAAAGTGAAGAAATTGGAGTTCAGAAAGTTTTAGTGATACCTGAGGTTACAGAGCCAGTAACAGAAGACTGCTCTTTGCAATTTGAAAACCACTATCCAATGTGCTGAGTTAGAATCAGCTTTTAGTAAATTATCTGGAGCTGTGGGTCAAGGTATCTGTGTACGAAAATGCAAGCAACTAAAGAACTTTTTCAGGACCCAGTCCTCCAATCTGCATGTTTATATCTACATCTGACATTTTTTCCTTTCTGTTAAAAAAAGACTCTTCCCTCCAAGCATTTGATTATATCTGCTTATCTCTTGCATCTTTCACTAGTGTTTCTGCCCTTTGTTCATTAGTAGCTTCTCATGAGCAGGTACCAACCCTTCTCCAAAGTAAATATCTTCTATGTTAGTAATTGCTGCCTAACAAACCACTCCAACACTGGTGAAGTAAACTGAGTACCATTTATATCATACGCTGTTCTAGGTTGGGCTTGGCTGGCCTCAGGTATGCCTTTGTAATTGGCTAGATAGCTTTGCTTCTGGGGCATTAGCTGGCCAGTGGCCAGGACCATAAGGTAACTGGAACGTGGATCTTTCTTTCACCATCCAGCAGACTAGCTCGTACTTGTCCACACAGTTGTTGAAAGGGTTTGAAGAAAGAGAAGCTGACAAAGCAATGTGAGGTTTCTGGGCTTGGAGCTCTTAGAGCATCCCTCACTCTGCCTTCCATCAGCCAGAATGTGTCACAGTGTCGAAGAGGTGAAGAAGAGGACTGCTGAACGATGCAGCGCTTCCTTGTGGTGAACCGTGGTTCAGTATTGAAGACTATAGTCCTATCCTTGGCCAGAATTGTATGCTTATGCTCTGGGTCCCTCTCACTGCGTAGAGATCATTATATGGCAATGGTTGGCTCACTTCTTAGTGGAAAGTAAGCGCCTTAAAAACAAGAACTGTACAGGTAACTTTTGAAAACTGAAACTCTTGAGTAATTAAAAAACTTAGAAAGCTGATAGCTGGTAGTGTGGAAGTTGAGGTTGAACACAATTATGCTTGGATCTTAAAATGTACTTGTTGACATTTTGAATACTTATTTTTAAAAGTGAAAGGGATAAAGAATTTGGACAGGATTTTGAGTAGAAATTATTTAATGTTTTCACACTATCTTTGCAGGTTTTTCATAGATTATGAGCTTTTAAAATTTATTTCTTAAATAAAGAAGACTAATTTCATCATTAATTTGTCAGAGAAAACATACCCCATCCTTTAAGGAGTTCTTTGAGATCTGGGGTAAAATTTCTATTTTAGAATGTAAAATGGAAGAAGATGTGACAGCCAACATCTTGGATATTACTTTGGAAGTCACTGAAAGTAAATTCTTCTGTTAGAACGGGAAGAAGAATATACCTCCTGTGAGCTCATCTTTAAGTGAATGTCTTATCAATATACTAATGCTTAACTGATGGATTTTTTACGTGTTATATATTTTAGATCCACCTTCTTGAATTCCTAAATCCTGACCACGTTTCCCATCACTGGGCTGTTTTCCTGCTCTCTAACCATGCAGCGGAGATCAAGAGGAATTAATACGGGGCTCCTCCTGCTCTTTTCTCAAATCTTGCATGTGGGGATCAACAATATTCCACCTGTCACCCTGGCCACTTTGGCTGTCAACATCTGGTTCTTTTTGAAGCCTCTGAAGTCCCTAGCTAACTCCTGCCTCAGCGTGGAGAAGTGTTACCAGCAGCAGGACTGGCAGCGCTTGCTGCTGTCCCCCCTTCACCATGCCGATGATTGGCACTTGTACTTTAATATGGCATCCATGCTGTGGAAGGGAATAAGTCTGGAGAGAAGACTGGGAAGCAGATGGTTCGCCTACGTCCTCACTACGTTCACCCTGCTCACTGGGGTGGTCTATTTGCTCTTGCAATTGGTTTGTGCCGAATTTATGGATGAGCCTATCTTCATAAGGAACTGTGCTGTAGGTTTCTCAGGTAAGGAGGACGTAGTTCTGATGTAGAGTGCATGAAGGCAGTCAGGGAGATGTGGGGGATGCCTGGCTAGTAGGAGAATGGAATTCCTGATTCGTTAAAGGCTTCTAGGACCTGCACCTGGGAGAGCGAGCTCAGCAGAGAACAAAGGAGACATCGCTTCTGTTGCCCCGTACTGTTCTGTTACATTCACTCTTGGGCAGTCTGAGAGCCTGCTGAGAGGTGGTTTTACAGGACATGTATCATTGGAAGCTCACACAGGCCGCATCATGGTAGGGCCATGGCGGGACCCTTGGTTGTATTTTTTTTTTTTTTTAATTTTAAAGACAAGAGAATGGAAACATATCAACAACCAAACAGACATAACCTTGGGTGTATTTGTAATAAAATGTTTTCAAAAAAGATGGAATGCCTATGAAACACGTTGACAGGGCACCAGTTACCAACTTGTCTGAATCTGGGGACTCAACACATTCATATGCAACAAATTACACAAACCAGATTTATTAACTTACATAGAGGCAGCAACAGACAGCAGGAGTCTAGAATTGATTGTGCACCATCCCTACAGCAGATGGAATCTTAGCTGTATAGGCCACATTTATGCTACAGATGAGGAATCCTAAGAGGCAGTTTTGGTTATATATCTAGATGATATACCTGAGATTCATGAGTTACTGAGCAAAGCTTTGAAGGATGCCCTTTTGTAGAAGGGGCTAGAACACTGCCTAGGTTGATCTGCCAATTCTTTTTTTATCTTAAGGTTTTGCATTTAGCACATTCTAGAACTACTATCAAGAAAGGAGAAGCACTGGGTCAGTCCGTGGCCACCTACTATTAATGGCTTTCAGTAATTTAATTAGAATAAGTGCTCCACACCCTAGAATAAATGCACCGTGTACCTCACGTTAGTGGGGCTGTGAAAGTCACACTGTGTCCTCTTTAATTCATACAGCAGATCCATAGGGAGGTGGCACTATCTTGATATTGTAGATGAGAAAGCTAACGCAGGAAACAGGAAACTAGCTCAGGGTTACACAGCTAGTAAGCAGTAGAGCTGAGATTTGAACACAACCTGTGTGACTTTAACCATGTGATGCATTGCTTTGCACCTTTGCTCCTTGCTAGTTCTTTTTTTACAGATAATTCACAGGACTGCAATCGCCATTAGGACTAAAGTTAGGTGTTGTAAATATTAGAATGGGAAAGGGAAGAGGGAAATAATATTGAAAAGAAAATTGAGTCCCCTGTTTTTCCTGGGCATCCTACCCCATCCCCTCAAATATATCTTTATGCACCTAATTTTGAAGAAGAAAGAAAAGATGTCCAGCCTCCATCATGTCTCTGCAGAGGTTAGGAAAATACATATTACTGGCATTTTTAAGTTGTGCGAGAATTTAGAGAGCATGAAATGAACTGATCTAAAGTGTACAGTTCAATGGCATGTAAAACCAATTTTGGTGTCCCATTTTTGTGTTATAAATTTATTAGACTCAGGATAAACTTCCTGGTTAAGTAACATCAAAGGGGTGTTTGCCTTGAACATAATGGCCTTTGTAACAAATGCTAAGTTATAGGGAGTAGAGTACAGTTTCCAAGTAAAAAGTTGAAATGTTCACTTTAACATTTGTTCGTAAATGTTGATTCTCTCCACATCTATATTGGTGACTAATTAGAGTGTTCTTTATTCTCTTCTAGGAGTCTTGTTTGCCTTGAAAGTTCTTAACAACCACTATTGCCCTGGAGGCTTTGTCAACGTTTTGGGTTTTCCTGTACCCAGCAAATTTGCGTGTTGGGCAGAACTGTTGGCTATTCATTTCTTCTCACAAGGGTGAGTGTTTACTCCTAAGCAATAAAAATGGAGAATTTGATGTTCCATGGAGAAAGAATTATAGTAATAGTGAGGTAACAATTCAGTTTTTTTAATAATGAAATTTATTAAATGTAGAGATAACATTTAGTGACTATAATATCAGTCATTCTTGGCTTTGAATCCTGCCAATTACTGAGTTGTGTAATTTTAGGGTATCTGTCTCAGCTGAATTTTCAGTTTCTTTGCCATTTAAATAGAACTAAAAGAACCTAAATATACGGAGTTGGGTACACAATCTAATATACAGTAGTTATTTCTAATAATATTCCAGTGAAGCACATAGAAACCACATAAAGATTTGTAAAAAGCATAAGGTGTGTTAGCCTAATGCTTTTCGGACATTGTAGCTATGAAGAACTGTGAGAGCAGAACTCTTCTGGATCAGCTCTGAAGTTTTTAGAGCTGTGAGGAGAGACAGGGCATGGTTCCCTTCGCCATTACTTCCTTACTGCTGTAGTCACCTCCAAGGCGCTTCTGTGGGGATTCAATTTTCTTTTCAGTATTGTCTCTCTCCTCCCCTTTTCATAGGGCTCTGAGCATTCAGCGTCAGCTCTGTGATCTAGTTGAATCCTTTCCTGTACCGATGAAGATGTGGAGACTCAGAATTTTAGAGATTGATCCCCTGGCTCGTGGGAGACCCTAGACTAATTGAGATTCAGGCCTCTTGACTCCTGGCCTAGTGTCCAGTCATGCTATACTTTCCCTCTGGTTCTTTTCTTTGTTTCCTGGTTAGAAAAAGTATGGATTTCTCCACCTTTTCCACCAGCTTTACTTCACTTGATCTGTGTTATGTGATTAGAAACACATAGTTGTTTGTTTATTATGACTGTGGGTGGAGATGGGTGAGATTTTAGGAGGATTCTGAAAGAAGTGTAAGGATTTTTTTTTCTCCTTGAAACAGGAGTTTTTTATTTTGGTGTTGATTTGTGTAACTGTGTTGGGTGTTGTACTCATTTGAGAGTATTCTTCTTGTTGTGCTGTGTGTCGGCCCAATAACCTGAGTCCTTCTTTAATGCTAATTTCCCATCATGGGCAGCCATTGGCAGCTGGTCCATAAATGGCAGTAATGTGGCACTGAACACTACTCATTTACAATTGTATTGTTACTCATGACAGTTCAACTAAGAAAGCCTAACAAAATCTTCAAAGTTTTCTTTGAAAATGTGTCCAATAATGTCTGTCTCTTATCTGAACAGTCGTCTCTATACCTTGTCACTCACAGCCCTCCTGACTTGCTTGATGTGACTTGGTTCTCTGTGTAGACTATAGGCTCTTGTACGTGCCTGGCAACACCCAACATTCATATGAAAATCACTCCCTCTGGTACTTGAACTTTTATCCTATAATGAGTCCGCTGAATAACAGCGTCTTAAATATTCTCGTGCAACTATTTCTGAAGATCTCATCATTCTTTTTTTTTAAGGGACCCCTCTTTCCACGGAAAAGGCATGGTTACATTTTTGTGTAATACGCTTATTCTGTGCGGAGCTACCTCATATCTCGAGCCTGGGAATTAAGTGAAATTTCCTGTCTTTGAAGTTTGAAAGAATAAATCTTTTGATTTTTTTTTTTTAAGATTTGACTGTTTTGAGTGATGAACTTCTAGCATCCAAGCATCTATTTATGCATGTGTCCAAATAAAGAATGCGCTAAACACTGGTCCAGGGAACCTTAAAAGTGAGTGCTGCTTTGAGATGGATCTTGGAAGAAAAGGGGAAACCAGGGCTCTCTAGTATTGTTATTCTCCTGGTGGTTGTCAATTAGAATTTTCATTGGGGAAACACTGTAAATCTTTAGAACAAAGCTTGCTTTTCTTACAGAACTATATGGGGGTGCCTTTGGGGGGAAAATCTGCCAAAGCAAACATGTGGTGGACCTCTGTATTTCATGAAAGCCGCAGAATTGGTCATTTCACCGGGTTAGGGAAGTGTGGGAAGGAAAGCGGGTCTGCGCAGGCAGCCATTGGACACTGTGAGGGGTGTGGACCTGACCCCTTGAGAGTGACGTCATCACACTCATTTGGTTATGTGGTGCTTCTCCTTTCCACAGTCCCAGGGTGTCCTTATGTCCAGGACTGCTCAGCCTCATTTGGCTTTTCAGTTCCGTCCTGTCCTAAGACCCTGTTACGTGACTGTGTTTGAAGGATTCCCTACTCCAGGAGGGTCCCTGAGTGGTCGGGGAGGTAGTGTGCCAGCCCCGGAGGAGGCCACCTGCTTCACGGGTCGGCTTTTGTCCCTTCTCACCTCTCACCCCACCAGCATCCTGTTGATGGGTAGAAGGTGGAGGCCACATTTTATTTTCCAGCTCCAATTATGAACTTCTAAAATTTTTCCATATGCAGCTAATTAGGCCAGCTGGGCAGAAAACTGAAGCTTGGAGAAATGATTGCCACTCGGAGGATGTAAGTCACTGAGTGAGCGTACTAGACCACAGTGGTGGGCTGTGAGGGGGCAGGGCACACGACTTGGGGGCCGCGCACCGCCTGGGGGCTGGGCACCCACTGGGAGCCGCGCACTGCCTGGGGGCCGCGCACGACCTGGGAGCAGCTCGAGCAAGTCATACAGTCTTTCTCAGCTTCATTTTCCTAGAAAATGGGAATATCACTTAGCTTGCCTGCTTTAGTAAATCATTTTTAAGGCACCAAAGGTATAACTCATAGCAAAGCGCCTTCTAAATGAAAAAAAAGTTCTTAACTCTTTTAATTTTTAAATAAATCACTGGAAATGTACAGTGTCCCTGAAAGTAAACATACTGAATTTCTTTCTAAGGTGAATAAAATAAATCAGTTGTTACTTAATTTTGTTTGCTTCAGTTCTACCACACAACTCCCCTTGCTTCCTGTGTGACTTCCCTTGTGCATGACAGCAGTCTAAAAATGCTTGGAGCCTCTAACAAACACTAATTAAGCAGAGCATGACTGCGTTTGTGCACTGGGTGATGATTTGAAACAATATTTCAGTTCTGAGACCATTAAACCCCTTGGCTTTGGATACAGGTTCAATGCTAATGTTTGACAAGAGTAATTACTTTGACCCTTCTGAAAATTTCTTAGTTAGATTAGCAGATGAGAGTAAAACCTAGTTATGTGTGTTTTGTTTTCATTTTTTCTTATAAAAAATTTCAAACATGAAATTTGCTAAACCCTTTAAAAGTGAGTTGCAAATGTCATTATTACTTTATCATTGAAAATGTCAACATACACTTCCTAAAATTCTTTCCTAAAACTATATTGTCTATTGCCATACTAGAGGAAATTAAGAGTAATTTCCTGATGTTGTCTAGTGCCCATGTTTGTATTTCCCTAATGTTCAAATGTCTTTTGTAATGTTTTGGGGGTAAAGGAGGACTGGCATCCAAAGCGCACGTATTGCATTTGATTTTTATATTGACACAGAGGTAAAAGGGGTTTTTTTTTTTTGGTACTGGCAATTAAACTCAGTACCTTGCACTTGCCGGGCAGGCACTGTGCTGCTGGGCTGCATTCTCAGTCCCACAGAGATAAAAGTTTTAAGTGAGAAAGGAAACTTACACAATTTTGGGTGCCATTATTATAGGCATTTGCAGTTCGTAAGAGTTACGTAACACCGGCGCCCTGGCACACCTCTGCAGTGTTCCCCCCCCAGGTTGTGGTGCCAAGCTCTTCATTGTCTTCTGTATATGAAAGTCATCTGTGAATAGCATTCGCTTAGAGAGAATGTCCTAGTGCGTCAGAGACAGTTTTTTTATTGTTGAGAGTTTAGAAAGTCTTCGATGATTCATTGTGTCAATTTTTAGAATTATTACAAAATTATGAAAAGCCTCTACTAAGGTATTTTCATATACCCACTATAAAATCTAGGGGCTTTTCAAGTTTTCTTGTGTTTTGCCCAGTAGCAAATGTGCTTTCAATTTATTTGAATGCTGTCACTGACCTGTAATGACCCGATATGAGATTTATGTTTTCTTCACTGATGTCAGTGACTTTGTGCTCAATCAGTAATTATTTTAAATGCTTTCTTAAGGTTCTTAGGATTCATTCATATTAATCCCATTAGCAGAAATCCGAGATCTTGCTGACTACTTTTGTTCGTAGCCTATAATATGATCTGAAGAGTTGTAAAGTTTATTTTGCATAATTCTCAGAAAAGAAAGGAAAATGAGACATTTATAACTGTATATGCTAACCTACCAAATATGGTCCTGATAGACATCTGTTTAATTTCCGTTTTGACTATGTATTAAAGAGAATTGAGTCCTCTGCTCACAAGTTTACTTGCATGGTGGTTGGAACAGTTTTCTAGACATGGGGCACTGACGTTCACATGACCCCGTCCAGCGGCCCTGGCGCACTTGCACACACCGCCCAGCCACTGCTCCCTTGCGCCCTGTCATCTGGGTCGTGCAGTGGACACTGAGTGTTTCTGGAAGCCTCTTCTGCACTACGGTAATAAGTAATGACTTAAGTATGCCCGGAAGTAACTGCAGACCACATAAATATACTCTACTGCACCCAAACTAGATGGATCCTTAGCTCAACTTCCCTTTAACTGAATCTCAAAAATGTGGCTGCTCCATTGCCCCCTAACATGGGGGTGAAAAAGGGGAAGTTGTAGTGGAAAGAAACAGCAATTTCAGCTGATTGTGGTTAAGCTATCTCACTTTCACAAGTTTTAAAGAACATGTATGAGTCTGTGGACACATACTTCAGGAAAGCTCCCGTAACTGTGAAGAAGCCCATGAGAGCGAGGGGTCTGATGCTTTATAAGCATATCAGCAAATCCTCATGAGGTCATGTTGAGAAGGTTGTTGCCATGTGTCTATGGGGAAAGCAAAGAATGACACTGAATGATTTTGGAGACCAGAGCAGTGGAGGGATGAAGGGACAGTAGGTTTTGTCCAGTCTGAAAACAGCTATGAGAATAAGATTAGGTCGGTAGAAGAGAGGACAGTGGACTTTGTGTTACTGACCATATGTCTGTGATGGGATGAAACTGAGGAATGGTGGAAGAGAAGGTCACTGGGGTCAAGGAGGTGTTAAGGGGGTGCAAGGTTAGGGTGTTCACTGATAATCTGCATGGAGCGGTGTAGGAGTTAAGGTGGAGAGGAACACTGAGATTGTTCCAGAGTTCTCCGTGGGTGTCAGGAAATCATACTGGAGGTAGGAAGCAGAACACATCTGCATTAATTTTTTATTGCTACTGTAGCAAATTGCCACTACTTAGTGGCCTGTAAAATAATAGAGTTTATTCCCTCACAGCTGTAAAAGATCTGAAATCAGAATGGCTGGGCTGAAGTAAAGTGGTGGCAGGCGGATGCTTCTGTTAGATGCTCTAGGGAAGAATTGTTCCTTGTCTCTTCTGCTGGCTGCTGGCACTCCTTGGCTGCGGCTATGTCAGTCCAGTCTGTGTCTCCAAAGCCACATTACTGCCTTATCTGCCTCTCTGTGTGTCAGATACTCCTTTTCTTCTCTCTTTAAAGACCCTTGTGGTTGTGTTTTGGAGTCACTCCAGTAATTAATTAATTTGTTTATTTTTGGTACCAGGAATCGAACTCAAGATCTTGTGCCTACCACAAGATCAGGCACTATGCCACTGAGCTATATCCCAGCTCTCGAGTTATTTAACATAATTTCCCTGTTTCAGGATCCTGAGCTTTGTCACATTTACTAAATCCTTGCTCAGTACAGTTGTATCACTAGTTCTAGTGATTAGGACAAAAGAATCTTTGGCGGAGCCGTATTTCAGCACACTGCAACATTCAAGATAGGTAGATGGTGGAAAATTCAGAATAGCGACACACTGTATTTTTCCTTGGTCTGTGCATCTGTCCCTCTTTCCTCTTACTGGTGTGTCCTTTATTCTTTTCTCCCTGTGAATTCTTGGTTATTTGAAACCCAAAGCAAATAAGACCTATTCTGTATTGCTTTCCCTGATTCCCCCAGGCAGAGTTCATTACTTCTTTGCTCCTGCAGTGTTCATAGGTTTCTCTACCATAAGCACGTTCTTCCTAATAGTTTACCCACCTTTTTTACTTCCTCTCTAGGATGTGAGCTTGCGGTTAGAAATGGTTTCTTACCTTTGTGTCTTTGTCCCCCACCTGCAGTATAGCAGGCGCTTGTAAATATTGAAGGAATGTACGTTAAAGAACATTCGTGAAAGAACTGGTAGTTTCGGCTTGCTTTTGGCCTGAGATCTCTTGCTAGATCCCCTCATGATGTCAGGTATTTTAATTTTACTCCTTTCACTTTAAGATGGGCTGTTATCTCCTATACTCCTTTCACTTTAAGATGGGCTGTTATCTCCTAGCTGCATGTTCTACTCAGCTTTAAGGAGGCGGTCCTCGTGAGCAATACTGTATTAAATAGCTGGGTTAAGGAGGAATGTTTATTCCCTCTTGTTGTGGCTCTTCTTTTGCATTCCGTGTTAAATATTGACCTAAACTAGCACACTGTTCCCCTTTCCGTAGAGACTTCACAATTTAGCCAAAACAGAATAAAACGAAACAAACCTTCCCCCAAACTAAAAAAACACTACTAACTAAAGAAGAAAAAAAAGGAAAACAGAAATTTTAGTTTAATGAAGGCAGAGGAGCAAAAAGCAGGGTATTCAATGATGGTGTGAGAGAGTAAGCGTTGCAGGGAGAGGGGTATAGGAGTGTTAAGGAAATAACGGGAGGAGATGAGACAGGTGACTATAGTACATCAAGAAGCAAATTTATGAAACAACAGTGAATCTGCGTATACTGTGGGACGTAAAGGTAGTATTGTTCCCCTAAATGTGTCCTCTAATGCGTTTCTTGAGATGCTCCCTGAGACAAGGCTCCCAGGTCAGTAGGTTAACGAGACACCAGACACCAATACTTCTACTCTTTACACTGTTCTTGGCTTCCCCGGTCACTCCCAGAATGTGTAGTGTTTCATGTTTCCACGAGGGCGTAGTACACACAAAAATGTTAAAGGTTCCGAGAAGTACTACAGGAGAAAAGTCAGACTAATTTCTCAAGTTTATTTGATGACAGCAGCCTTTTGCTTTCGTACTGCCATGAAACAATCCATAGAACAGGCATTCTTCATGCTACCTTTTATAAACTCCACGTTAGAATGAAGCCGACTTGTAGATTCTTGATGGCGGGTTGATGAGTTTGGTGAGAGTGAATATACACCTGTGGTTTCTAAGGAGGGAAAGCTATGAACTAGCCTTTAGGAGAGCAAGCCAAGAGGAGTGTGAAGATTAGAGGTAATGGTGTCTGGTGTCTGGTGAATCTGCTGACATAGACTAGATGAGGAGCTGAACACTAGAGCTGGTGCAGTGGGTGAGAACACGGGAAAGGGGCTGCTCTATGGGAGAGAGGTTCCCAGGGCCCAGCTGACAGCTCACGCGTCACAACAGAAATAACACTCGGATATTGGAAACTCGCTACATGCTAAGAACCATTGTAAATTCTTTATGTATATTGTCTTACATCATTATGTCAACTTTATAAAGGAGGAATCATTATTTCTACCACTTAACAGATTCAGAAACTGGCACATAAAAAGTATCTAAATACCTTACAATTAAGCTGTTTAAATACCAGCTATGGCAGTAAGGGGGAAAACTAACATTTAAGCATTAGGAGTCAGGTCTTCCAACTTCAGAGTCTTGAAAATTTTTGAGGCCACCTAAAGAATTTTGCCTTAGGTGGATTATATCTACTAATATTTATCTTTTCAAAATTAAAACTGAGAATTTTAAAATAATTCATTACAATTCATTAATATATTCATCACATCATTTATTAAAAATTCATTAAAAATAACAAAATAAGCACCAACATGTGTTCATATAGTTTATGCAGATAACAGCTTTTTTCTTTCTTTTTAAAAATGATTTATTATGAAAAAATACAACTTTAGAAGCTAATCCTTGGATCATATCATTGCATTTGTAAATTACATCTCTTTTTAAAAAATACTCTTTAAATAAATCACAATACCATAATTACACCAAAGGGAAAAAAAAAACAACAATTCCTTAGTATCCTCAAAGATATATGATATTCTAAGCAGTCAGTTTAGGTGGTTTTGTAGAAGCCGCACAGTTCAAAAATAGTTTTAAAAAAAAGTATATAGAATATTTTAATCCCTCCTTATCCATTGGGAACACATTTCAAAAGCCTATATGGATGCCTGAAACTATACATAGTACTGAATCCTGTATGTAGTGTATTTTTTTCCTATATGTACATGCCTGTGATAAAGTTTATTTATAGGCATATTAAGATGTTCACAGCAATAGCTAATAATGAAATAGAACTTTTAAAACACTATCCTATAATAAAAATTGTGTGAATGTGGTCTTTGGCTCTCTGTTGTTCAATATATCTGTGTAACCATTTTACTTAGGAGATCGATTGTCAAAGTTCTGTAGTGCTTGTATTCATATAATCCACTTGACAGTGGCCCCAAAGAGCAAGAGTAGTAGTGCTAGTACAGAAATCCAGATATGCCAAAGAGCAAAGGTAGAAGTTCTTGACTTAATAAAGAAATATTTTATACATTAAGGTTGCTGACATGTATGGTAAGAACAAATTTTCTCTCCATGAAATTTTGAAGAAAGAAAATGAAATTTCTTATAGTTTTGCTAACTGACAGCTAACTAAAACTACAAAAAGTCAAGATGGAGGGAGGTATTAGTTTTCAAACCTATGTAGTTTTAAAAGAAATAATAGTTAAATATTTGCAGAACTCTTTCACAGATGTCTTACAAAAAGAAAGACAAAACAGTTGCTTCTTGAATTTGCCTGTGTTAATCTGATGAGAAATGCCTTTTTGTTGAAAAACACCGTGCCTTCACGTGGGAAAGGGTGGAGGAAGTGTTCAGTAGCATTTCAGATAACTGTAGAGAATTCTCGTTTGTACCACATCACAACTTGGCAAGTGGTAGTTTCTTGAAGGTTTGTTCCACTCCACAATCTGAAACCATATTACTGAACCATTCTGTGTTCTGTAGTGTGAAAACCCATTGGTCTCTCTTAAATTTACAGGGACCTTTTACTCATGCAGAACATCAAAAGGTGAAATCAATTCACTTGCCCTTCAATTGGGTGATTATACTGTTTGTAACCAGTTGAACCCATGATAAGTATTGCGCGTAACTCCTGAGGCAGGGGTTTTTTTGACCTTGTGAGCCGAAATACATGTCCCTGAAGCCATGAAAGTGCGTCATCCCTGATCCACCATACTGTGAGAAAGAGGCCCAGATGTCAGTGCCAGACACATGAGCACATGGCCTTGGATACAGCCACGAAGTCACCGCAGCCTCAGATTTTGCTACTGAGGCTACACAGTGTGGATCAGAGGACAGCCGCCCGTGGTGCCCTTTCTGAATTCCTGACCCATAGTGTAAGAAAATGGCTGTTTTTTCATGCTGCTTGAGTGTGGAGAGATTTGTTCTACAGAAGTAGCAGTGACAACCAGGAGTTTAATGAAAAGAGGAAAAGTAGAAAAATCCAGAGGAGACTGAGGAGTTGGGAGAGGAAGTTGAATGGAAAGAGAACAGAAGGCAGGAGACATGGGAACAGATCACCCAGCGCTACTGCGGCACTCGGTCCTAGTGTCACCCATCAGATGGCAGGCCTTTAAAATAGAGGTTTCCAGTTGTGGGTTCTGTTGAGAAGTGACCATTTGGGTCACAATTGGCATTCCCAAAACAAACAAACAAACAAACAAAGGAAACAGGAAACAAGACAGAAATGTTGAAATTGTATGTACCAATAGCATTATTTCAAGAAACTTTGGTTTCAACTATATGTATATTCATGGGGGGTGCTGGGTCAAATCTAAAATGAATTTTCATGTGAAACCCAGTACAGAAATTTTGAGAATGCTGTTTAAAAGCAGCTAGGAGTTGATTAACCGAGTTAAATGTATGTGCGGAATCAGCATCCCTTACTGCTCTCAGTGGAATAGAGAATCCATTTGCCAGGGCTTGGTGGCACTGGGAAAGACAGGCCGTCATCACAGATTTCTACTAGTCTGTTGTCTTTTGTTAGAACATGTTCTGTTTGTTCATGGAGCTTAAGTAATGGCCGCACCCGTTCTCAAGATGGTTGTCTGGATGTGGAAATGTGTGCTGATAGATTTAGACTTCACCTAAGCCAAAAACTCTAATACTGGTTGTTCAGTTATAAACAAAGTTATTAATAAAACCCTTTGACAATGTAAGAAGACTTATCTAGAGTGAAGGAGAAAATAATGTGTAAGTATTAACATATTTTTTTAGATGCAAATAAAACATTTCTTTGAAATGTGAAAACATTTTCAAGAGCTAAGTTGAAAATAAAGCAAAAAAAGTGATATTGGGTGAAAGTATAGATTGAGCGTTTGTATAAGCAAACAAACAAGCGACAAAGATGTAAGTCGTGTTCTTTCAGTCAGTCATGCTTGGGAGAGAAAGCCCCTGTAACAAAAGCGCCCTGACCTTTGCAAGCTCCAGGAGGCATTTTGTATTTTCAAGGTTTGGTCAGAGCATGTGGCATTTCACTGAGAGGAGAAAGGGCCGATGTCTGGGTTTCTCAAGATAGCGTAAGTCTGTCAAGAAGTCATGCTAGTTGACTGTGTCATTTTTGTGAGTTGTAGCAGATTGGCCTGTGTGTGTGTGTGCTTCTGTGTGCACATACACATTTGTGTATTGTCCAGGAAGACCATTTTTCTGATGGATCATTTTCTGTGTATGGTAGGATTTTGTCTTTGTATCTGTTGGGACTGTTTTATGTTCTAATTACCTTAGATGACAAATGCATATAGCAGAATGATACGCATCCTCTGTTTATTTCATGGAAAGATGCTTGTGCAACCGAATAGAGTTCAGTTTCAGTCGACATTCCAGAGCTGCCCTGAGCAGATGTGTGAAGCAGGGGACAATTTTTTATGTGCGTTCCTTGGATATTTGTTCACATATTTCCTCCCTCTCCTTTGCAGAGGTTCCCACAAAGGGAAGTTATTGGAGTCGTATGAAAGAATTAGTTCATCTGTCCTACCTCCAAAGAGGGTTTATAGCTGAACAAAACTCAAGGTGAGAGCAGTGCTCAACCTGAAACAGCGATTCCCTTGAGTTGGATTTTATAAGAGGAGAATGAGAAATTTCAAAGCAAGAGACTGTCCCTCCCACCGCAGTTGGAACTCTGAGGGAAAGGGGTTGTGTGAATCACGCCCTGGCTCTCGAGTCCCAGCCTGTGGAGATGAGAGAAGACCAGTCCCATCCTCTACAGCTGGATCGAGTGACCTGCTCATTGCCTGACCGTAGTAGAAGAGTTTAGAACTTGATAAGAGGCGCATTAAGAGCAGAAAAGACAGACCTGACTTGAGTTTACTTTACAGTTCCTAAAAGATTTTGCATAACAATTTATATAAAATTAGGTAAACTGAAAACAGTATAAATAAAAATAACTATTTCCCATCTTCTAATTGAACAACATACTCATTGTAGGAAAGTTAAAAACATACATGTATAATGAAGAAAGCAATTTTCCCATAGTCTACTACTCAGAAAAATTACCACTAGCATTATGCTATCACTTTACCTTGTACACAATCATGTTTTCTACTTTTTGGTTTTTTGAGACAGCAGGCTCTTGGTTTGTAGTCCAGGCAGGCCTTGCCTTGAAATCTTCCTGCCTCAGCCTTTGGGAAGGCTAGGGCACTAGGGTACAAGTGCACAACAGAAATGTGTTTCTTATTCTTTATAGTTGTGGGTCAGTGCTTAGTGAGGCCTTTGTCCCTGGCTGTCTTCACACCATGTCCTCATGTAGCAAGGTGGAACAGGGGCAGAGACACGTGTTCTCTCTAGTGTCAGGGTTTGGTGGTGTTTTGCAGTAGATCAAACTCGGGGCTTTGCATAAGTTTGAGCAACCTGAGCTATATTCCCCTTCATATTGGGTGTTAGGGCTTCAACACAGTGTTAATTTGGGGAAGAACTAACAGTCCATAGCTGCGCCTCATAAGGGTGACAGTTGGTTTTATTTATTTTTTAAAGAGAAGTTACAAAATATTAAATCTGATTGTATATGAACATTACCTCTCATTTGCCTGTGTGTGACTCAGAAGCAACGTTCAGTGAGCCTCATAACATGATTCGTAAGCAGGTTTTAATTTAGGTTCACAAATACATACTGTCTTCTGTAATTAGACAGGTCTGCTGTGGCTCCCTTTAAAAATACACAGGTCATAGATGCAAGTGGAAATACACGTAGGAGATTTCACATCAGCCTGGGTATGTGAGCTGTGGCAGACTCCCGCCGTCTGTAAATTAGTGAGATGCTGTTCAGGGCCCACGGTACCCAGCTGGTAGTCAGATGCTGTTCAGGGCCCACGATACCCGCTAGCCAGCTCAGAATACAGAGCGGAGCAGTAGGTGCATCAAGGAAGCAGCTGTTTTTCTAGTTGAACACAGAGTGCTAAGGAATAAGATTCACCACCCAGGTTGAAACTAATTGGCCTGCACGCTGTGATATAATCACGAGTGGATGATAACACCCCCTATGCTGTACTTCACTAGCTAGTTTCCTGATGCATTTTCTTAACCTTACCATTCTAGTAAAAAGGGGGATATTTTAAAATAGAGAGTTCTTTATATTTGCTAATTTCCTCTTCCTCTTTGGCACTATTAAGTGATTTTTAGTTAAAAGTCATGGGAGTTAAATAGGCAGGAAGACTGTTTTCCATTTACATTCAGGTTTGGTACAAATTATGCAAAATGAAGACAGTCAGTGCTATGAATTGAAATCATTAGTACACCAATTATTCTGTGATAGCCAGCTGAGAACAGGCTGCAGACTGCATAAATGGTCCTTCCATTTAAAGTTGGATTCTCATTGGCTTATATGAGAGATAAAATAACTTGATTCTAATTTATTTCTCTTTAAATGGACATTGTTCCCTTCTGAATTCAAGAGGAGAGCATTTTAATTTTGTAATCATTTATTACCCACAGGTCAAATAAATAACAAGTTTTATTTCTAGCAGTATATGTCACTTCCGTAATTTATGTTACCGTAGTTCCTTGAGTCTGAGATACACATCTCTTTAGGGAAGTATGGGCTGCATACATGATAAAAATAACAGCAAAAATCAGTAGAAAAAGTAAGGAATATTTTAACAAATGGTACTTGAAGAATTTTAACCATTCATGAAAAACTAAAGTTAGAGCTTTATCTCATTGAATTCAGATGTTTAGAAAATATGGGGAGCAAGATCTAAAAAATTGTCTAACTATTGAAAGGGAGTTAAAAATTCTGAGATTGGTTTTGTTTTGGTTTTTCAAAACAGGCTGGCCTGTAATTCATCATTGCCCCAGCTAGCCTGTGATTCGTGATCTTCCAGTCTTAGCCTCCTGAGTAGCTGGAATTACAGGCATGTGCCATGGTGCCTGGCTAGATATTTAAATTTCTAAGCATTAAAAGTAGTGAATATGATCTCAAAGACAAAAGGGAACCAGCCTGTAATCCCAGCACTCTGAAGGCTGAGGTAGGAGAACTGCTGAGAGTTTGAGGCCTGCCTGGGCTACACAGTGAGTTCAGGTCCAGCCTACACTGTGTAGCCAAACCCTTTCTCAAAAAGACCAAAAAAAAAAAAAAAAAGAAAGAAAGAAAGAAAGAAAGAAAGGGCAAAAAATATTACAAATAAATGAGAAAAATTTACTTTTATAATAAACAGTATTAGCTGAAAGAAGAATACCAGCGGGCACATTGGCAAATAGACAGTTTCCAGAAATAAGTCAGTCAACACCAATATTTGTGTAGCATAAAAATATTTATTAGTTAAAAATGTATTGGTTAAATAAAAGAAGTTAATATCATCTATTTTGTACACTAAACTAAACAGGATAACTCACTATTATTGAGTGTTTGGTGAAAGAGAAGTTTACATAAACTCCTGATGGAACTGTACATTAGAACAAACATTCTACAAAGTATTTTAATGATGAGTATTAAGATCTGTAATAAAAACTTTATACCCTTTGGTTTAGTAATGACCTTTCTAGAAATCTATGCAAATTACAGATAATATCAAATGCCAGAAAAGATTGGATCAGGTTTTTGCTGCTGTTGTCATGAAGTATTGCACAGTGGGGAACCACTTAAATATTTGATATTAAGTAAATTCTTACGAATTCATGGTATAATAAAGTGTTACATAATCCTTAAATGGAATTTAGATATTATTATAATAAAATTGAAAAATACTCATGATAAAGTAAGGGTAGAAGAATGCTAAATATTACATATAATCTGCTTTCAATTATTTTCCAAAGTAAAATAGTCATATAAAAAGAGTTAGAGAACCACATCAAAATATTGGCAGTGCTTAATTCAAGACTAAAGGATTACTGATATTATCATTTTTTCTTTAAACTCTTGTTTTCTCTCCAGATTCTTTAGAGTGAGACTACAGTATATATAGTGGAAAAAATCAAGTTACTAAAATACAGGAACATATTTTCACAAATCTTAACTTGCTATCCATGCCTTTTTCTCTCCTGATCGCCAATGCCTAAATTAGTGGTTGGTACACCATAGTTTCTCAAACATTGTTGCTTGAATAAAGCTACAGTCTAGATGGACTGGCCCAGTCAGAGGTAAAAGGAGTAGTGTCAGTCGCTGAATTAACCATCCAAGAACAGAAGTCTAGAGTGACCATGAAGGAAAGATGACAGTTAAAGTCAAGGCAGAGCTGGAAGCAGTCTGGGGTTTAAACGAGAAATGGGAAAACTGAGCACTTGGAAAACTTGAAAACGCTTCTCAACAGCTGGAGCATCCCCGGCGTGGGATATTGCCTGACCCTGGGGCTCAGTCTTGTCTACCCGATGACAAGATGCATCAAAGGCAGCCCCAGTCCTCTGAAAACAGGGTTTATGAGGCATAGTCTCTGCTGACTTAAAACACTAAATATGAACAGAAGAACAATAGTCATAATTGCTTGGAAATTTAACTAAGTTCATGATTACCAAGAATTTTAAAAAGAATTTAGAAGTAAACATGTGAGAACATGATGTATCATACTTGTGGCCTTGGCAGATTCTTAAGTGCTTTTTAACATATAACAAAATGTTTAAAAAGTAACAAAGTTGAGCCTTTAAGAAGCTTATAAAGAGTGAAAAAATATTGGAGGAACAGGGAATTGTTCATGAGCAAGGGAACATTTGATGAATGTGAAAGGAAAAACATGGTAGAATTGAAAAATGAAGAGTTGTAGCTTTGAAAAGACAAATCAAGTAGATAGGCCTGTGGCGAGTTTGAAGAACGTAAGAAAGAAAACTAAAAACTAGATTCACCGAAGGAGATAGAGCCACAGATAGGGAGGAAGAATAGTTAGTGTTGATTTAGATTTTTAGATTAATACAGTTAAAGCTACCTGCTTGAGATTTCATGATACTATTGTATCCATTAGGAGTCAATTTCACCTAAAGTGGTATTTTATTTGAGTAGTTTGTACTGATAACACTCCATCATAGTGGCAGTTTGTAGAGAGTTATGATCCTGTAACTTGGGAGGGGTCCCAAGTATTATGGACATTATAAAAATTTTGGCAAACCAGTTAATCTTCATTAGAGGGGAGTATACATTTCCTGTGGGAGACATACCAAGCAATTTGAACTCTGAACTGACGGTCACATTTTCTCCTATTTCCCTGTAGCAGTTTGTGAAGTGCAAGGCGCCAGCGAGTAAACATACCTTAGGAGTTGCTAATGAAGGACAGTGTGTACAGAATTTGCTATTCCAGCACATGTTGTTATAGATGTTGAAAATGCTATTGTCAAATAGTATTTTAAAAACTGTCAGGTGTGTGTTTTTCAAAATGAGTTTTAAATAATTCAGTACTATGCAGGCGGCAGAAAAATGACTTTATAAACTTTCAATGCTGTTTTATATTGAATATGCAGGTGGAGGCTATGAATTAAAAATGACAGCCTCTGATCCATCTTTTTACTAATGACTGGTGTACTGTTGATGGAGATCTGCCGTTACCAATGTTGCTTTGGCATTTTCCCATAAAGGATTGCCGTAAAGTCATTTCAGCGTGCACCACTTGGCGTACTGACGGTGACATGGTGGGCCTTGTTTGGTTTGCCTAACCTGACGCTGGCTGTGGCCGCTCCCTTCCCTCTCCTCCCCTCCTGCGTGCTGCGCTGCTGAATCAGAAGTGCAGACCGAGCAGACCTGGGAAGTAGTTCACTTGGAGCAAGTGTTAAGATTCCACAGTGATCCCCCATACGGCCACTTAGTTGAGCGGCGTTGGAAAGATACTAAAGGCCTCCTCCCTAGTTCCAGAGAACTGGAACGGGGAGTGCGGAACGAAGGGCCGCAGATCGCTGTGAGTCTCGCGCCGTTTCTCATTGACTCATTATTCACGTCTCTCCTCTTTCTTGTTCTTGCTGTCCTCAGATTCTTTTTTTTAAGGTCTAACAAAAGGAAGCTGCTTTTCCTCTGTGTGTGTGAAGAGGCTGGATGGAATGCATAATACTGCATACATTTCTTCCTCCTGCCAAAGGACAGCAAAGGACTGGTTTTCCTGAAGGCAGAGACTTTTTCTTCTTTATCCTTACTATTGTGACTATTTCTTAGCTCGTGTTTTCCTCAGTCAGGTATGTTACATGTAGAATAGTGGTATTACTCGTGTTCAGGACTTAACAGATCACTGATCTGAGGGTCTCTGAGTTAGGAATTAAGTGACTTTTATAACAAAAGATTTGAAGTGTATTTGCAAGAACTGGACAATGACTGAAATCATAACCACAGGGAGGGCTATAGTTAGACACAGAAATTTTGGAAACACCTGTCTTTATACATGAAGTTTAAAGGTTTATGCATTGCAACAGTCGTTTTAAGGATTTGCTCTAAGAAACTAACAGTTCATTTAAAATTCATCAGTACCCCTCCAGTGCCTCTGAGTGTGCTGCCTGTGATCGCTATCCCATGTCTTGAGCCTGCTGATTACACACTGTTTAACCCACACGGTGTGGAGAGCTGACTTACTCTGTTTGTTCAGTCTGAAAGGACTCATCAGAGCTCTTGCCACACGTCTGGGTAGAGATAGACTGCCCGGTTAATGAGAAGTATTCTTTGTGGGAGCTCAGCATTATTCTGAGGTCTTTCTCAGAAGTTTTTATTTTTAAAGATAGACTTCATAGACTTCTGCATGTCAGTTTTAATGGATTTTAAGGCTTAGATAAGAGTCAACAGTAAAACAAAGGTGAGGCAGGGAAACAGCTGCAAACGTTAATGAACGGATTTAATTTGGAGAAACTTTTGTTAAGGAATGCAAATGAGAAATTAGAGTGAATTATTTTTTTTGGAAGTGTTTTATGGCTCCAAACATCATTATATCATTCACTTGTGTTACATGAACAATTATATAGCCTCTAGTCATACTTTTGGTCATTGTCATGTTCCTCATTGCAGATTATAAACCCTAATTATATTTCCTAGACACCCGGATGCAGAGCAAAGGCTGGAGGGAGGTGTACCCATCAGGGAGAGTACTGGATGGATTTTCTACTGGTTTATCTTCCTTCAGTGCACCTGTACTGAGTGCCACTCCTACTTCCTTTTAGACCCATGCGTCGTAAGGATGGGCCCTTGGCTCAGTTACTTCCTCTTAAATCTTGGTCCCTCATCTTTAGCCTAGGACTGATAATAGGATACATCTCCTGAGCTTGTTGGGAAGATTAGAAAGATAACACAGGGAAGGTGCTGAAGTCCATGTCTGGCTGATAGGCTGTTTTCACTTCAGTGTCCCTGAGTTGTCATCTTTGGGTACAACTAGAGTGGCTGAAAAAGCTCAAACCAGTCAGAGCATCTGAGTCTTCTGGACTGATGTCAATAATGTAATCTCCCGTGAAAGTGTTTGCTAACAACTTACTGTATAAAATATCTATGGATTTTAAAGAGCTCTTCAATAGAGATAATAAATGAGTACTTAAAATTAGTGTTGGAGTTTCAGAAAAGGGGCTTTTTTTTTTTACAAAGATGGTAGATTGTGTCTCATTAAATACAATCTGTCAAACATTGTACAAGATACTTTTATAACTATATTTTCTTAATTCTTATGATGTTATATTTATTATCTCTTACACCTGAGGACTGGACCTACATCCAATAAAAGGGCATATAGTTCCTGGGAATTAGTGCTACAACTTGAACGTCTAGGTTAGTATTTCTGCAGTGTGGTAACATTATTTTTCACTCATCAGAATTACCAAGACCTCTGGCCTCCTACTTCCTTTTAGCCCCATGCCTCATAAGGATAGGGCCTTGGCTCAGTTACTTCCTCTTAAATCTCGGTCCCTCATCTTTACTCCTAGTTTGGAACTGAAATATAGTATATAGCAGAATTCTTTCAAAGGCTCTGAAGCTTGAGGGTTGCATAATGCCTCTGTTATCTCTTGTCACCTTGGCGAGGATTCTTTGGTTACAATTTAAAGACACCTATAAAACTGGATTAAGGGAGAGGACATCTATTGAAGTACATAATTAACATTTCCAGTGGTGCGAACTTAAGATATGATGAGATTCAGGCATCAAACAGGGTAATCAGGATTCTGTTTCAATCTCCTGGCTGTATTCCCCCTGCCTCCTCAACTTATTTCAGTTTCTGTATTAGTTATCTACTGCCGGGTAACAGGTCATGTCAGACCTAATGGCTTAAAGCAGCACACATTTATCATCTCAGTTTCTATAGGTCAGGAGTCTGGGCATGGCTTCTCTGCTGGCTTCAGACTGTCTCACAAAAGCTTCAGTCAGTTGTGAAGTCTCAGCTGAAGGCTTGGCCAGGGAAGGATCTGCTTCCAGTTCAATGGCTGTTGGAAGAGCTCAGTTCCTCATAGTTTGTTGGACTGAGAGCCTCACTGTCAGTTGCCAGCCAGAGTCTGCTCTCATTTTCTTGTGCCTTGAATCTTTTCCTAGGGGAGCTCACAATATGGTACCTTCCTTCAAACAAGAGCCTGCTGGTGAGGCAGAAATATAACCTTAGATACCATAATCCTGGAATGTTATATTCTGTTGGTTAAAAGCAAATCCAACGCATGCTCAGAATAAAGGGATTACCAGCAGCTACCATGAAAGTCTGTCTCCTACAAGAAGGCACTCTCCATATAATGACAGAGCTGATCACCAGCAGCTCCTATCTTTACAAGCGTCCCAAGGGTAGGAACCCTATGAAAACAGAGCTGCTAGCCCCTTGGCTATCACTCTGGCAAACTTAACCACAAACATCCGTACTGAAAAGGTAATAGATAGCTTTTAGAATTATTGCGAATGCCGAAGAACCAGGCTGGAAAATCATGAGAAATTCGCTGGATACTTGTAACCATTGGCTGTTGCTTCCTTGGTCTCTCATTGCTAGATTTATTAACATTAAATACAACGTTAATTAATGTTCTACAGGCGAAGAAGGGGGATGAGGCACTGCCTGCCCTTCATTGGCCTTCATTGGAGATGAGGCCTCTAATGTTTCTCTGATTGTGACACTCTCCGAGTTGAGCTTGTATGGTCTTACGGCTTCACCAGAGTCATGTTTTTCCTGTCCAGCCTAGCAGGTAGTATTGCATAAACAAACTCCACTCTACTGAGCAGTTTTCAAAACTTGGTAGCTGATGATTCTATGTTCTTGTTTAATATTAACTGTGCCTTACAGATGTACCAGTAAAGCTGCTTCAGACAAGAATGTGGTATCGATGGCACATTCAGGTCTCTGAGTCATATAGTAGATGGGGCATTTCTGTTTTTCACAATTTTTATTCATACCAGATTTAACTGTAAGCAGAATTTGTGCTTTCTGAAATTATAGGCTAACTTTGTGATCCAGGATTTTCCCCAATCTTTGTGTTAAATCTGGGGACTCAGGAATGATTTTAACTCTGTACTGTTACTGTGTTTGGCCATATGAATTTTTGGTATATGTGAACATACTGACTTACCAGGTTTTTGTAAATCTGAAGAACTTGTAAATCATTTCTTGTAAGTTCATATATTTCCTTACATGCATCTGCAAAACTGTACTTAACTCTCATTCACATTAGAATATATTAAATAAGACAAACTTATCAAGAAAAGAAACAGATGTCACTTCTGTGGGTAACTTGTGAGGTGCAGAGTCTGCACACTCTCAGAATGTTTTTCTCATTGGCCTAATACAGTAGCTGATATCTCACCATTGGAATAGAATTTTGGGTTAAGATTAACAATTCCTAACCCATGAGAATCACCTGAGGATTAAAAAAAAAAAAAGAAAAAAACAATGTCAGAGTCCTACACCCAGGGAAATTTTGCGTAATTCCTTGGAGTACAATCCAAGTAACTTTCTAAACCTCTTTAACACATTCTGATTGGGAAAGTCATGTATGTACCAACTGTGATTCAGAGCCATCCAGTAAGAGTAATGAATTATGGCCCCGTCAAGCACATGTTGAGGATGTTCAGATGTGCAGGTTGTCTTAGTTACTTTTCCATGGCTGGGACAAAATACCTGACACCACAAGTCAAAAGAGGAAAGGTTTATTTTGGCTCATGCTTTGTAGAGGCTTCAGTCCGTAGTCATCTGGCTCCAAGGCAGGTTAGCATAGCAGAGGAGAAGGTTTTCATGGCACAGCAGGCAGGAAGCCAGCAAGCCTTTGTCCTTCTTTCCCATAATATTCTATCCGGGGTACATAAACCTATTGGTTGGCGCCACCCACAGACAGGGTATGTCTTCTCTCTCAAATAAATGCATCATCCACACCCAGAGGAATGCTGATCCAATCAGTGGACTAATCCAATATCACACATCCCCAGTATCACACACCCATGACCCAGTATCACACACCCAGTATGCTATCACACACCCGTAACCCGGTATTGCACACGCAGGACCCTGTATCGCACACCCATGATGAAGTACCGCACACCCATGACCCAGTACCGCATACCCATGAGACATCACTCCCAAATGCCCTGCTATAAGCACATGAGGCTTGAGGAGCCGCCTGGATATAAACCACAGCAGCAGCCAAGGCTGAAAAACAGCCCCCCAAGACTTGGACCTGGGGAACAACCTGTTCATTTACATTATGGTGTGTTCAAAGAAGTCATTACAGTCATTTTCACAGCTGAACAGCTGAGGCTCTTTCTGCCGTTGTTGATGCTTTGAATGTACCTATGATGAACTCCCATAATGGAGGTCAACTAAGGCAGTCTCTTCATGCAGCCGTAGAGAGCCCAAGTACCTGGGGCCACGGAATTGCTACTTACTGCATTGCTTCTGAGAATACCTCACAGAGGCTGAGCTCATAGGAATGTCATTTGTTTGCTTCATAACAGTAGCACATGTTAAAATCAGGCTATAAACAATCCAACTTTTCTTTCATTTTATATTTATTTTCTGGAGATGATGTGCAAATAATCATTCATGTGGTATCCAGAAATATTTCTGTCTGTAGTAATAGCAGATGGCACAGCGTTTTTCACGTGCCAAGTTGCATTTATTCCTTCACAGTGCAATGTGGAAGTGATCATGGGCTCTTTCAAGTGTTCTAACTCCCCATGTGCATCTCAGTTGTGGTGGGAAGTTGTTCTGCATATCAGTTCAATATGTGGTAGATTTACTTGGAATCCTTGGAATTTGAGCATAGTGCAGTCACATGAGAAGTGCTTTGAAAAGAAATATTTTTTTGAGGTCTCATGATTAAAGGTCATCACTTCAACAGACATTTAATAAGCATTTTCTGAGTGCTAAGCCAGTGATTTTCCACTGGGATGGGTGGCTTGGTCCGCTGGAGGATTCTGGAAATCCACAGGGTTGTTTTTAGTTACCATAATGATTAGCAGGGGTGCTACTGGCATTTGCTTTGTGAGGCCAAGGGTTGCAGCTTGCAGGACAATCCTGTACAAGAATGGTCCTGTGTGTGTGCACCACGTGCATACACACTCACACCCAGGCACTCAAAAGGACATTCGTGTAGGTGGAAGGCCTGTTTATGATTATCTGAGCCTGAAACCTAATTGTGAATTTATATAAACACAAAAAGTTTTTTTTTTGGCATGGATTTTAACATATAATGACTTTTCCAGGAAAATTATAAATTGAATTGTAAATGTAAATCAAGAGAAAGTTGTACTTTGCTTTATTTGGAATCAAGAGTTATTTACCCTCATATAAAATCACATCACCGCTGGAGCCCTGCACGTGGTGCTTGAGTCACAGAAACCCTGACTATAAACTTCCTGTTTGTTATTTCCACTTTCATTTGGATTGGTACATAGTACAAGGAAATAACTACTTCATGTGTCTCCTGGTAGTGTTGTGGTGGAGCATTTAAAATGCTCATTGTTTTATTACACTACTTTTGTCTCTCTTTAGAAGGCAGGGCATTATGTTGAGTTTTGATGATGTGTCTTTGAAGTATGCATGTAAGGTGTGTTATTTGTAAATGTTTTTAAAAACACGGGAATATTACCCAATGTTTAAGTTATAGGGGGGTGTTGGATGTGATGAGGTGGAGAGACACAGGGGACTAGCAGACAGACTGACTGCCAGGGAAACCCCGTAGTGCTGAAGGAATGCGAAGAACCCTGCCGGAGCCAGGGAGCGCCCCTTCCGTGTCCTGCGGGAGAGCAGTGGCCATGTATCAGCAGGGCTCTTTCGTTAGGGCATAGCTGGGCGGAGGGAAAGGCAGGAGGAATAGCGCATACAAAATGCTGAGGGCAGAAGTGGGGCTTTTGCAAATGCTCGAGTTTGGGGCCCAGGCCGGACTGGGACCTGGTAGTGGAAAGAAGCCCAGGAGGCAGACAAAAGCATATCAAGAGCCTCCCAAGCCTTGCATCTTCTAGAAACACTAGCAGAGGTTTAAAAAAAGGGCTGGCGTACTAGGATCAGGTTTGCATGTTAGGCAGACGTGCTTCTCACAGTGATGAAAAATAGGCTTGAGTGAGACAAGTTCACCTAGGCCCGAAAGCAGCCTGAGTTAGCACAGAGGGCGGGCTCAGGAAGGCTCAGGTGGGCTCTGAAGGTGTCGGACCAGGCGGTCTACCTCAACACGTGTGCGCTCAGCCACTGTGCTGGGTTGCCTCAAAGGCAGGGGTAAGTGGGCAGCGCAGAGCACAGGGGAGGATTTTTGGCAGATGGAATCTACTCACTATCGAGTGTGGCAGACACAGGAAAGAAAACTCCAGGACAATGATGGAGAGCCCTGCACCCTGCCCTTTTGTTTTCCCAGTCTTCCCTGTCTTGGTAAATGGGTCCATCACGCATTTAGTTGCAGAAGCCCGAAGCCTGGTTTCTCCCTTCCCTTCACTCCCTTGCTGAGTCTGTCTGCAAGTCCAAATCCATACACTTCCCTCCACCATCCTTCCCTGATAATTGCAGTTCTCCCAGGGCCCTTCCTAGTGGCTTGATGTTACCATAGTCCCCTGCCCCAGCTCTTCCGCCCTGTCCTCCTCTTTCACTAGGACTGTGTTAGTCTCTTTACTACTCGTTTGCTTAAACTGGCTGTCCTTACCCCTGTAAAGTCTGTTCTAGTAGGCAGAATAGATCACTTAAACATTCTCTTGTTTGGAATTCTCTATTCGCTTCCTGTTATAACCAGAAAATAACTCACTCAAATGCCTTCCATGGCATATAGGGCTTGTATAATCTAATGTTTGCCTTTCTTTCCAAATTTATTTCCCTGGCCTATGCTCTTTGCTTACTATGCTCCAGCCAGCTAAGAGCCATCTTAATGTTTTCAAAACACCACATTTTTCCCTACCTCCAGCTCTTCCTTAAGTACTAGCAGACAGATTCAGTCCACAAGCTGCCTGAAGCTTCTGTACATAATACAGTGTCACTTTGACCCCTTGCAGGGTCATCACATACCTTTCTGGGGAAAGTAGACTTGCTTTCCCAGACTCACCACAACTTTTGGTTATGCAGTAATCAGTGAGTACCTAGTTGAAAGAATGGATACTACCTACTGGAACCAGCTCAGAAAATGATCTTGCTGCCAGGCACAGGGATGTGGAGTTGAGAGTCAAGGTGTTGCTCTGCACTGATTGTCTCCTACATTTGCAAAGCCCTTGTTCCTTTGCAGAGCATGTTTCCTGGGCTTCACATAAGTATCAGTGGTCAGCTCCCAGCCCCATACCTGCGGTTGGGACCATGAGTAATAAACAAAATACTATAGATACTAAGGGGTGAACTGCCAGCATAGCTGCCTTTGGGGACCTACAATTGGAAGGTGGCTCGTTTTCCTTCCGAGGCCAAAAGGGCAGGAAGGAGAGAATGGAGGAAGGCCTGGTAAAGAGAGAAAACGTATAGCTCGGCTTTCCCGAGATTGCCATTGCCCAAAGCACGAGCTGGTGTGACTGAAGAAGGCCTCGAGGACAGTCAGCAGGCTGTTTCAGAGCAGTTTATCTTGGCCAGGCGCAACTCTGTCAAGCTCTTCCCTAGTGGTGTTAGTATTCAGAAAACCTGAACCATTCTCACTATGTCTTACTGCTGCTCTGCTAATCTGGGACCATTTGTTAAACTCCCCAAGCCCCAAAGCTGCTGATCAGCTCAGTCCCCACCTGGTATTATCAGCTTTTACAGAGAGAAATTAGGGAAAGTGTAATAGGCTGCTTCTAGCTGACTGCCTCTTACCTTACGTTGTTCCTTTATCTTGTCCAACACTGTGTCTCCATCAAGTTACGTCCTTAACGAGGTCATTTGCTCCGCATACACGGTGAGATTATGTTTTACAATAATACACTTTCTGCTTTCGGAGCCATGCTTGAGAGGACAAACTCCTCAGCTGTGGAGAGAATTTGCCATTTAACAGAGGAGGACCTTTATGGCTTGTCACAACTTTCAATCGTAGCTCTAGCTTTTGATTCTTTAACGGAGGCACATGAGGGTAGAAACATTTTGCATAACCATTAAGCACAGCCCTAGAAATAGCCTCTTAAAAGGATGTCTTGACAAGAAAGAATGCTGTCAGTGGTGCTAATGATATCTGCATATAGTTAACATCACTGAAACCCATAATATTTTAGTCTTAGTTTGCTTCAAAATTGCCTTTTAACCATCATTTTCCTTTATAAATAATGTGTAGCAACAATGATTTGGCTTCATCTTTATTTTTTTGCTTTAAAAACATTTTTTGGAAACACACACACATACATACCGCATATCTAGAGGTCCATAGGACAAAAATGAATGCATGAGTTTTCAAAATTGTATGAACATGTGAAACCTCACATTGAAAAGCATTGCAAATTACAAACAGGCTAAATAAAAGAAACCTACCGGAGAGTGATTATAGTATATTGACTGTATGTCAAAATTAAAGAGAAAGTCTTTAGAAAGTTGGGAGAAAAGACAAATTACCTACAAAGGAGCGACTGTCCAGGTGACAGTACATTTTTCAGTAGCAGCAGCAGTTCCAGTCCTTACCATCAGAAATAGGATGCCAACATACAGGTCTCCTAGGACACACACCAGGAGGATTTTGTAATTTTCACACATTAACTGAGAGAATTATTAAGAGTTGGATTGTAGCAAGGAGGAGATGGTACCCAGACATTGGTTATACCATTACAAGAGCAGTGGCAAGACCAAATGTTTATGTTTGGGCAGTGTGCTGATACGCTTAAGTGGTCTGCATCAGTGGCGGCCTTTCTGCTGTGATCTGTATTTACAAAATGTTTCCAGTTGAATATATAACCATCGTGGCTTGGTGCTCATGCCAGAAATTCTCCTATTTCTGATGAATTGTTTCCACCTCAGGACCATGGCAGCTTCCGCATGTAGTTCAGAATGGAGCGGAACCACTGGCTTACTCTGAGACTGAGACTTCAGATCTTGTGCTTGGCATATCTGCTTAGGTCATAGTAACGTGATCTGTTTTTAAAGCCGTTTGAAGGTTGGCCCAGCCACTGGTATGTCTTCCCCTTTTAAAAGCACAGAACTTCCTTCTGTCTCCATAGACCTCACAGGGTCAGGGGTGAACTTCTGGTCCCGTCTCTCGCCCTTGCAGGTGTGCGTGTCCTCTCCCAAGACATGGTGTCTTGGAGGGTGAAGGGAGGCGATCTGTCCCAGGGTTACCACGTGCCTGGGAAAAGTTGCTGCCCCTGGAGCTGTGTTTCCTTTCACACTGGAGGAGTCACTCCCCTGTTTTGCATGTGCTGCTGTGAGCTGCTCACATTTGATTGAATAAGATCACAGCCACTTCTTTTTCTTTTAAAACTGAATAGCTGTCCAGAACTTAAATAACAAGAACTGATACACTTTTTAAGGTGGAACCTTTATGGAAAAGACTGAATGTTGGAGGATGATTCAGTGGGTTCTCTGGCCAGCCAGCCTCCCTTCCCTGGTTATTTGCAATTATATTAGGGCAATTATAGATTCTAACTTGAGCATCTAAAAACCCATTTAGAGAACTAAGAAATTCATTTTTACCATATTGTACTTGAAATTGTAAATGAGGTGCAAGATTAATTGTCTAATAGGTTAGGGTTTAAAATTGAAAATTTCCATGTTAGTTTATATCTATATAACCATGAAGGTTAGTTTAGAATATTGGAAAATACTGATTTTTAACAATTCTTTTTGGTCAAATTAAAGTTATTTAAAAAAAAAATTGACCCTGGCTGCTTGGTGTCTCTAAATGCCACTTGCCCTGCCCATTTCTAGAATGAGGCAGAGGGTTTTATTGAGTCTAAAAAGAGAAAACAAGCCCTGAAGAAAAACATAGTTCATGCTGTTCTTCCCAGGAACTGGGAAAGCAGGTGTCCAATCCCACACTTTTATGAGGTTATACATGTTGCCAGGTAGATATATTTGATGAGAATAATAGCTGTCTTGAGAGAATGATTGTGTATGTGGTGAATGAGTGTGTGTGTGTGTGTGTGTGTGTGTGTGTGTGTGCACGCGTTTATTTTCAGGACTTGTTTGGGCAGTGGTGTCCTTTGATTGGCAGATCGGATCAAGCAGCAGTTCTAATCTGTCTCCCAAAGGTTCTGATCATCCTCTGATCTCAAGCGTTCCTCCCTCGTGGACTATTTCTTCCCTGAGAGCCAGTGGAATTTCTATAGCTCAGAGCTAATGAAAATGCCTTATACCTGTGTTGCTTGTGCTGCTTCAGGGCCTCCTTCCCTTGCAAGTTGCTGCTGCAGTAGGTGAAGTGATTTGGCTCTGATTCTAACATCTATGGGTTACTAAATGACAGATTCTTAGCCCTGTAACTAACCTATCACAGCAAGCACTCCAAGCCGAAGCTCCAAGGGTTTTAATTTACCTCTTGATATTCTTGATTGAAACAATCCTGGCATACTTGAATCATTCCTTCAGCATGTTTACATATCTGTCATGTGCCAGGCACTCTGCTGGGTGTTTGGAATACAAATATTAAAGCTATAAAAATCACTGTGTTCTTGGAGTTCACATCAGAACCTCAGTTCTCACCTGGCCCTCTTCTGGAGAGGGGGATCATTTCCCCCAAGCTATAAAACTCTATTCGTTTACTTAGCTTTTTTATAGCTACTAAGTTTGCTTAACATGTGAATAAGACACATGATCGCCCTAGGAGAGTTTTTATCTGTGAGAGGCAGACAGATGGACAAAATGTAAAAGCCCCTGCTTCTCGGCAGGCTGAATAGGAAAAGCAGAAGTGACTCTGAGGGAAGACAGTGGAAGGAAAGAAGGACTCTTCAACTAGGGCATGATTTTTATGACAGGCGTTATTAAACTGAGTCTCACGGTCACCTCTGCATGCTTCGGGTGTGGAAGTGTAGCTGGTGATGAGGTCAGAGCAGAGGTGGGTGAGGCCAAGCGCTGGGAGACCTTGCATGCGTGATAGTATTCTGTGCGCAAGCCAGTGCACTCCAGAGGATGGCTGGGACATGCTGTCTGTCTAGGAGGATAAGTGAAGGTCCCCTGGGGAGCAAAAGCCGGTGGCAGGGAATCCGCTGAGTGCTTTTCTTTCATTTATTCTTCACTCATTCCACGTATATTTATGCAGAGCTTGCCTCGTAGCCAGTGTTACACTTTTCCAGATAGTTCAGGCAGGAATTTGTGAGGCTGGACATGTAGCTGTGGTGGATAGGAATGCAAAGGCTGGGACAGATTAGACCGGGGACGGGGTCAGGCAACTGATGTACAAGTGAGACCTAAGAGACGGCTGACGAGAGGAACACAAAGCCATGAGTCTCTGTGTGGATGCGGTCTGGTGCCTGGCAGTTGAGGTCAGGCACTTGAAGAACAACTCGCTCTATGGGTCCCATTTTTGTGGTAAAATGCAGGGTTGTCATGAGACTCTAGTGATTTGTTAAACTTGGGCTGGGATAGTGTTCAGCCTTGCATGTATACCCCTTCCACAAGCAAGTGGGAAGTGCCATAGGTCCTTTGGAGGGTTCCTACTTTAGTAGAAGTGTACACTGGAAAATAAATTATTTATCAGTGATGCCAATATTAGTTTAAGGAGAATGGAACCAATGCAATGCCCTAACTTATCAAATTTCAAGTTTCTTTTTTGCCGAGTGACTGAAAGATACATATGAACACTAGTTCAGGGGGACATGTAGGCATCTCAGGCTCTTTTGCTAAGTGTTGTTTGCTTTCTGCTTTACTAGCCAGTGGTATCTAAAAATGCAGCAGTCTGCTCTGTTGTACACACAGGTAGGTAATCCTCCTAATAACTTGATAATTCCAGATTTAATCCTTAACTGAGAAAACTGATGTCATTGATATTTTGTGATAAGAGGAACTGAAGAGAAACCTGGGAAGAATCTAATAGCTTATTTTGAAAAAATGCTTCCATTGCTTGGGATAGCTCGCCCATTCCTCTTGCTCAGGCAAGTGTGTTGGATTTTAAACATGTGGTGGTTGTTACTCGTTGTCCTTTTTTTTAAGGTAGGAAATGTTGTTGTTTGGACTGAGTTGAATGCAGCTTAGCATAAAAGATGTGATTCGGAACAGAGCCTGCAGACTGTGACTAATTGACATACACTGGGCTAATGAGAAGACAGAATGTCTCTGATGAGCAGCGGAGCGAACACTCACAAAGGGTCTCCTTCTCTCCTAGGACGTCCTTCGCAGGGCATCTGGCCGGGATCCTGGTTGGACTGATGTACACGATTGGGCCTCTGAAGAAAATCATGGAGATATGCGCAGGTATACAACCAAATGCCTTTGGCGTGACAGGTTAGAAGGGCATCTTAACTTTAATGTGAGCAGAAGCAACTCCAAGTATCTGTGGTTCAGCGTAGGAATCCCCTAATATGTGCATCTTTTTCCTGGGAGATAAATCAGCTAGTACAGACCCTCCCATAGCTCCATAAGAGAAAATACAAACCCACATTTCAACTCTTAGGTGCTCTTAAGGCACAAGGATCGGTGTGTATTCACACCCTCAGCCCTAAAGCTACTCCCAGGAAACAGCAGTTTCCTCAAAACTGCATAAAACTGCAGTGGGCTTAAAATAATGCACTTTCTATATAATATGACATGAATTAATATACTTGTAAAACAAAGTTTGAAAAGAAAACCAAATCAAGACTGAAGTACAAGGCCAGCCTTTTAGAGAATCCAGAATGACCACCAGGTCCTTGGCAGGCAAGATACACGAGATGTTATGGAAAACATGGTGAATGTTTAAATTTCCAGTTATTACAGCAAAAGACACATTACATAATCCCCTCCAAATACCCCCACTCTCTTTGAATACACTTATCTTGTCACTTTTGCCATGTTTTGGAGGACCTTGGGGTGACCTCTTTTGTGAGTGCCCTTGGTTGTGCTGTGTAGCTGACCTGATGTCCTGACTTCATTCCAAGCATTTATTATTCATGGTCAGTTTGACTTTGGGGAAGAGCCAGAAGTTGTATGGCATCAGGTCTGGTGAGTAAGGTACTTAAGGACACACCATAATGACATGCAACCTGGCTTTCCGCTGGACGGCGCTCAGCAGCAGGACACTTGCAGACCTACTGGAACAGTGGCAAGAACAATGGGAAGAGTGTGTTCAAGTGAGGGGGAACATTGTGGGGAGATGAATGGGAGTGTATTTTACTGTAATAAGTTGTATTTACATTTAAACACCATATTTTGCTCACCGCTTATATATTTATACTGACATATTCATATTTTCACTTAAAGCTTGGTTTCTGCATGTTTTCTTTGTTTTTCTCTTTACATTGATGCCCAATGAAAATATTTTGGGGTTTTTTTTTGCATTTTTGTGATCTCTTAATTTAAAATGCTCTACCAGTTTTGACTTGTAAGGAAACTGTTTCACAAGCACTTGTTTTATAGACCATGAGAGTTGCAATATTTCATCTTTTATTCATGGAAAATCTTCTGAGACTATTTTACCTTTTCTTGAACCATAAATAATTTGTTTTCACAGATTGTGCTGATGACTGGTATTCTTGAGAACCATATAATATTCATGATACTAGAAAGCTTTCTCTGCACTGCTGTCACCTTTATTAGTAGGTTGTGTTCACTTTGGGATGATTTTCTAGGCTGTGCTGCATTGAAGCGGATTCCCATTTTCCTGCTTTTGATCTCTTACTGTTTTCTTATGTGCACTTGGAGTAAGCAGCAAGAGTTTTATTGATTGAAATTGTTCTGTTTTATTATATCGTCCATACAGTTCAATTATGGATATCTAGTAATGAGTACTGATAATGGAGAAGAAATGTTCTCAGATGTTCATTGTTTTTGTTTCATTTTTCTATGTGTCTTTAGATTAAGTGGTTATTAAAGCTTTCTGCACACATAGTACAAAATTTAGGCAAGCGCTTAGGTTCCTTTTTAAGGAGGATTTTCCCCACAATTATAACATCTAAAATTATAGTTGTCTTCCTTATAATCTTACCTGTTTCTTGAGGAGACATTTTTAACACATGAATCTTTTTTCAGAGTAACATAGTAGAAAATTAAATATTCAATGGCATTTACAAACAGCCTTCGCACTCTGCCTGCTTTCTGGTAAAGCTAGAAGAAAGATCTGGGGTGAGCTGAGAATTGAAGTGGCACAGGGACCTGCTGGAAAATAACTGAGCATGCGGAAGCCACTGTTTGATGCCTCCTGAAAGATCAGGGTGGCACTGAGAATGTGCCCTGGCCCCTCCCTCTCTCCAGTCAGCTATGACAAAAGGAGAAGCCTCTCTCTTTAGCCAGAGTGCCTCTACTTGTACTATGGTATCAAAACCCAAACTTGGTACCTTTGGGGACAAAGACTCCTAAGTCAACAGGAACCTTTAAGAAACTACAGTGAGCATAAACTAGACTTTCACTACACCACCCTCTTCCTGGTGGCAGTAGAAGTGGCCCTCAAACAAAAGGGAGTTTAACAGTTGTTTAGAAAGCATTTGAAGTGACCCTGGACCTTGGGTTGGAAAGATTATCAGTTAAAGTCTTACATTCCTGCCATTGAGATGTTTATTTCTTTCATGTTTAGGCACTTTTTCTCCTAATACTGGATACCCAGGACCGCAGTACTACTTTAACAGTTCAGGTAAGCACTTCATTTCATTTAATACATTTTAATTTATTTTAAAAATTACAGTGTTTTCCAAGGAAGAGCTGTTTTTAACATAACCCTAATGTACATTGTGGTAGAGTAGTTCACATATTATTTAATTGTACCTTTAACTGTCCTGGAAGCTAGATGGAGAGGAATAACCCAGGAAGAATGTTTGCTTGGGTTCTGTGGAAAGCCAGGGTAGAAGGTGGTAACTATGGCATAAAAAAATGTATATGGTTGGTGGGAAGTCTTGCGTACTTGATAGGATCCATACTAAACCCAGGCCCCTTGGTGCTTGGCCTCAGGTTGGCATTGGGTTAGAAGTTAGCTTCAGATGCACAGTTGTCCACAGTCTAACCCGTGCACAGATTCAAGAAGACTCATCCCTACCCTAAAATACTAATAGGAATTTCTCTAGTAAATACTGTTTTTTTTTTTTTTTTTTTTTTTTTGCGGTACTGGGGATCGAACTCAGGACCCTGCGCTTGCTAGGCAAGCGCTTATTCCACTGAGCTATATCCCCAGCCCCTCTAGTAAATACTGTGTGGTTTAGAGAGGAGAACAGTTTTCTAGATGTCTGTTTAAATAGAAAGGGCTTGCTGTTAACAGCGTAAGACTTGCTTTAGGTAAGGCCTTTACATTCTAGTCTGGTACAGTGTGTTAAGTTTTTGTTACTATAATGAAATACCCAAGGCAGGCCAATTTTATAAAGGAAAGAGGTTTATTTAGCTGACACTTTTGGAGGTAAAAGAGCATTGTACTAGCATTGACTCAGTTCTGATGACAGGCTTCTTGCTGGCCACATCCTGAGGTAGCATATGGTAAGAGACAGTGTATACTGTTGTGCGTGTTGGGTTCTCTGTCCTTCCAAAGCCACAAGATTGAAGCATACAGCTTCCAGTCTAATGACCTTGTCTAAAACCAATCCCTTTACAAAGGTTCCACCTTCAAATACCATAATCAGATTCAATTTTTGCCCTCTTACATGACTTTTGGGATTAAATTCCTGCACAAACCATATTGTTCCTGGGACAAACCATATTCAAGACAAAAGTAGGTAGCTATAGTGTAATTCCCTGGATCAGTATCGTCAGATATAATTCAGATGTTGAAGCCCTCACCTGCACATGCTGGTATTTAGGGGTGGGGCCTCTGGTAAGAAATTCGGTCATGAGGGTGGAGCTCTCACAAATGGGATTAATGCTCGTGTAACAGGAACCCCACAAAGCTCCCTAGTTTGCTTTCTTTTCTGTGATGCCACAATAAGGAGTTGGGAGCCTGCGCCACAGAAGGCTGAGCACGCAGAACGAGCAGGCTGACATTCTGACCCAGGATGTCTGTTTCCCAGAACTATGAGAAAGAGATCATTGAGCTTAAGCCACCCAGTTTGATTATTCATGATAGCAGGCCAAACAGACTGCTGTGACATATATTCATAATATATGTATTTATGTCACTTGAGAACTGCTGTAGTTTAAACTTGCGGTCAGAAGGCTTTTCTATAAAGGGCCGGGTAGCTAACCTTTCAGTCCCCATTGGCTGCACTGCTCTGTCAGAGCTAGCAGACCTGTCCCTGTAGCATGAAAGCAGCCATAAACAATTGATAAATAGGTCTTCCTGTGTTCCAGGAAAAATATACCATAGAAATAGGCAGTTGGTTGGATTTGGACCATGACTTCCAGCTTTTTTGACCATTTGCTTAAATAATATTGGAGCAAAGAATTTCCCATGATGATTAAATTGATTGTCAACCAGATTAGATTCAGAAGTACACGTGAATTTAGGAAACTATACTTTCGGATGTGGACGTGAGTGTTTCCAGAGGTGATTGCATGTGAGACTGCAAAGGGAGAGAGACCCACCCTGAAAGTAGGCTGCACCACCAATAGGATGGGGGCCCAAGAGGAACACAAGCAGGAGGAGGAGGAAGCGGGTCACCATGCCCACCGTGAGGGGGGCAGCCTTCCCCACCCTGCCCTTCTGCCTGGTTGCCAGCTTACCATGGACTGAACCCTGAAACCGAGCGCCAAAGTAGACATCCCGTCCTTTCAGTTGCTTTTCTCTGGAATTCTGTGACCATAGTGAGAAGCAGATGAATGCCTTTTCAGCATACACAGGGTTCTTAGCCACAGACTGGTTAACGCAGTAACATTTTGTGACTGGTCCTGTTGTACAGAGTAGCGGATTGGACACTGTAGGAGAGAAAAAAAGACCAACAGCCCTGTCTAAGGCAGCTTATAGTAGCTGAGTGGGGAGGTAGGTGCTGCTGTACATTTATAACAGAAGCTACTCGGGCTAACCAGGGAGTACAAATAGAATGTTCATCCATGTGGCATGTGAAATAATGGGACGACAGCCATTAATGTTAGTATTTGTTGAGTTCTTGCTGTTTCCTGGTGGTTCTCCCCCACCACCACGCGCACACACAGGGAGCTGGCAGAGTTCTGTAGCTCCTCTTCCCTGCACCAGCTGAACTGGTAAAATGAGGCTGAGCAGTGAAAATGAACTGAGAAAGTGCCTCCAGGCTCATTTCCTTTATTTCCTTTATCTCAAGACTCAAACTCTTATATTACCTGTTATACTGTGTCTGAAAATATTTTCATATATTTCCTTCAGTCTTTTACTTGATCTCGGCTGAAGGGCTAACCCAGAGCCAGTTGTTCCTTCGGGCAGAAGCAGAAATCCAGCCAAGCAAAATTAATACCAAGGATCTGTGCTCAACCTGGGAAGGGCAGTGGGGTTGCTTTACGGCGGTCATCCAGAGGAAGTGGGCTGCCGGGCCTTGATGGATGACACGAAGTTCAGGAAAGCAGTGGGAGGAAAGGGCTCTCCACTGAGCAGAAGCAGGATCTGGAAAGGTCTGTTTGAGATTTTTCGGAATGTGCTGGGCAGACATTAAAGAATTAAATCAGTAGCTTGATAGTGTTGGAGTTACAGCCAAATTGCATATTCTGTGTAGTTCTCAAGCCTCAGGTCCTGATTATCAGTCCTGGCTATATAATGTATGTATTGCCTTAGGGACTTTTATAATTTATCCATGCCTTGAATTTTTCTTAGACCAGTGAAATCAGAATGAGTGCAGAGGCAGGGATTGGGATTTTTTAAAGAAAAGCTGCCCCGGTGATTGTTTGGATCAGGAACAAAAACCATAGCCTTAGGTGATTGCGGTTCCCTAGGCTTGGGGACCACAGAAATGAATGGTATCTCTGCCCTAAGAAGAGGCTTCATTTCTGAGGCTTTTACCTCTGCTCATATGGATGCTTAAAAATCCCACAACCCTGGCCTTGGATACAGAGGAACAGTTGTTGGACAGTACTGACTCACCTGAAGAGAGAAGCCTTGCTTAGTTGTTAAGGACAAAGCTGGTAACTAACTAGTCATTTGAAAGCACTTTTGGTTGCTGGTTGTGAGCTACTGGTTCGTACTGATTTAAATATGAAAGAAGCTTTATTAGCTTTTATGAGTAAGAAGAGCTGAGTTGGCCCAGAGAACCATCATGGTTCTATTTCCTGTTGTGGTTTCTCTCTGTTAACTTTATGCTGTCCCTGAGGCAGGGCACAGGAACAGAGGACAGTTGAAGTTGCTGGAGGGATAAGAGCTTTTCTTCTGGTTCAGTTTTTCACATCCCTAAAACAAACAGCTGTGTTCTTCTGGGTGAAAAGAATAGCAGGAAGTACTTGTGTGCAGACATGGCTTACTGTCGTGGGTTATCTAGTCCTAACACCGCGCAGTGGCTGGGAAACGGTGGTTAGGTAATTTCACCCAGGTGATTAGTGGCAGAACTGAGACCAAGGTGCGAGTCGCTAGTTCCTGGCTCCTGCTTTTTCTGTTGTACAGGGACGGGAGACGGGCCGCGGGCAATCTGACCTTACAAAGTAGGGCAGTTCATTTATTCTTTGCTCTTCTTTCCTCTTTTCTCTTTTTCCCTTTTTTGCACTCCATTTATTAGGAAAAAAGAGAGAAACCTGCTCCTTTCTTCCTTCATATGGAAGAGGCAGAGGCCTAGCAGACACATAGACCAGAGAACTTCAGGCAAAAATACAAGCCGCTTTTACTTTCTCTCTGATCATCTGTAAGATTACTGTATTTATATTCCTTCCTCTGAAGTGATTGGATTTCTTCAAAGGCAGAGCTATAGAAGGCCAGGTGGCCTTGCTAATGGTCAACTGGGGAACTTTTATGAAAGCATATGTGTCTCTTACAAGTAATAATTCATTCTTAACATGGTGATCCTTAGCTGGGAAAGTCTTTATAGGTCAAAGAACCTCATGAATGTTTAAAAAGCTGTTACCAATTTTTCTAATCTTGGTGGTGTTTCTTGATCTCCTTTGCCATGAAATCCTGGTATGTGTATAAGGAACAGATGGAGTGGTTAATAGAATAATGATAACCAGAGTTTCTTTTCCTACCAAAGTGTATAACTAAAATAGTTTTCCCATAGTATAGAGCTAACAGAAAACTTTAAATGAGTGTTCATCACAGGATATGATTTAAACTTATTTATCTTCAGTGTTTGATTGTTAGGTTTTCCAAGGCATGTTTATTATAAGGATTTAAAAACAACTGATTGGGCCAGCAGAACAGCTGCAGAAAATTTTTGGTCCTGGGAGACCTGTTCTCATCCTAATAGCTATTGATGGGATTTTGGTCTTGTTGATGATTTATGATTGATGATATACAGCTTTTAATCACACAAGCGTTTTTTACTTAAGGCACCAAAAGTTTCTCATTCTTTCTCCCCACGTTTTGTCTGAAAAGCTCCAAATTAGGTTTTAGAATATTCAGATGTTTAGAGTCATTATCTTTACTTCATTAAAGCACTACTAGGGTATTTTCAAAGAAATAACATGAGGAAAAGTCTTTTCCTGTATCAAGAAACATTATCTAAAATCACTGCAGATGTACCTGCAATTAAACTCTATAAATATATGTAGCATCTGTATAGAGGAGAATGCAGAGACTTTGGGTTATTTGAATTTTGAAATAGCTGAGTGTTTTGAAGGGTGGATAGGTAGACACTGCCTAGATTTCCCATAACAGAATGACTTGCCACAGGGGTTTGAAAGTGATAATGAGCCGTGTGGGAAATTACCAGATATGCTCGTTGTGTTGCAATAAAATAACTGACGGTCTTAGGGAATGGGGCGGCCTCTCTATTGAGGGTTTCTGAGGCATCTCGTGTTATTCAGTGACTTAGCTGTAAATATGCTGTTAGTGTGTTGCAGTCCCCGCCCCTGTCTTTTGTTCCTTGTGAAGGAGGCCTGATTCTGGTCTGACTGACTGCTCTCCTAGGAAAGTTTGTTGGTGGTGAGGAGAATGGGAAGTAAGAGTCATACCTCTGTTACAGTCTCCTCTCCTTTCCAAGGTGAGCAAGTTGCTGAGGGGGAGGGTATCCCTAGCACATCAGCCAGAGCTGAATTTTTCCGATGGTTCCATTGGGTATGTACTAATTTGAGGAAGAATGTCTGTTTTTAAAATTGTACCCACATCCCAGTTGGATCATAAACCACTGTGAGGATTTGAAAAGTTTATTTATCTCCTTTTAAAAATATGAATAGTGTTACTATTGTGACACATGGGGTACCAGTGAGAGAGAGTATAAAAAGTAAGTTATTTGAAATACCAAGTAAGTCCCCACTAATTTTTACTGCATTTGGAACAAGGTTTTTTGGAATTAGTGCCCAAAGCCCTAAGCAATTTTATATAAGGTTTCTTTACATAACCTGTTCTTTTTTTCAACTTCAAGGATATTCAGTAAAATAGAACCAACCTTGAAGAGTAAAAAATGAGCAAAGTGTCAAAGTATCAGAATAGACATTACTTCAGAGAAGGTGTATAAATGGCCAATCAGCGCATGAAAAGATATTCAGCATCATTAGTCGTCAAAAGCACACTGAGATACTGCTTCCTGCCCACCAGGACGAAGCAGTCCCCCTCCTAGGCCAATGTCCAATAAATGAAAACATGTGTCCACATAGATGTTTGTCCACAAATATTTATATCAGAATTATTCATAATATTCAAGGGAGTAAAAAAATCCCAGTGTTCGTCAGCTGATGTGTTGATTTTAAAATGTGTTCTAGCTGCATGTGGTAGTCCACAGCTATAATCCCAGGACTTGGGAAGCTGAGGCAGGAGGATCATCACGTGTTCAAGGCCAGCCTGGGGTACATAGTGAGTTCAAGGTCAGCCTGAATGAAACAGTGAGACCCTATCTGAAAAAATGAAAAACAAAACAGTGGTCTATCCATACTTTGGAATAGTATTTGGCCATAAAAAGGAATGAAATATTGATGCACATCACAGCATTGATGACCCTTGAAAACGTGCAAAGTGCAATGAGCCAGACACAACACCACGCATTACAATGGTACCTCGGTTCCACAATTCTGGTTGCAAACTGCACTGAACGAGAACCAAATCAAAATTCCCCATAAGGACAATGAACCTAACCATTGAAGTTGATTCAGTTCTCGACAGGTTCATCCTGTGACCAGAAATGTGTGAGTTGAGTTTGTGAACCCAGGTACCACTACAGACGATTTTATTTAAATGAAGAGAACAGGCAGCTCTGTGGAGATAGGGTTAGATCAGTAGTCAGGAGTTGGGGAGGAGCGGGAGGCTGAGAGCTATGAGCTGAAGACAGTGTTTTTTTCGCAGGGATGATAAAAGTCTGTAAGCGTGATTGTGGTGCTAATGCTACAACTGTACAGACACTGAACACCATTGAGCTGTGTACTTGAAGTTGGTGAATTGTATAGTTTTCAATATCTTAGCCTGTTCTCTGTTCCCATGACAAACTGGAAACTGAGTAATTCTTGAAGTACAATGTTTACTTCCCCCATGGTTCTGGAGGCTGGGGAGCCTGAGGGCATGGTGCTGGCATCCCCTTGGTGTCTGATGAGGGCAAGAGCATCATGTGGTGAGCAGAGCAGATGCTGTTCTGGTCTTACCTCGCTTCGTGCAAAGCCACTAGTGCAGTCAGAGGGGCTGCACCCTTGTCTGGTCTTAATCAAGTGCCGCCTCCAAATACATCAGCGTATGACTTTGGGGATTAAATTCTAACTCGTGAATTCCAGGGACATGTACAAAAACCATACCAATCAATTATAGCTTTAAAAAACTCTTACAGAAATACCAGGAGAGCCAGGCGTCGTGCAGCATGCCTATAATCCCAGTGGCTGGGGAAGCTGAGGCAAAAGGAATTCAAGTTCAAAGCCAGCCTGGACAACTTTATGAGACCCTATATCGAAATAAAAATTTTTGAAAGAGTTGCGAAGGTAGCTCAGTACAGAGGTCCTGGGCTCAATTCCCAGTACCAACCACACTTACACACACATGCAAATTAATAGACACAAATACTTTACACAACAAATATTTATAAAAACCCGTAAAAATACCATCAGCTGAAGCTAGTTTGTTTTATTGTTATTTCATTATTTATATGATAATAAATAATTGAATGCTAAAATAGTTTATGGCAGATACACCATTTGCACTTTAATCTTTCATATTAGGAAAATATGTTAGCATACCTAATATTTTTTTCACAATAGCCTCAAGACCAATTATTTTAAAAAATCAAATATGAAATTTCAGTTATCCATGTTCTGCTGTGTACAGTTCTTTTCAACTTCTTTTTTGGTATGGTCTTACTGAAGCTGCAACTCAGGCAGGTTCTATATTGGATTGAATGATATGGAAATGAGTGACACAAGATTCACAGTAAAGTTTAGGAATTTTCACCACCAACGAAAAGCACATTAATTAAACACCTGAAACATAATCTTCAAAGGATATGATCATTCTGAGAAAGAAGAAAAATCTTAAATAAACCCTAGCTTCTCTGTGTGCCATAGTGAGATTTATCATCTTCTACAGAAAGAAAAAAACATCTCTTCAAAACTAGTTCTGGAACAGGTGGCAGTTAAAGAAAATATAAAGAGTAAACTCTAACTGAAAAGATTGATAGTGATATTTTGCATAAGTGAACTTTGCTCTGTTGTTTACCTTTATTAATTGTGTAAGTTTGAGTAATGTGTTGGTTACTTTTCTCTTGTTGCTGATACAAAATACCCCACACCCAAAATGAAGGAAGGAAAGGCTTATGTAGCTTACAGTTTGTGGAGGTTTCAGTCCATACTTGGCTGGTTCTGAGGCGAGGGGCACATAGCAGAGGACAAACATTCATGGTGGCAGAAAACAGCAAAAGCAAGAGCAAAAAGGAAGGAATGCAGGGAAGCAGCCTCTTTTTCTCCCTTACAGTGTAAACAGGCTACCCCCACCCAGGGGGCGTGCAGCTCTCACACAACCCCCATGCCCTCCTCTTCCACAGGCTCAGGATGTGTACAAAGTAAGCACCCTGGCTTCCTGCTGAGTCACTCGGCCAAACCTCTAGATTCCCCAAGTTGACACAATGTATCAACCATAACAAGTACTTAGAGCATTTTTTTTTAATGACCAGGTTGCCTCTCCTTTCCTGTTTTTATCTAGCAACCAAATTTTTTGCAAATGCTATTACTAAGAATTACAATCTGTGTCATAGAATTATAATTATAGAGAGATTGCATTGTACATTGTAATCTTGTGATTACCCTGAAGTGTGACACTCAACATGGAAATTCTTTGGTATATACGTGTTAAACGTTAGTCTGCCTCTCGCTGTGTGGAGCCACAAGACAAAAAAGCATTTCCAGCTCTTTCCACCATTCTCTTGACTCAAGTCAGGACTTCCTAGAACATACTCCAAGTACTAAATACCTTTAAGCTGTAAGTGTACACTCTGAATGTCAACAGCCCCTTCTTTGGGCCCTCTGACTACCTCCTAATACCTGTTTCATAGTAGCACAGAAGATCTCATTCAAGTCCAGGTCCATGTCGGGCACCGTGGATACAACAGTGACCAGACCGTCATCTCCCAGTCTCATGGTGGCATCTGCATTTGTCAGCCTTTCTTATTTTGAAGAGTTTGTTATACTCAGAAGATGACATGACCTATTTCCTTGTCTTCGCATAAGCAAAGCAAGAAGTCTGAAAGAGAAGAGCAGGCCGATGTTGTGTTCTCTAATTTTTCGTTGTGCCCATAGGTTACTCTGGATACCAGGATCATCATCCCTATGGCAGTGCACAGTACAGTGAAGAAGTGACCAGGAACTACGATGTGTACACCGCAGGCCTGAGTGAAGAGGAGCAGATGCAGGAAGCACTAAGAGCCAGCCTTAGGGACCGAGGTAGGAGGCTTGTGCTTTTCAGGTATTTTAAGGCACCCCTCACATGATGAAGTGGTCTGAAAAAGGGCTATTTGTAGCAAACTAAACTTTAAATAGTTTATATAAAGAGTACATAGATGAAAAAATGTGTGCAGATTGTGACTACAAGGAATGGGGTGTGATGCCATATTCCCAGCATGCTAAGCTAATAAGGTGCCAGACTGTGTGCGGGTTGTTAAAGTGGTTCTTTTTATAAGCCTGCTGCACTCAGTGCTTTGACATTAAAGTCAAGAAACTTAAAATAAAAATTTCTCAGGTGCATGAAAAAAGGGGTTACTTTGGAATGCGTATCTGTAAAGCAGGCTCTGTGTCACCTTATATCAAAGTGTTGCATAAAAATCCCCCACAGATCTTTGTCAGAATCACATGGGCCATGATTCCAGACTCAGGTTTGAATTCTGCTGAACCAGTCTCTCTGGGGGCAGAGCCTAGGAATTTATATTTTTAATAGACGTTCCAGAAGATTCCTTTACAAACTGATATATGAGAACCAGCACATGTATTCTGCCCTTTTTTGTTCTGGGTTTGACTTATAAGATTGGATATTACTGCTTTGATTGTCGTTTTAGTAGTGACTGAAAAGCAGCTGCTCATTCAATATGCGTTTATGGCAATCTTACTATTCTTTATGTAGAGCACTGTACTAGATACAAAGGAACAGAGAGAGGAAAAGATGAAACCTGTCCAGAAAAAGGTCTCAAAGCATGGTAGGGACTGCTGTACAAGGAGCTATAATACCCAGTGCCTAGGAAAGGCTCAGGCTAAGTGCTGGAGGCAGAGAGAAGAGGGGCTGAGGTTTTTGTTAATCAGAGCTGTCAGATTTTTTCAGGAGAGGTGGCATTAGAACTGGACCTTCAAGAATGCATAGACTTTGCAAAGACGTGGAAGGGAATTTTAGGCAGGAATCTGAATGTCATTGAGTACAGAAATAAGAGGTGTGTTCAACTTGTTGAACAGAGTTAAGCCAGGGAAGAAGGGTTGGGAGCTAGGCAGGGGCCTTGTCACAGAAGTCCTAGAATTAAATAGGCCAGGTGGAAAATGGATCCAACAAATGGTATAAATGCCAGTGGTGTTCTGCACAGGAGAATGATCTGTTCTGAGCTCTGTTTGATGAATCTAGCCACTGTCATTCTACAAACAAGGACCGAGCATTTATGAAGTATCGAGCCTTATGGATTATAAAAATATATAAGTGATGACAGTGTAACGCCTGACTCTAAGGAATACAGTCTTAGCAGTAGCAGTGTACATGGTCATGGGGGACAACAGAAGTGGGGAGTCAACCCGGGAGACTGTAATAGTCTCAAGAAGGAATGAGAGATTATTTTCTCCAGAAAAAATCTGCCTGGATTAGGAATGTGGCAGGAGAGGTGAAAAAGAAGAGAGAAATCAGTTTTTCTCGGGTAAAGAATATTAGAATTGTGGTGTATCAGTAGTTTATCACTGTGTAACCAGTCAGTGACCAGTCACCCTGAAACTTACAGCTTATAGCTTACAACAGGCAGTGTTTATTCTTGCTCCAGGGTGTGCAGGTCAGCTGGCCCAAAATAACTGATTTTGGCTGGGTAGCTACAGTGTTCTGTAGTCAGTTGGGGGGTGGCTGGTCTAGAACAGCTTCTTTTGTGTGCCTGACTATCCCCTGGTAGTCGTGATTGGGCCACAGATTAGTTCTCATGCAGCAGACCAGCCTGAGGTTGTTCACAAAGGGTTTCCAAGGGACAGTGGAAACCAGCAAGGCTTGTCACGGCACAGCCTCAGTTCTATAGTATTCTGTTGCTGGAACAGGTGACAAGAATAGCTGAGATTAAGGGAAAGGCAGTTGAGGAACAGCAAAGTCACACTGCAAAGGCTATTAACAGAGGAGTGGACAGCTAGGGCCATTTTTGTTATCACTGAAGCACATGTAGTCAGTGGGTGACCAGGATGAGAGTCACTAGAAGTACACCTTAGCTGTGGAATCCCTAAAACCAGGGGAAGGGCCTCAGAGCCTGTGTCTCAACAGATTCTAATGGCTGTTCCTGTACACACAGGGTTAAGCATGACTGGGCTAGCCATGGGTAAGAAGGACAAAGCAGAGCTTCTCAGCCTACTTTGTTCAGTTTATCACCATGCCCTTCCATGTGGACATCAAGTACGTCCCAGCAACCATGGAACATGCGGGCGTTAGTGAACTTTGCAGTCATTGAGACACAAACCTGACACCCACAGATTAAAGGAGGAAAGGTCTACGGTAGCTCATTGTTTCAGATGTGGCACGTGGAGGTAGGTTTCCATGGCAAAAGGGCATGGGAAGTGAAGATGCCTCATTCCAGGGCACCAGAGCAGGAGAGCAGAGCAGCAGTGCCAGAGAGGAGCTGGCAGGGACCATGTCTAGGACCCAAGACTGCGCCTCCACAGCCCACCCAGAGGCTGCTTTACTAACTCCTCGGGCATTGTTTCTCGGTCCAGTGAAGTTGGCATATTATGAGTAATCGTCACCGTGCATGAAAGAAGAAATTAAACTCAGACATGGGGGATAACATCCAGTTATTACTGTCCATTGAGAAAATAGCGCAGCTTCAGAAAGGACTAAAGGGTCATAAAAAGTCAGAGGGCAAAATCAGGGGACCTTAGGATATTTGGGAGTGGGATGTAAACAATCTCTTAGTCAGAAAAAGAAAATGCAAGCAGACAAGCATATTTTTGTAGAACTTATTCTTCCTAAAGGCCTGTCATACACCCCTATTGCAGTTATACAGGAAGTTAGTAATGGTAACGCAGATGTCTTTTTTAAACAGAAAGAAAATGTGACTTCCTTAAGTAATCGGTCCTTGTATCTCATGGGAGACGTGTAGGGGAAAGTATTTTCTGATGGGCTTGGTGATTTTGGAGTATTAGAGACTGTGAATGTAGCTTCCAAGGAAAGGTGTTAATGTTTTGTGGATCAGAAGAAAGTTAGAGTAGGTTCCTGAGACTACTTCGTTACTAAAAAATATGTTTATTCTTAGGCTGCTATAAGTAGTTAATACTAATTTTTCCTGCTCAAAAATATTGAAATATTTTAAATATCTAGTAACAGGCAAAAAAAAAATTAGACTGCTATGAGAGATTTCAGAAAGTAATCTGATAGTGTATTGCTTTTTCATGTTTAATTTAATCCTTTAAAAAATCATTCTAAAAATATCTCAAGACTGAATAGCAACAGAAGTAACATAAGCTTTTCTACCTTTATCTTAAATAACTTTTAGGTCGTGTATCCTTAAACAGTTCAGTGAATGTGAAACGATTATTCTTACTTAAAAAGAGACTTTTATGTATCAGAAACCACAGGACTGACATGGTGAGACTATTTCTGGCATTATTTTGCAGCCTTGGTATTGTTTCTACTTCTGTCTAGCTAGCTGTTTGATTTGGAAAGACCTGGCTTCTACTTTGAAAGTATGGAGTTAATCTGTAAAGTCTTTTATAGTGTAAAACTGCCCTGAGAGGTACAAAGTTTGTGTGGAGCCGGTTCATCATCTCACCTTTCTTTGTAACAGAGCCATAGTTTTTTCCCCCCTCCTCTCATCTCCCCTTTTACCTATAAGTGTGTTTTTAGAATTTAAAGCCATCCGCTCCTTCTGATCACAGAAAATTATAAAAACACTGAGTACTTGACATCGTCACTCCGATGACCACTTGATACATCCGAACCACAGTGGCCTTGCTCAGCATTCTCTCTTAGAGTGAATGTATTCTGGTACCAGCATCTCTAGGCTTTCTTATTTTATAGAATAGAGAACATACAGTGTTAGAAGATTGTTTATTGAATAAATTGAGCTAGGGAAATTAAGTAGGTTGAGGGGAAAAAAATCAGGTTTGATCCTGACTATGCAGTGTATTAAAATTCTAAACTAACTGTATGAAATATAAAATTAAAGTGTTTTTTTAAAAAAAGAAATATAGATGAGTAGTTAATTGTTGATTATTTATAGGAATTTCTAAACCAAAAAACTGTGAAGATCAGAACAATAGATTTTTCTAGCAAAATATCCTATAATATTGTTAGTATGTAGAAAATCCATACAATGCAATAAATAACACTAAGGCTGGGCGTGGTGGCACATGCCTGTAATCCCAGCACTCAGGAGGCTGAGGCAGGAGGATCGTTGCAAGTTCGAGACCAGCCTGGGCTACAAAATGAGCTTAAGGCCAGCCTGAACTGCACAGCGAGACCCTGTCTCAAAAGGACAAAAATAAATAAATAAGTAAGTAACACTAACCCCTATTAGGAAATTAAAGAACAAATTGAGCATGTGATTCAGAAAAAGTCTTACAAATGACCAATGTACATCTGAGAATAATTTCCTGTATATTAGCATAGCTAATAAAATTTTTTGAATCTCACCACATTTAATGTCAGGAGTGATACAGACATTTCTGCATACAGAACTCATGATTACAGTGTAAACTGGTATATCTTTTCTAGTAAACATTTTGGAAATGTATAATCAAAGGCTTACCTTCAGTGATTCCTTCACTTATGTCTAGCCCAAGGAAATAATAGAATTATGGCGCCAACTTTATGTACCAGCTACTTATTCCATACTTAAATATAATAATGTAAAACTTAAAGTGAAATTTGTATAACAGTGTGCAAATTAGTTGAATGAGTGTGTAAGATAAAGCATAGTTTAGTTGTAAATTGGGACTATGTTATGGTTGTTACATTGTGTCAACCTGGGGAGTCCAGAGGTTTGGCAGAGTGACTCAGCAGGAAGCCAGGTGCTTGCTTTGTACACGTCCTGAGCCTGTGGAAGAGGAGGGCATGGAGATTGTGTGAGTGTCACACGCCCCCTGGGTAAGGGTAGGCTGTTTACAATGTAGGGGAAGGAAAGAGGCTGCTTGTGGCCATTCCTCCCCTTTTTGCTGGTTGTTTTTGCTGTGCTCTGCTGCCATGAACATTTGCCCTCTGCCATGTGCCACTGTGCCTCTGAGCCATCCAAATATGGACTGAAACCTCCACAAACTGTGAGCTAAATAAACCTTTCCTTCCTTCATTTTGGACGTTGGGTATTTTGTCTCAGCAACGAGAGAAAGGTAACCAAGACCTTTTAATAGCTTATACAGCTATTAAAAATAACAATTTTGAAAAAAGACAGTAGTATAAAAGTATGAATATAACCTAGTTATTGAAAGAAGAGTGTAAAAGTATATGAGCCATATGATCGGAATTTTATAAATGCAAACCATATTTTCCCATTGGAAAAAATGAAAATAAGCCTTTTTAAAAGTGCTCTTTTAGTATCTTAATAAGACAATCACAGAACGTTTCAGGAAGAATCAAATTGAAATTAATGTAAGCTATTTGCAAAGCGGACTCTCTTGCTGCCCTCTGTTGCTATGTAACATGTACCAAGAAACCTCTGAAGACCAGTTGTCTGGAGACTAATTCAATGTGCTGTTTGAAATACTCATTGAAAATAAAATTCTGTGGCCAAACAAGTTTGGAAAACATTAACTTAACAATTGAATTCTTAATTACAGAACTAATTAGAATCATCAGTATACCAGTGTCATTGTAGATCTTCAAGGGAATATAATTTGCAGTGCTGTCCAAATTTATTTGAGTGTAGAACGTATGTGTATGCGCACTTCTCTCTCTGCGGACCATGAGAAAAGGGATGCAGTGTTGTTTGGGCTTTCTCCTTTGAAAGTTCATGTAAAACTACATCTTGGTTTTTCTTATAATTCCTGTCCCCCAGATCAGTCTCATTGATTTGTAAATTGCCTATTTCTTCTTGATGCTCTTTTAACGTTTTTCCTGTGTTCCTTGTATTTCCTGTTTATTGGCACTTACATTTGAAGACTTAGATTCACGTTAAATGTTTTTAGTGCAAATATGTCATAAATGATACCATCTTCATATTGCATCATATTGGGAGATATGTATCAGGCCATCCCACTAATACTTTGAATTTTATCACTGCATTTAGTCTGTGACTGAGAACTCTCTCAATTGCAAAAGTGTATTTTCCCTCCTTGTTCTTAGCATGTCCTGTATGAGATGATACTGTATCACTATGAAGACCCTGTTTCCCAACAGCCTTCTGACTTAACTGATGGTTCATAGTCTTTGATGATCTTCATGACACTATCAGTTATTTCATTGGGATTCATATTATTTTTTACTTACCCCTTCTCTTCTTCACTTTTCTTTTGTGAAAGCAAAATACCCAACAGTGACAAGTTAAGGGAGAAAGGTTTATTTTGACTCCTAGGCTATAGAGCTTTCAGTCTATAGTTGATTGGCCCCAAGGCAGGACAGCATGGGAGAGTGGCACTGCAGAAGAGAAACCGCCCATGACAGAGCAGGCGGGTGGCAGCAAGCAGCAAGCAGCAGAAGCAGCAAGCCTCCCTTTCCCTTTTGTCCTGTCCAGCTGACAAGCTTTTTTATGCTGCCACCCACACACAGGGTGGGGCTTCCCATATCCACAGCCAGAGCTGTGGTAAACTAATTAATAGACGAATCCAGTGCCACACAGTCTTGATCCTAAACCACATTCACACATCCTAGATCCAGCCACCACCTCTGCAAAGCCCCTCCTGTGAATGCATGAGGCTTTCGGGGGCACATCTAGATACAAGCCATAATACTTCATTTTAAATTTCTTAATAGTAAAACATGCTCCCTTGTGGTGTAAAGTTATGAAAATTTTGGCAAAAATATAGAGTAGTGCATCCCTAGAAATCAAGAGACAAGGCAGTTGTGTCATTCCAAATCTTTTTCTTTCGTTCTCCCTTTAAGTCACCTTCTCTCTGCCCCCAAATTTTGGTGAGCCCTAATCTTCTTTATCTCTCCAACTCTGTGTTTTTCAGAATGGCATATAGATGGAATCATAAAATGTTTGCTAATTGAAGTTTGACTTCTTTCACTTAGCAGGGTGCATATGTTAAATGTTAAGTGGACTAATCATTTGTTCCTTATTATGATTGAGTTGTATGAATATACTAGCATTTTTGTTTTTTTAATCATTTCATCAGTTGAAAGATATTCAGATTGTTTATAGGTCTGCATTTATGAATAAACTGCTATAAAAACTCTATATGGGTATTATATGGAAGTAAATTTTCACTTCACTTGTGTAAACAACTAGAAGCGGGTTTGGTGGGTTATATGTAAATGTATGTTGTGCTTGGTAAGAAACTGCTGAACTGCTTTTGCAGATGGCTGTCCCATCTTTCATTCCTGCCATCAGTGTGTACGAGTTCCGGTTGTTCCAATCCTCTTCAGCACTTGGTATTTCTAATTCTTTTCATATTAACCAATCTAGTAGGTATATAACGATGTCAGCTTGCAGTTTTAACTTCCTTTTATCTGATGACTGATATTTCTTTTCCACAGATTTATTTACCACGTTTATCTTCTTTGCTGAAGTCTGTTTCATTACTTTGCCTTTCTTAAAATGGGTTTTTATTATCGAGTGTTGAAAATTTTTATATTCTAGACACAGATTCTTTGCCAGTTATATGATTTGAAGATATTTTCTCCTAGTCCTTGGCTTATCTTTATATTCGCTTAACTATACTTTGTGGCACAAAAGTTTTTAATTTGCATGGCGTACAGTTTACCTATTTTTAAATAGACCACAGTTTTAGTTTTGTAACTGAGATTTTTTCCCCAATCCCAAACCAAGAAGGCTTTTGTCGCCACTTTCTCCTAAATTTCGTAGTTTCACAATTTACATTTAGATCTACATCTCATTTTGAGTTGACTTTTTTTTTGTAGAAGATGTGAGGTGTAAATGAGTACTCTTTTTTTTTTTTTGCCTTTGGAGCCATTTTTTGAAAACATTATCATTTCTCTATTGAATTGCTCTGTACCTTTGTCAGATAATTGACTGTATTTACGTTAATCTCATTATGGATTCTCATGTATATGGGAATCTCTCCGTTCACTACTGCTGTATGTTTTGATTTCTTTAGCTTTATAGTTAGTCTCAGAAGTGGGTAGTGTGAATCCTTCATCCTTATTTTTTGTAAAATTACTTTGATTATGTAATTCTTTTCCCTTTCAAAATAGCTTTTAGAAGAAGCTTGTTTATATCTAATAAAATCTTTCTAACATTTTGATTCTTTAGATCAGTTGGGAGAAGATTGACATCCTAACAAGCACAATTCATGAAAATCGTGTATTTCTCAATTTCCTGCATTTAGATCTTTGATAAAGTAACCAGTGTTTCATAAGTTTGAACATATGGAGCAACCATGTGTTTTCTTAGATTTATGCCTAGGATTATATAAAGTTATATTATTATAGGTGATACTTTAAAATTTTTGATTTGTTGAGATAATCATATACTTTCACTTCATTGGTCTATTAGCATACTAAATTACTTAAATTTCCAAAGGTTTGCATTCGTAGGACAAATCACAAATAGTTGTGATACACTATGTTCCATCCTGGTAAAAGTGTCATGTGTACTTGAAAAGAATGTGTATGCTCCTGTGTATGAGAGGAGTGTTCCATGAGGGATAATTGGATAACTGAGCGGATACTGTCCAGTCTTCTTGGTCCCTGCTGATTATTCATCTGCTTATTCTATTGAATGCTATGTTCTGAATTACACAGAATTCCTGTGGGGATTTGTAAATACAGATACAATTACTATGGTTACCCTGGATTCATGGGAGTGTTCAAATTCTTCTAGTATTACCTGTTTGTAGCATGGGGCTGGTTTGCTTGGAGCATCTTTTAGTGCATGTTGAAGTTGAGTTTCATGCAGGTCCTCTTTATGCTGTGACGGGGGTGGCTCCCCACCTGCTGGCGCCCGCCCCGTGGAATGCTTCTGCTATTTGCTATGTTGCCTTTTACTTCCACTTGGCGGTCAGAGCAAGGTGGGCTGTGTTTCAATTAACCCTTACTCTTGGGCAGTCACTGTGTCCTTGTGTTTGGCCTTGTGGCCTTTTTACTGTTTCTCATTCCCTAAAGGAAACAGTGGTTCCTCTCCTTCTTGCAGGTATTCAAGGCTTTTGTTCCTTAGGGAGCCATAGGGGAGATGGATGTAGGCGGCTTATCATACCTTTCCATAGTGGCTGCACCGAGGTGACAGTGAAGGATTTCCCTGGACTCTCTCATAGGTCTCTGTCAGACTCTGAGAAGAGTCTGCAGGTGGCTGTGAGTTGCTTTACGTCCTGTCCCTAGGGGTTCTGTGTTCTCTTGCCAGCCCATAGTCAGCTTTCACTGATCTTGTAACACTTGTGCTGAATTCTTTTTTACTGGTGTTCAACAGAATCTGCCCTCAACAAGCAAGTGCCTCGTGTACCATTTTAGAACCAGGTTTAGTTGGTTTCTCTACTATCTCAGCCCTGTAGCGGGATTGAGGAGGATTACTAATTCACAGGCTGTCCAGCCTTGGGGGTTATTGTAAGGAGGGGAGGAATGCTCTTTCCAGCTTGCCAGTCTCCAGGTGGAAGCCAGAGCGCTGCTTGTTCTTCACTAGTGTTTGGGTCCACTATGCCCCGCTCATTTATCTAACTGGCTGCAGCCGTTGCTGCTGCTTCTCGTCTCCCGCACGCCTCCCTTCTGCTCCTGCTTCAGCTGCAGAGGATCCTTCCCGCTTGAAGGGACTAGAAGCCATAGTTTCTTCTAAAAAGGCTAAATAAGTGCTTAGTTCTCTGATTCCTGGTGTTCACACTAAGGAGTGTGTTAATGTAACAGTCACCAATAACGCTGAGATTTGCAAGGGCTAACTAACAGAAATTCATTTGGTAGAATGAATTCCAGTTCTGCATCAATTAATTTCAGACTGTTCTTTGGTTAAGTGTACTGTAAGGGTCAGTTACTGAATCAAGGCAGCAATTTTTTAAACTCAGAACTTGCTGTTATCACATTCCCTAATAGTACCTGGCCACCGTTACAAGTCTTAGAGCTCATGCCAGGAAGAATGATACTGAAGTAACCTTTGAGGAAGAAATAGTAAAATCCCTACTACTTCAAGGGCTCGCACATTTACCACTGTTAACAGAAATCTTGTCTTGCTCTGTTGGCAGTCTCAGCTTTTACAAAGGAGTCCAAGAGGCAGCTGATACCATAATAATAGAAAAATTTTGGAAAAGAGCCATTTCTTTCTCTGAGTCAAAAGGCAGATGCCAACTAGGAACATGAGCTCATTGCGTGTTTTGCTCGCCCCTCCCCCACACCCCTCCGTGTATAATTTGTGCTTTTCCCCCTCCTTTAATAGCCCGCCACCAAGTTCAGCTGCGCTGGTCACAAAGCTCCATCCTTTTCAAACCTTCTCGCTGCCAGCCCGGAGCATGTGTCCTGGTGAAAGCTGGAGATCTTTACAGACATGTGGAATAACTTGGGCTTCTCCTCTTAGGCTCTTCTGAAAGGCAAATGCCCACAATCACACTTTCGCTGTCTTGTGAAAACGAGGCAGCGTGGTCACGCCTGCCCTGCGCTCTGCATTCGGAGTTTCCGGTCAGCCATATGTGAGACTACTGTAGAGTGTGCTGCAAAGGTCTTGGCCAAGAATGAACGGAGTGCTGCTTTGTCTCGAAGTCTTTAGATATAAAATAAGCAGGGAAGCCATACTGGGGAAGAAATTTAGGTTCCAAGTTACTGCCTAGTGCTTTTTCTAGATCATTTGCTGGCATCTTTGAATGCTGTTTATAAGGGGTTGCTTCAGGTGTGTTGTAAGTTAAGGAAAAAAAAAAAGACAGGATTTGTTTTAAGTAGGTTGTACTTTTTTCCTTTTGTTAAGGCACTGTTACGGTATAAAAAACTAGCATTTGTCGTGTTTCTTTATTGTGTGAAACTTTTTGAGAAAGTGGAATTAAGTTACATTCAGTTTTTTCAATCTGTGATGCTGTGGTACAAAGGGAAACGGGCGGTAACGCTCCAATTCTAGTGTATGTGTGACCTAACTTTACTTGAGATAGGAGTGACTGGATCTGATCAGGCCTTTGTTACTGTTCGTTTCACATGAAGGAGTTGAAGTGGGTACTGTTTCAAGTCCCGGTTCCTTTATTCTGTGGAAAGAAACAGTGGAACGGTGTGGCTACACAGAGGTGAGATACTGGCAGGAATATTGGTGATTATTTGACATGTATGTCTCAGGGCTTACATGAAAGATTCTGGAAAATAAATTCACTAAATGTACAGAGCAATATTTTGTATGTGTGTTGCTGCATCTAAATTGATAGACTCATACAGTGAGTGGTAGTATCTCATTCAGTTGCATGATTATACGAGCCTTTGTTAGCCTGGTACAGGCATGTGCAGTAGATAGGTTTTAATGTGTGTAAATTTTCAGGCCAGCCTTGCTCGGCTTAGCAGGATCATTGCAGCCAGGACAGAGATGCACAGCTAATTCTGTGTGACCACTTAGTTTTTTTGTTTAAGTAATTTGGTGTGTTTCCCCATAGGAAAACTCTCTACATAATAAAAAAGTACCATCTGCCAGATTGTCTAAAAGCAATTTTAGCGCGGAACAACACTTGCTTTAGATTACTGGTTCTTATTTGCTACATGTTGGAGATACTTATTTCAGTCAATAAAGTTTGATAGTCAAGGCTATGTCTAGATGTAAAATTGTACATGTAAAGAAATATAAGAGCTGTACATAATTTCTCAAATCTGTTCAAAGCATATGAATCTACCACACAGGAAGAGAAATAATGGGACCAGAATTCCGTTTAGGTCCCTGATAGGTTCTGTATTTTAAGATAATAACTTTAGCCCAGGCAGAGAGAATGAGAGAGGGAAAGATTGATTGATTGAGATAGATAGATAGATTGATTGATTCATTGGAACGCGCTTGGGAAATTGACATTTAATAACTAAGTGAATTCATTTGTAATTTTTTCCTGCCACCTACACCCACAAGCACCATTGATTGAAAGGCATTATTCATGTGTTAATGAATACATTTAACAAAATACAAACAAAACTCTAGTGAATTAACCCTACCCACCTACACCCTTCTCCACGCCAAGACTACCTTTTGGGCTATCAAATCTTTGTTCTTTCAGTAGTATTACCTTGTACATGTATTACCATGTACATGTTTGTCAGGATCATCATTCATGCAGTAACTCTGTGTATCCTCATCTGAGCCCCTTGTACGTATCAACACTGTAAACTGTTAAGCGTCAGGCTACAGAAGTAAATAAACCTAGTTCTCATTATCAAGGTAAAAATACTCTTTTTGGTGAACAGCAGGAGACTTAGTCACCTGTCTCAGTTCAGCCAACCAATGTACACTATTAGATTTAAGAAAAAAGTATTTACAAAGGCTTTGTTTCCATTTGTAAATAAGGAGGGGAGCAGGGGTAGAAGGAAGGGTAGGGGAATGGGAAAAAAAAGAATCAAGTTATATCATACAGAGGTACAAATTCTCTATAATGAATGAGGTCATTATGCATACCTAAAATGTACCAGTACACTTAATTAATTTAAAAATTGGTTCAAGCTAGTTAAAACTTCCATTCTGAAAAAAAAAAAAATTAGTAGCTTCAAGTGAGGTAAACACTGTAGTTGCCAGTCTGTGACATTCTTTACTTAGGCAGTTATGATCCCATAAAGTAAGAAGTTATAGAAAATGAAATTTCCTAATACAACGATTTGGGTACTTGACTTACTTATGTGGTTTTTAATTCCTGAAGTTATTGATACATAGACATTCAGGCCAGGGATATAGCTCAGCAGTGCAGCACCTGCCTGACAAGCACAAGGTCCGGAGTTCCATTCCTGGTACAAAAACAAAAGCTATGTACATTCATTGTTTCATCAGACTAAGTCTCACTGGAGACAATCATTACTAAAGGCCTGATTCTGAAATTCTTGTTATTTCTGTAAAAATGTATTACTAATTTGGAAAACAGAAAATCATACATTAAAATCACTATGGAGGGGCTGGGGATGTAGCACAGCGGTACAGCACCTGCCTGGCAAGCACAAGGTCCTGAGTTTGATTCCCAGCACTAAGAAAAAAATAAAAGTAAAAATAAAATAGTATCACCGTGGAACTTTTATACTTATTGGCCAAAATTCTGATGGCTTAAATTAGTTTTTACAACTATCCACGTTTTTGTAGTAAAAAAACAAAACAGGCACACACAAAAAGTACTTTTTTATTTAGTTGAAGGCCCCAGACTGTTTAATAAGTTAACAACTGATTTTTTCAGGAAATAAAATTATATTTTAATATAAGTTTTCTAATTCCTTTCTAAGCATTATAAGTAGACTTCAAAAGTATATGGAACACTTTTTGAGACTATGTCTTAATATTTGTGTTCAACTTGAATTGTGGTCTCTCTCGTGTTCATAAACAGCCGTGTTGTGAAACATTAACTGCCATTAAGTATCAGGGAAAGACATACTCAGATTACCATGATCTTTTGCTACTTTATTTGGGTACATGTATTATAGCATCAACATGCACTCCATAGTCAAAAAGATTAAAGTTTGTTAAATTTTATAAAAATAAAAAAAATTCAACTTATTTCTAAAGTAGATAATGGAGAATATGACAGGCAGCACCATTTTAAATAGAACTGTTTTAATTTGCATTTCTTTAATGGCCAGAGATGCTGAACATTTTTTCATATATTTGCTGGTCATTTGTATTTCTCCTGTGAAGTGTCTGTTCATTTCACTTGTCCATTTCTTGATTGGGTGTTTTATTTTAGGTGGCCTAAATTTCTTCGACTTCTCTATACATTCTAGAGACTAGTGCTTTGTCTGAGGAACAGTGGGAAAAGTTTTTTTCCAAATGAGGAAAAGGGGACTAGAGAGGAGGGAAGAGGGAAGGGGAGCAAAAAGGAAACAAGTCATATTATGTGCATGTACCCATTCCCTGGGGTGACTGTAAGTTGTGTGTATTACAAACATATATTAGAAAAGTAAATAAAATAGAACTGACATATTCTAGAACTGAAACTGACCCTGGAGGCCGTCATGTGCAACAAGTAGATTTCACACATGAAGAGACATAGTCAGAGAAGGCAGGGGCTTAATACCGTGTCACTGTCGACATGTCTGTTAACTGTAGCCCCCTCACTCTTAACGGTGGCCTGCCCTGGACTGCAGATATGAAGTAGGTTTGTTCCCTGAGCCAGTGATGAGGAGCCTGGGAGCCAGAAGCTCCGTAAAGGCCCTAGATTGGACTCCCAATTTCTAGGGCTTCTCTGAGCCTCTCTAGAGCTGAACTTCCGTATCCGCCTTCAGTCTCAGGAGTGACTGCAAATGGATTCTCGGCCTTTCCCTTGCTGCCAGGGGCACGTCCACCGCATCCTTGGAGGTGAGAAAGACAGATGGTAGAGTGTGAAAAAGAGTTCTGATGAGTGTGTGCTAACACCTGTGAGATGCATGCAGCAATTACCACGCAGTTCAACTTTTGTTCACCGTGAGAGTGGGCAATGCCAAGTTCCCTTCCCTGAAGCCCCAGAATTGCAACTGTCGCCAGTGGAGCATGATGAGCACTTAAGACAAGTGAAGATAGGTACTTGAACTCAACTGTTACATGATCTTTTAAAATTTAGGTAGCATTTATTGGTATAGTTAGAAAAGTTATATAAATTCACTGTGGAAATACATATTGGCAAAAAGAAGCCAAAAAAAGTAACCTCCCAGAGAAGAATCACTTCACATTTGGCAATCTAACTTATTTTTGTTTTATTTTGGTACCAGGAATTGAACTCAGGACCTTGCGCTTGGCAGGCAGATGCTTGTGCCGCTGAGTTATATTCCCGGCCCTTCCTCCACATTTGGGTTGTGTAAACATTCCGGTGAAGATGTTTCCAGGCTGTGAGCGTTAAGTGGTAGTTACTGTGCTAGGAGGTTCACATACCCGCACAGAGCCCTACTAAACAAGTATTTTTAATTATCTTCCTTAGTTTAGGCTGAGAAACAGAGGCATGGACATAATGAGTGGGAAATCCCAGCCTAGATGGCCAGATACCTTTCCTCCTCGTTGGGATCCTGGGAATCAAACTCAGGACTTTGTGCTTATCAAGTGGGTGCTTGTGCTGCTGAGCTATATGACCCCAGGATACTCTTTATAATATGAAGCACAACTTCTTCAGAAAAAGCACATGTAAGCTGTTGCTGAATTGTCTAAAAAATAGAAATTAGTGATTTTTTTTCTAGTGTACACTTCGTGTGGTCAGCCCACAGTCCTGAGCAAGAGGATGTTTATGTTCTTAGAGTTGGATTGGTTATTGTGATGGTCTTGAATATAGAAAACTGAAAACTTTGTAGTGTGTGTGTGTGTTCATTATAAATAAGTCTTTGCTTTAAAAATATCCACGGTGTATTCTTACAGAAAGAACAGTGACATCCCTCTTACTATTGTCCTCACCTGTTACTGTGGATTGCATGTAGTTTGTCCCTGCCAAAACTCACACTGAAATTTGAATACCATTACTGAGAGCTGGGGGGCCTTTTGTTGATGTCAGATCATTCACAGGACCAATGTTTTTCTAGCGGGAGGCAGTCCCTGCACTTGGAGAGCTGGTCATCTGCTCGAGAGCTGGCCCTCAGAAAGCAAGGCTGCCCTCTGGGTCTGGAGCCCGCACGGCCCCATGCCCTTCTGCTCCCACTGCTGGCCCCACACCACGCAGCCTGCGCTGGCACCCTCCTCCGGGGCTTCACAGCTGCTAAACTGCTGAGCCACAACACTCTTTCTTTTATAAATTCTCCGACCTCAGCTGTTCTGTCGTAGCAACAGAAAACAGATGAAGATACATGCCTGTATGTGGCCGGCTGTGTTTTCTTGTTTGGTTATTTTGGGGAGTTTTTGAGCACAGAATTTGTGACAGTAACTTAGGGATTGTGAAACAAGCCATTGTTAGTAGGAGCAAACACAAGGAGCCGGGCCGTAGGGACCGCACAGCGATGACTTGCCTGAGCCGGCCGCGGAGCATACGCGCACCGCAGCCGCCTCCAGCTGGGGCTCCTCTGAAGAGGGTGAGCGACTTTTCAGCAGCTCTAGTCTTGCACAGTAGAATAAGAAAACAGCAACAAACCTCCTGTCAGCAAACAAAAACAAGTCTTATACAAAAAGCCCACATCTCCCTCATAGGATACCTCCCAAAAATGCTTCACAAAGATAATTATAGGTAATCTGCTGGATACCGTTTACTTCTAAAACCCGAAACTATCGTGTGTAAGAGTTTGAAGATGCTTTTGGTTTGTGTTTGTCTTGTGACAGGGTCTTGCTATGTTGCTGAGGCTGTTCCCAAACACTGCTTCTTAAGTTATTCACAGTGCTGAAACTGTAGGTGTGGGCCACCGTGTCAGGCCTTAAAGATACCTTTTTTAATACTGATATATTAGAAACATTTGAATTAAGAATATTTGCATTGTTAATTTAAACAGGATTCAACTTATCTTCGGTAGTATAAAAAGAGATGATTGATAAAAAAGTAATGTGCCTGCCTTAGGTATGCCTTAAGACATCGGAATTTTATGTTGAGCTATATCTCGTTATTCTAGTTATTGTTAATAGCAGTTATTCATGCGAGATTTTTTATTGTCAAATTCCCTACCTCTTTTACACAGCCTCACTCACAGCTGTGTATTCTCCCAGCCATTTTATTGTGTTGCTAGTGAGAACAAAACCAAGAAATCAGATGTCTATTTATTTCTATTTATTATAGAATCACAAATAGCTTTAACAGTGGTCTACTTTCATCACATGGCAGTTCCCAAAGGATTGAAAACTATTTATACTTCTGGTGCACTTAGTTATGGAGAGCCAGATGTGAGAGTCAGGCATAATATGTATTTATGTGTCTTCACCAATTTCAATTAGAGGACCAAAGATCTTGTGTTACATCTGTGTTATTTAGATCTCCTTTTGTTGTATTATAGGGCCAAAATTGCACCACGGTTTAAAGATTACTGTAAACATTAAGGTAATTAAATGACAATGTTACTGTTTGCTTTGAAAAATTGCAAATGGCCTCATCATGCAGCAATAGGAGACAAGTTCAGTAAGTCATGTAGAATACTACTGAGCCATTAAAAAGACAAACAGACTCACGGTATGTGAAACGAGAAGCAAGGTACAGTGTTCTTGATGAAAGCTCATTTGTCCGTGTCAGACCTAGTGAATGTACTGTCAGGAGGTTGTGATCATATTTAACAAAGTGCCCATTATCTTTACTTCTCAGGAATAAGATTCTAGTGACTTACATTTTCAGATTTTGCTTTACCTCCTGTTTTAAAATTTCCGCAAAATCATGTACAATATTTATAGAAAAAAGTTATTAAACTCATGCATCACCAAAATAATAAATACTAGTTTGTTCTATTCCTAAGTCTCATCCCGTTTGAGGCATGAAGTTATGTTTTATACTGAAATTCAGGGAGGTCTGTACTTCATCCGTTTACCTGCAGTCTCTGCAGGGAGCTTGCGGCTGCAGAGCGATGGGTGAGCCTGGCAGAGCCCGGGGGACCCGGACTAGGGTCTCCCCGGACCCTTTCTCCTTTTCCCTTCGTACATGGTCCCTTCTTTATGTTTTCATCTCTACTTCAAACCTTCCAGTCTAAGGTTACCAAGCTCCTGTTGTTAGTAGCAGGCTCTCCCTGGTACTCTGTGCAGTGAGTTCTTTCTTTTCCTTCCCTTTCCCCTTCACTTTATTTGTGTTGGCAAAACTCATAGGTGTAAAGCTCAGCGAACACTTACATATGTCGGTAATCGTGGAGTCACAATCCCATCGCAGGCGAATGCCCTTCTGAGTTCATTCATTCCAGCTTAATTTGACTCATTCATAGTACTCAAAGTCATTATTCATTGAGGAGATGCAAAAACTAAAACTGCTACTGCACATGCTAGAATGACTAAAATTTGGAACATTGATAATACCAAAAGCTGGTAAAGATACGAGGTAGCTATAACTCTCTTACACTGGTGGGGAAGGGTAAAATGGTACAACTACTTTGAAAACTTACAGTGTGTCTTGTGATGTTAATGCCTATATGTTTGGCTGACCCAGCATTTTCTCTCCTAGGTTATTGACTTAAGGAGACATGAAAATGTAATTCCACAGAAAGAATATTTGCTACAGATTAATTTAAAATAGCCCCAACGTGGAAAAATACATTAATTTTTTTGCCCAGTTTCTAGAACACAAAGGGTTCTGTCTTATTTTTAAGCTGGATTAGCACCATATGTCGGAGCCCTAGGACTAGGCAGTTCATTTACCATATAATACACAAGCTTGAAAGCTTCATAAGTGTTAGTATGGTCTTTTCCTATCTGACTCATCTCAGTGAAAGACCATGTGAGGTGTCAGAGCTCAGAGGTTTGGATTGCCACGGGAAGGAGGAATCTGGTACACTTTGTGTGGAAGTGCATTTTGTATTGCAGTATACCTAGAAAACAATATGGGCTGACTTTTAAATCACGGCATTTAAGATTCTTTACAAATCAAACTGAACCCAAAACCTAGTAGTTTTTAATTTGCAGCTGAGACCAAAAGAAAACCATTTGCTTCTGGAGTGTGATACTGAAATCAAATGTAACTAGCCTGTGGACATTAAGGAAGACTAAGCATTTAATAAGTGTCTTCTAGAAGAAGTGACATCTGAATAGAACACCTCATTATATCTTTAAATAAACTGTGTCTCTCGGGGTCAGAGGGCCCTTCTTTGGGCACACTGTGCTGTGACAGAGATACGTTTTAAACCTCAAGTAATGAACTATTGTGCAGAGGATGTTTTTGGGTGAAGAGAGAGCTAAGGCCTTGACTTAGATAATGCAGATCCGAGAAGGCCCATTTTGAGCAAAACTTTGAGCCTTTAACCTGATCGGGTTATGGTACCTTCCCTATCCCTTGGTAGCCCTAATGATTTGTTTTATGTCACAAACGTTGCTTATGTAATGCAGCATGTAGACCGCACTCCATTGTACATGGAATATATGTTTGGCAGACTTCTGGGTTCCTTTGTATGCCTTGAGGAAGGGATCCGAGTGACTGACAAGCAGTTCCTCTGTCAACAGCTTGTTCCTGTTACATGATTGTTCACTGTTGTCCTGCATGCAGGAGGGACAAGTGGGTAGACATGACAGAGCACCAGCAAAAGCTGTTCACTGAGTGCCTTTTAAATCAGTTGTCATTTGGTTAGATTACAATCTAACTGAAAATAATTTCCATAAGTAGTGACTGTGAAAAACCTTGTGGCTCCAGAAAATAGTATTTAATCAGCAGTGTGGTTCATCTTATTAGCCTGAGGAAAAAATAACTTACCACTAAATTCTCTTCTATCGTAGAATTTTTAAAAGCCCAAATCAGAACATCTGTTTTTAGATGTATGAATTAATGCTTTGTCCCCCTAAAGATGCAGCAGTTACACAGTTTCTGTGCACTCTGTATCTCTCAGACCTTGACACTAGATAAGGGCGACATCATCAGAGTTAATGAGCAGTTAGGACAGTCTTCCCTGTCAGTTTACTAGCAGAATAATGAGCCCCAATTAGCACTGCCCTTAAAAATACCAAGATTTGTATTTTATTAAAAAAAGGAAAGAAAGAAAAAGAAAGTCAGTTGTTTTCTGCCCTTTGTAGTTATATGGATAGATAACAACCACTTAATTAAAAAAAAAATAGACATTGTACTTTTAGCAAACAGAAGAAAAAGGCATAGAAATTGGATATCATTTACTTTAAACTCAGAATCATGCATTCTTTTCTCTTGAGTAACATCTTTCACCTTATTTGTCTTATTGGCAGACAAAATATTTACATTGTAAATATTCTTTTTTGTGTGGATGAATGTATGAACTCTAAGTTTCAGGTATCGAAGTATTGATTCTAAATTTGAACTAATGAGTTCCAGACTGTGGCTCATCTATGGATTTTGGTTTCACCTCAATATGATGAGAAGCTACTGAAAGATTTAAGTAGAAATTGAGTGAAGCAGAGAAAAATGAATGAAGGCTAAGAGGAAGACAGTTTGTTGGCAGAGTGAAGTAGGCTGTGCCTCTGTATGTTGCTCAGCTTTCATCACTGGCATACAACAGCTGAGAGGAATAGTTTATAGGAGGAAGATTTACTTTGGCTTACAGTTTCGGAGGTTTCAGTCCGTGGCTGCTTGCGCCCATTATTGCCTGGCTTATGGGGAGGCAGGATGGCCATGGTGGAGCAAAGCTGCTCACATAATGGTGGCCAGGAGCAAAAAAAAAGGAGAGAGAAGAGGGGACTAGGGGGCAACATGTATCCTCAAGGTCACACCCCCACTAGCATACTTCTGCTGGCTAGGCTGTACTTCCTAAAGTGTCTACTGCTTTCCTGTAGTCCACTAAGCTCTGTGTCCATCCGTGGGTTAATTCATTGATAAAGATTAGCACTTTCGTGATCCAGTCACCTCCCAAAGGTCCCACCTCTGAGCACTGCCGTGTTGAGCTTCAGGGGACAGTTCAGATCCAAACCGTAATAGGCTGCCATTTATTTCTCAGTATAGGAACCAGAACGGCAGGTTCTAAGGTTGAGAGAGAGACGGATTATAAGGGGCTCAGCATGCTGAGTTCAGGGTTTCTCAAGAATACCTGAACAAGTGTTCTTGATCCCAAGAATACCTAAACAGGTGAGAGTTTTAAGTAGGGGAGCAACAAGATCAAATCTGGATTAAATATTGCCTATTAGGTGTGGGGAGAAGGGATGGAGTTTAGGTAAAGTGTAGCATAGGCACCACTGTAAGTGACATAGGTATGAATGTGTATGTGGGTGTGCACATTAACTGGAAAGCAGGAATAAGGAGGAGAGCTGAATTAGAGCTCAGAGTCTGTGTGATTAGTGCATGGCTTCTCCTTTCATATTGCAGTATGGCATAACAGTACTGATACTTTCATTAATAATAATTAGTTTGCCGGAGCTGCAATTACAAAATACAAGAGACTGGGTAGGTGAAACAATGGAACTTTGTTTTCTCATTTCTCCAGAGGCTGGAAGTCCAAGATCAAGGTGCCAACGAGTTTGGTTTCTCTTGAGGCATCTTTGCTTGGCTTGCAGGTGGTCACCTTTTCTCTGTGTCTTCAGGTAGTCTTTCCTCGGTGTGCAAACCAGTTCTCCCGGGAAAATTTTGCTCCAGCTTGGATTAGGGCCCACTCTAAATAGGATGAGGTGGGTAGAAGGAAACAAGATGATTTCCTGATTTATCTCCATGTTGACGAAAAGAAGCCTCTAAGACCATCTCACATGACATTCCACTTCTTACTGAAATTCATGCAATTAAGAAAATGTAAGGTAGCATGTTTTGCATATTCTAGTTTTTAGACACAAGTTTTTACTTCGGTTGAATGTTAATGCAGTGAATTTTAATCATTATTGTTATGATGCCTTTATTTTTTAGAAACATGCTTCTTATTGACAGGGAATGAAATTTTTTTTCATGCCTTTTAGCAATTAAGGAAAGTTGCAGTTCATGAAAACACCCATGAGGGTGGCTATAACCTGAGGATATGGCTGGGCCATTTAAGTAGAGCTCAGCTGACACTCTTAGAAACTGTTCAAAAACATTCATCTAAGGGCCATGTGGCAAAGGCTTGATCCTGTGCAAGTTTTGCAGAGTTCTCATTAATACAGTGATTTCTAGGACCGTCACTCTGTGTAAGCCTTAGAAATGGCTGGCCCGGACTGCCTGGGCGCTCTGTGTCCTAGAAAGAGGTTGTAATTGACTGAAAGCCACATGACCTGCCTCCCTGAGCTTGTCCTGGGATGTATGTACATTATGCTAGCCCCATCTAAAGCTCTTTGTACCGTATCACCTGTATTAGTCTATTTTCTGATGCCCAAAACAGTTCAACAGAGTGAGTAATAAGAAAACATTTATTTTGGCTAATTGTTCAGAGGGTGCAGGATCTAGGGGCTGTGTCTGGTGATGACCTTTCTCTTGGCAGAGTTCTGAGGCAGTACAGGGAATCCCAGGGCAGAGAATACACGTGCATGTGTCTCTTCTCTCTCCTGTCTCTCATAAAGCCACCAGCATTTAACTATGGGGGTGACACCTTAACAACTTTATCTAACCCTAACCACCTCCCAAAGACTCTCACCCTAAACACCATGGTGAAATTAGGTTTCCAGCCTCTTAATACCTTAAGTGGGGATTAAATTCCAATATTGGAAGCCTTGGGGATGTACTATAAGCACATCTAAACTATAGCATTATCTAAATTCATTTTAAGTGTAATATTGAATCAAAAAAATGTAAACTGAGTTATTCTAGAAGGAGTAATACACATTCTAACCTTAAATATTACCCCAGCTATCTCAGAGATTATCAGTAAGGCTTTTGTAGAAAAATTTTTGCTTTGAGAAATATGTAGTGAGCAACTACAATGCAGATGGTATGGTGTATCCTTTAAAATAAGATTTAATGCATTATTCAGACACAAATGATAAAAGCTAACAATCGCAAAGGTGCTGGAAGACTTGAAGAAGGGCATGCATGCCGTTTAACATTCAGTGTGAAGGTGACTCCTTACTTCACTTGCCTTTGTGTGCAGGAGGGGCAGGTAACTTGTCCGTCTTCCAGGTGTGGCCCCTAGAGTGTGCGTGGGGGAGCATAACTACACTGGCCTTCCTGGATGCTCGTAGCTTGCTTACATGCAACAACTGGTGGATTACCTACTGCGCGCCAGATGTCGTGCTGAGGGTACAGTGACAGTAAGTCCAGCAGGGTCCACGTCTTAAGGGAAACCCTAAAGTAGATAAAGCAAATAAAGAGCAGGACAGAGAGGGAGATGCAGAGATGGACAGGTAGATGGAGACAGGTAGAACTAATTACAACTTGGAGCAGTACTGTGAAAACAATCAGTACAGTACAGTTAGAGAAAATACTGGTCTGAGGGAAGGAACTGGGATGGGATCGCCACAGGCCTTCTCAGTGGGTGATCTTCAGCATTTAAACTGAGAAGCAAGAGATGAGGAATAAGGGGCCAGGACTTGGAAGGAAACACTGTCCATACACGTTCACATACCCTAGTGGGATGTTTTAGAGTGGGTGCAACACTGTGAGGCTTGTTCACCTACAGGCATTTGCTGTCCACCATCTTGGAGGTGGGATGCATTGGGTGTTTTTGAGGGAACAGAAAGCAGGGAGAAGTTGCCGGGCAGAGAGTGAAGCAGATAGCCAGGGGACAAGAACAAAGGAGGCCTGATGAGCTCGTGGAGGGTCACATGGCCCATGGAGCTCCTCTTTTAGATGTCTGCTTGCTTCTGCCTTGTGCTCTGAGGACTTGCTGGTAGTCGTGGGAGGGTAGAGACAGGAAACCTGTTTGTATATCCCTCCCAGTCACCCATCATGAGAATCCATGTATTTGGTTTGCTAGAACCTGGAATCACAGAAGGTAACAGGGCATTAATTAGAAAGCTAGTTTACTTGGAAATGTTGTGCATTGTGGTTTGTTAAGACTTTTAGAGCAAGTTAAGCACTACCATCCTGCCCCTGGGTCACTGCCAGTGCAGCTGGTTTGATGGTGCTCTTTGTTTAGTAGCACAGTATATATCTTCTTAGGGCTGGGGTCACTTTTCTTTGAGAGCAGAACCACAGTGTCAAGTTGTCCAACTGTGTCTTCCCACACTGGTGTTTATCAGCACTAGTTATTCATGTGTTGAACCTGCCAAAACAAAGTATCACAGACTGGCTGGCTTAAACAACAGAAACTTGTTTCTCACAGCTGTGGAGGCTAAAAGTCCAAATTCCAGGTGTTGGCAGGGTCCAGTTCTCCCCAATGCCGCTTCTTGGCTTGCAGGTGGTCACATTTTCACATGGTCTTTCCTTAGTACATGTGCATCCCTGGTGTCTCTTTTCATGGGATGGCTCGTCAAATGGATTAAGGCTCCATCCTTATGATTTTATTTAACTTAATTATCTCCTTAAGAGATAGATCTCCAAATGTAATCACACTGCAGATTAGGGCTCCCGTGTACAAGTTCAGGAAGAGCATAGCTCAGCTCTTACAAGTAGCAGTCACCTATTGAGTGCTTACCACCTGCAGATACTGGAACCAGTGTTTTCGCTGGGCTCCTAAATGTGCTGCAACCCCCATAGAAATCCTGTGAAGTCCCTTTTTTAAAGACTTAGAAATTAAGTGCACAGATGAAACACCTTACACAGGTCGTACGATTAGCAAGCAAAATTCATATTCTCTACTGTTAGGAGTCCGTTCTGAAGCTCACACTGTTGCTCAGACTCTTGGGGTCTCCCCTCTCGTGGAGAGGAGTCACATTCTACACAAAGCACCCTGTCCACTCTGAGTGGTACCTGCCTGCCTTCTCGCAGAGCCTCACCCTCAGATGCACTGGGCCTCCTGCCTAGGAATCATTTTGGTATCAGCATTACCTCTTTTCTAGCCAATCGGCACTTTTGGGGCCTCTAGACACCCATATCCTGGATGCCTTCGGTAATAGCAGCAGCAGTGTGTTTGGTATTTGCCTTGTTCCAAAGAAGACACACAAGCCTGGTCTTATGAGGTGTTACCCATCTTCCCCACTGGCCAGGAGCTCTGGCTCATCATTTCACGATGTAGGTCACAGATGCTGCTAGAAAGATGTAACAACTTTTTTTGTTTTCATTTTTGTATTGTAGCCTATGCCTGGGCTATGTTTTCTATAACCTTACATCCCTCTTTAAGTGCAGAGCAGAGAGATAATGTTATGGTTTCTACGTAGGTGTTGCCCACAAAGCTGCATGCATTCATAGGGGAGTCTTTTGGAAGGTGATTGGATCATGGGGATAAATACTTACCTGTGGAGTAACACACTGATGAGCCTATAGCTAAATGTGATGTTGGAAGGTAAAGCCTGGCTGGAGGAGGTGCATCACTGTAAGCATGGCCTGGAAGGGTCTCTCTCCCTCCTTCGTGGATCACTTTCTCTGCTTCTTTCTGCCCCTCTGGAGCCAGCCCTGCCCAGAGGTTGGGACTGAAACCTCTTCAAACTGTGAACCAAAATAAACATTTCCTCCTTTAAATTGTGGGTGTTGTGAATATACTCTGTGTAGTCAGCCTTCCTTACTTATGGGTTCTGCATCCACGGATCCAAGTAATTATGAACTGAAAATATTTGAATTGATTGTACATGTACAGACTTTTTTTCTTATTATTCCCTAGACAGTATACTATAATAAGTATTTACGTAGCATTGACATTGTGGTAGCTATTATAAGTAATTCGGAAATGATCTAAAGTATACAGGAAGATGTTCCTGTATTGTTACATACAAATGATAGGCCCTTTTGTTTAAGAGCCTTGAACACAGCAGATATTTGCTATATGCACAGGATCCTGGAGCCCATACCCATTTTTTGAGTTTATCTATGTCACCGTGTACATAAGTAGTTCTTTCCACTTTATTGCTAAGTAACATCCCATTATATGGATGTACTACAATTTTTTTATCCATTTACCTCTTGATGAACAATTGAACTGTTTCTCATATTTGGCTGTTAAAATAAAGCAATTATGGACATTCACTCAGGCTTAGACATATGCTTTCATTTCTGTTGAGTAAATGCCTAGGTATAAAATGGCTGAGTCATATGAAAAACATATGCTCACTTTTTAAATAAACTGCCAAACTATATTCCAAAGTAATTGTACCATTTACATTTTGTGAAGCAGTGTATGAGATTTTGGATCCTCTGTAAAACTTAATATGGTCAGTCTTTTTAATTTCAGCCAATCAAATAAGTGTAATACCATTTCACTCTAAGTTTTATTTTAATTTACCTAATAAATAATATTTCTCATGTTTATAAGAGTGTCGTTTTGGCATTATTTCATTTCCAAGCTACTCTGTATATTAAGGAGTTTCTTTAAGTGATTCATACTAATTGGAATGTTTTCAGTATGTCATTGGGAACACCAGTGGGTTTTCCATTACCTTCATTTAACAGGCATTCTTTTGAAAGGATCCTGAACATCCTCCCACTAGATTTTCTTTTTATATGTTAGATTACTTGATGCTCTAAAATTTTGGCTAGATTGATTTTTAAGACAAAATTAGGGATCATCAACTTATATTTCATAAGCTAATTAATTATATAGAAGAGGATTTCTAGTTGAAGTCAGCTCTAATACTGACAACTTTCTGTATTCAGAAATCTGAGGTCTGAGTTGGAGGGACCTCAGCAAGTGCTCTGTGGGGATTTTCTACATGTTTCCTGCAGCCTCCATGAGGGGACCATCTCCCTACTGCCAGAAATCAGAGTCTCTGCAAGGACCTCATAAAATAAAACAGAAGGAAAATAATTCTGTCTTTTGTAGACCATTGCCATGTTGTTAGTGAAGGGGATTAAACTGGAAATAACCTGATTAAACTGACTTTAATTTAAAATCCTATCTTATGATCATTATCAGGTTAGATATAGCCGGCCAGAACCAGCTGTACTTACTAAGAATTTGATGACTATGTTTTAAGCCACTTCTAATTGGGAGAAAAGTAGACAAAAAGAGCTTAAAATCTGTATCTCTGCAGTCTGTGATCAACCCTTTTGCATCCTTCCTTTCCCAACATCAGCATAGCGTGGGCTTGCGGTAGTCAGGCCCAAGTTTGAATGTCCGATTCTGTCTTTTTGTCTGTCTGTCCATCCGTCCTTCTGTATGTCTCTCCTCTTCTCTCTCTCTCCTTTCTCTGTCTCTCTGTCTCTGTGTCTCTGTCTCCGTCTTTCTCATCTGTCTCTCCTCACTGACAGATGAGGGAAGACAGGGAAGTGAAGGATGTCTGAAGATGTGGCGTGGTAGAAAGCTTTCTCTTCCTCCTGGGGCGGCTGGGCTGCGCACCTGAGACAGGAGGTGAAGGGCACGCGCCACAAGGAGGCCCTCATCGCACTGCTTCCTGCCCCCTCATCTACCTCTCCTCCGTATGGCTTCTCCCTCGACTTACCTCCGGTCATCGGCCAACACTTTCATTTTGCTTTATTTCAATCATTTTGGAAGATTTCTTCAAAAGAGATACTAGAGATAATGAATACTTAGGCACTAATATTTAACAGTCCCCTTTTATGTGTGAGGTGTAACAAGAATGTTTCATGCTATGAATCCACCCACTATGAAGATGATTAATGTGTCCGTCACCTCCAGTCATTTCCTCTGCCCCACAGTGGAGGAAGATGTGCGCACCTTTTTCGTTTACTTTTCACAGGACCCATGAAGTAGGGTGCAGCTGAGGGCTAGAAGAGATAAAATGAGGGATGGAGCTGAGGTGTGAATACAGGTCTATCCAGCCTTTAGAGTTTTAATCGCTCTGCACATTATTCCAGTGGTGGAGTTCTAAAAATATTCACTTCTCTGTTTCACTTCCATCCCAGATAATGGTGATTATGAAAACAGTGACAGCTGGCACATACCTTGTGCAATTTGCACTTCTTAACTAGCACAAGGTTCACCACAACCTTTTACAAGTTCTATTGCTATTCCTGTTTTTCAGGAGAGGAGACGGGGCTAAGTAATTTGTCCACTTACTGAAACTCTGGTTTTCACTCCCCAAGCCAACTTTTCCTTGTAACATTAGCAGTTCTTAAAAATGTTTCAGTCCATGATGGCATGATTAGAGAGGACACAGGAACTCCTTTCTGGTGACTGTAACTTGTTCCGGTTTTCCAGTAACCTACAAACTTCTTTCTTTGTCTTTGCTGCCATCCTTGTAAAGTACTGATACACTGGATATTTCATCCCAAAGCTAACTGAGACTAATGCCTAGACAAGGAAGAACAAACGCAAATTCATTAACGAGGACTCTATTTACAATCAATTCCCAGGGCTCTTTGTGCGCTCGGTGCTTCTACATCATTTAGAGATGCTAATAAATGAGTCTTTGCATTTTTCCAAGTGTCTTCATATTTACAAGTCTCATATTTTACCATAGGAAGTGGCTTCAACAAGCATATTCATGTGTTGACAGTTCTAATTAATACAAGTCATTAGCCCTGACAGTAGAACTGTGAAAAGAAGTCTCATTCATAAATTTGTTAATTATATTATTGTCCTTAGAATTTAATCGCAGGCTGGTCTTTAATCACTTCTATAGATGGGCAAAAGGCCATCTTACTAAGCACCATAGACTTTCACATTAATTCTGGTAGGGGAATTTCATCAAAATTGATCTTGGTTGGAATTTAATTTCTGGTGTGCAGGGACTGGTGAGATCAGAGGCGGTAATCTTTCTGGACAGGAATAAACAGGAGAGTGGGAAAAGCCAGGCAAGGGAGGAATAAGAGAAAAGAAAGATACTGATGTGCGCCATTTGTTTTCCTGTGTTGCTAATGGTTGTACTTTTTGTGCACTCATTTTTGGTACCTTTTCTGAAAACGGAAGTCATTTATTTAGACTGTTAGGTAATATGTGGTACAGAATATTTGAAATTGGTTGGTTGCTTTGATCCAACGTTGGGCCACGGCCCCTCTGATGTAATAGCGTACTTTTCTAATGCTTTTGTTTCAGAGCAAGGATTCTCCACCTTGAGCTGGGTAGTTCCCTCTGGGGTTGGTGAGTGGCCTGTGAATTGTAGGAATTGTGAAGTACCCCTGGCTTCCCCCCACCAGATGCCAGTGCACTCCTCCTCTAAGCGGTGTCAACTGAAAATGTCTGCAGCGTTGCCAGCTGTTTTCACTTATACAAAGTGACATGGAATCCAGATTTGGAACGATACCTGCTGCATTGTGGTCCTTCCATCCTACTTGTTCAATATCAAATGCTCTTTGATCCCCTTTGATTAAAAAAAAATAGCACTATGCTTAGGAGTCCCATACACTGGGCTCTTAACATTCTTGGCTTTAATGTTTGAGGTTTTTGACTACTCTTAGGTGACCCCCAAGTTCTGAATAGTCAACTGCAATTGTTCTTTGTCACCCTTCCCAGTTCATAGATTCTTTCCTCCTCATTTTGCTTTCCTTCCTACCCTGCTTAGATTTCTAGTTCCTTGTTTTTGTTATTTGTAGATAGACAGACAGATAGACAGAGATCTATCTTCTGTCTGCTTTGGGTGGGCCTGGTACCAGGTTTCTTGGACCCTGAATCTGGCAGGTGAGCCCAGTAGAGAGCATGACCTAACCAAGCAGACTGAGCCTTTTTTAAATGCATGTCAATGTCTCATCTGTGCTAGGCTCCCCTGAGAAAATGGAGTCCGGCAGGCAATGCCTTCAGCCTCTCACCACTGCAAAGTACCTGTGCTGTCCTTACCTCCATACTTACATCTTCCTTCCCAGCACCCAGGAAGGGAGGTTTGCTGCTTCTTACCAAAAGCTAATCTCACACCAGTTCCATCTTATTAGAAAAATCTTCTATTATTGATTATCCCCTTCTTTATGTCTTGAGGGAGGGTGACACCAGAAATCCACAGCAATCCTTCGGGTATCAACCCTTTTGTATGTACATCCATATTTCTCCAAAGAGTTGTCTTAATGCCTTCACTTCTTGAACTTTGAACCTTGCCTCCACTGGGCCAGTCCTGTTGCTGACCCTGGTGCTCTCATAAAGCCATTCTGGCTAGGTCAGGCTGTGACCTCTGTCTCTGCGGCCTGTGGGCACTGTCCTTCCCAGGTTGACAGCACACGCTGAACTAGCCCTCCCTGCAACTTGCCGCTCCCTCCCTCTTCCCGGGCCGCGCTTCCGGGCTTTCCTGCTCTTCTTTGCCCTCTTTGCTCGTCCTCCTTTTGCAGGGTTGCTGCCCCCTGCCTGTGAATGTCAGCTCTTCTCCTAACGGAATTCGAGGTCCTCACTGCTGCTCCCAAGGCTTTAGTTACTATTCATATGCCAGCGGCTTCCACATTTATCTCCTCAGCCCAGATCTCTTTTTGTGCTTCTAAAATTATGCATAAACCTACTCAAGGACAACTCAGTTTCAGTCTGTGTGAAACAGAATTTGTGATACTTTTCCAGCTCCCCAATGTTGAGTGTTGCCTCCTGGGTATAAAACCAAGTTGTCTTGATGTTAACTCAGAGTCTCTAGTCCTTCCCTGCTCTTCTTTCTCACCCTCTAGTCAAATGAGCCTGTGTAAAAGCCAAGTCTATTACCTATAACTAGGTGATAGGAGATGAGGACAGAAAGGTACAGATCCAGGTCACACAGTCTTAGTCTGATGGGAGGACCTTGAATTTTCTGAGGTCAAGAGGATACATGGCCTCAAGATACAGTCGGAACTCAGTGGCTTGGGGTAAGTGGTATGTAAGTCATGAAAGTGGATGAAATCACTAAGCGGAGTGTGTGTAGATAGACCAGGGGATCAAGGGCTGAGCATGCAAGCCTGAATTACTAACCTGTCAGAGAAAAGAGAAAGTATTAGTGAAACAGGGTGAGAAAGCTGACAAGAAAGTGTGGGGTTTCAGAGGCAAGAATCATTCTTCTAGGAGGAAGAAGTATTTAGCTGTGCCAGATGCCCCTGCTATAGTCCAGTAAGATACGGACTGAGAAGTAATCAGTGGATTTAGCATTGTAGCACTGAGCTTTAACCTTTGCAACAGCCGTTTCAGGAAGTAGGATGTTACTGGTTCAGTGTAGACCTTGTCTCTTGATGTACCATAGTTAAAAACAGGTGCTGCACACTTTGAGGCTGCAAGTTTCTCAATCTCTTCCACCTCCACCCCTGTTACAGAAAAAAACAAACATGGGAGCCAGCATAGGCCACAGTACTGCTGTTGGCTTTCAAAGTCTTGTTTAGGAGGGTAGTTTACTAGTGCTCAGTCGGTAAATCCTGGGTACTGTTCATCCTGGAACTACAGGTTGTTGTCCAGGTGAGCAGCAGGTAAAGTGCGAATGGTGCCTGCGCCGAGAACTATCAGGCCTCGTGCTCTTCACCGTAAGGCTTACATATGAAATTGCTGTTTTCCTCTGCCTATATTACCTGACTGTTTATGGAAGGAATTCTCCCGGGGGTCCTCCTCGGTAGCTCCAGAGCAGCATCGGCTAACAGAACTTTCTGCAGCGATGTGTTCCATACCTCCATGGTCCAGTACCATAGCTACTAGCCACAAGTGCCAACTACTTGGAATGTGTTTAGTACAACTGAGAAACTGAGTATTTTAGATTTACATAATTTAAATCATTCAAATTTAAAGAGTCCTTGTATAGTGCAGATCTAGAGCACTGTTTCTGAAAGTGATAAATACAGATTTGGGGACCTCAGCCCAGAACTACTGAACCAGAAACTCTGGAGGTGAAACCCAGGATCCTGTGATTTAAAAGCTCTGCAGGTCATTCTGGTGTCCTTTCACTCAACTTTGAGAACCCTACCTGGGCCCCACCTCCAAAGTCTCCTGTTCAGTGGATCTGGGTACAGTCCAGGAATTTGCTTTTCTGACATCACCAGGTAGTGCTGAGATGCTGGTATGGGAGTCGCTCTGCAAACTGATGGAGAAAGCGGTACTCTTCTTTGTGAGATGGCCCCAATTCCACAGATGCTTCCTAAGAAATACTTTACCTCAGCATCCCCTCAAAGTACTCTCTGTACTTCGTGGAAATTTTTCTGTCTGTTACTTCACAGTCTGATAACAAACTATACCTGATTCAGAGGAGGGCTTTTAAGTATTTGCTAAATTCATAGATTTATATAATTTAGCCTGAATAAGTGATGTCAAAGTCAAAAATTCTTATACTACCCATAACTTTCTACGTGTATTTTTTTAGCATCCATAATAACTTACTAACCTTTCACTGTTCTGATCCATAATATTGGATCAGAATATTGGTCATCCTGTTCCTGCCTTTGCTACCTGTATCCACTCCTGGGGATGCCCTAACAAACTATCCCAAACTGGATGGTTTAAAAAAACAAAAACAAAATGTCTAATATTTTTGGAAGCCAGAAGTCCAAAATTAAGGTGCTGGGCGGGTTGGATCCTTCTGATCAATTTATTTAGAAGTCGTTGAAGTAATGCTTTACTCTGTAGCTTGGTACCTATGTTATAATGGCAGAAAGGCAGTTCATGATTAGAGATGAATTAGTAGGCCCCCAGGGGCCTTTGGAAATGTGGATATGATCATTGATAGGAACTAGGGCTAAAGGTGATCAGTCATTCAGGGGGTGGCCCCGGGAGGGTTTAATGTCCTGCTTGCATAGGAGTGTCTTGTGCAATGAAGAGAAACAGGGTAAGTAACCTGTTTTTAGGTGACAGTACTAACATACTTTCTTGGTGAAATTACCTCAGAGGCCATGACTGACCTTTCCGAGTTGTATTTCTCCATGAGCATTTGTATTAGCCTTACTTATCTCATGAGAGAGCGAAACACCTTCTTGTCTTGCCCTTCATAATGCAGTTCTTCCAGCAAATCATTTTTCAAATGTAAGAGACAGTATCATGTGGTTAGACATCTGAGACAAGTCTGCCTACATAGTTACAGTACCAATAAGGAATTAGAAGTAGGGTAAAAATTATGTAAACTCTTAGGAACACAGAAGAGCCACTACGTGATGTATTAGTCAAGATCCAGCCAGGAAACAGAGCTAATGGGAGATCTGTGTTGCGTTACTGCAAGGAGCCGCTCATGCAGTTACAAGGGCTGACCATGCAAGTCAAAGGGCAGACTAAATTGGGCCAGAATTCTTAGACATAGCTAAAGCTGTGGCCCAAGGTCAGAAATTCTTCAGGGAAACCTCAACTCTGCCCCCACGGCCATTCAATTGTGTGACCAGGCCCGCACAGATTATCTAAAACAATTGGTCTAAAGATCAACTGATGATGGACTCTAATCACATCCACCAAATACTTCCATAAAAGCGGCATAATCGGTATTTCATTGAATAATTGAAGGCTGTAGCCTAGTCCCACTGACATGTAAAAGCCACTATCACAGTTGAAGACTGAATGTTCAAGGATTGATTATACATTGAGAGATGTGGCTTTTGTTCTGACCTTTGAAGAATTAAGATTCCTAAGTGCGGAGCAAGCATTGCAGACAGCATGACTACTAAAACTTAGCCAGAACAAACAGTAAGAAGCGCCAAGGCAGAAGAATACTCAGTGTCTGCGGAATGGCTAGTTCTTTGTATTAACATTCTTATCTAAAAAACAGGTTCCACACTTGTCAGAACTGTACACTAGCACAGCCTGAAATGTTTGAGGGCGCCTTCTAGAAGGAGGACATGGAAAAGTACTAAGCTGTTTCACAGTGGTGCTGTTGGGGAGCGTAGTGTAATGAGTGTGTAAAGTTGGTGTAACAGGAAAAAGGAGGCCTGCAGGTTAAAATGGAGCCTTTTTCTTGTGGGCTTTGTCTAAAATATGTGTCTTGGACTGCAGAAAGAATGTGACATTCTCTTGGGATTAGTTTCTAATGGAGTTTTAAAAATATACAGAAAAGCAACCCTCTACATGAGTCTGTCCCCATTTGTTGTAAAGATGCAATAGCCATTTGTTCTGGACCTAAGATATTACAGTCTTTTTACAAAAGTAAACTCTTTTTGATGCTTGAGGTACTGGAGGTGAGGAAGAGTCATTTATTATAAACATATTGAATACTTTGCCTAAATAGGAGAAGAGAGTGAAGCCATTTCCAAGGAAGCAGTTCCAAGTTTCTTAGGTAATGGGTGCTGTAGCCAATTGACAGTCACCAAAGAAAGCAGCAGTAAAGGGGCGCCAGCATGAGCGTGATCTGACAGGCTTCCCTTCGCTCTCAGAGCTCAGCTCTTCAAACCAGGCTCATTTTGCCAGGCAAGACGCCCCCTAACTTTTTTAAGCCCTATGTATTTTGAAGGAAATATAATCCATATGTTCCTGAGTTACTTTATGCCTAAATCATTACGAAGTTATTTTGTAAATATGATTTCATGTTTGAAATCTTTTAAAAGTATTTTTAGTAGGTTTTCACTCTTCACCATGCTAAGCTTTTCTTAGTTTGTCTTCTTGTTTTATTTAAACACGCTGTATATCATCTTAACATATCCTGTGGTGAGGCACAAAGGAAATCTTGGGCCCAGAAGGAGGATCTAGTTTCTGGAGTAACACGTCTGAAGCACTCAGTTTCAGTCTGCAGTTTGTAACCGTTACCCATCTTCAACTCTGTGAGCTCCATCCTGGGATACTTTCAGTGTGTCCCTGTCACCAGCCCAGTCCTCTCATAGTTGTCCCCCAGGTGAGTGGCCGTGGAGCAGGATGGGAAAAAGGAAAAAGGACACAAACTGAAATCAAATTGCCACGTAGGGTCTGTGTCTGTACTGTGCTACATAACCCTGCCTTCCCAAAAGTGAGCCCGTTTTCTCCTTTTACCTACTGCCATTACCAGCTCAGAGCATTCAAGTGTTTCATAAAATGTCTACAAAAGAGAAAAATAAAATTGAATTTAAGAACAGTCACCAATTTCTTGTTCTTAGGGCAAATAGAAGGTGATTTCTTCTTAAGAAATATGATACTGTCTGAAAAAGTTTTATTTTTAACTAAAAGAAGTGTATTTTAAAATCCACAGTTAAAAAGAGTCTGTTGTGAGTGGTAACCACCATCACCAGCTCCCTTGCATTAAGAAACCTCAAACGGGAAGGGTGACGGGATATTACAGAGCGTCTGTGAGTAAGGAGGGAGCGGGGTGGAAGGAGGAGGGGCTGGGGACAAAAGAGCAGGTGACATCGTGTGCAGGTGCAGATTCCCTCTCATCCTGTGGTCATTCTGTCTCCCTCAGTTGTATCAATAAACTTCAATAATTTTTTTTAAAAAGACATAATTTTTTTTAAAGAGACAAATGCCTAGTAGATTAGCAAAGCATAGTCCTCAACAGGCCCTGGAAGGTGGCCTTGAGGTGACTGTCGCGCCCCCTGCTGCCTGCAGCACTGTCCCCTGCTCTGCTTCCTTGTTACCAGGACATGGGCAGCTGTGCTCCTCTGCACACTTGATGCTTCTGCTCTTAGCCAGCCAGGCAAAGCGAGCCCGGGAACCCTCTCCTCCTCGAAGTTACAGGCGCTGGGCATTGCGCCCAGCAGTACTCATCCTCACAAGTTAATGCACCTGCCTTTTTGGGGTCACGGGTACAGACCGGGTTTCGTCTGTGTGTGAAGTAGCCCGGTTTATGTTTGAGTTTCCCCTCAGGGACATCTGTCTGCCACAGAAGGGCAGTGGAGCGGTCTCGTGGAGACTGGTTTCAGCATGGAAGAGTGAGAGGCGGTGCGCTCTCGGGAAAAACAAAGATTTAAGCAGCCAACACTTTCACTGTCCGTCTCTGCCAGCCTTTGAAATACTTCTCAGTCCACTTCCTGTTTGGTCCTCAAAACCTCCTGGGAGCTATTTTCCTGGGTTGTGTTGTTATTTGTTTTCATTAGGAAGTTAAGGCTCAGAGACACTTACTTTCTTGGACATGCCACAAGGCCATTGTTGCTGTGAGTGTCTCTGTCTCCACTGTACTATCTACTCCACAGAGTAGGGAGGTTCCGTCCATCAGGTGGGGATATTTGAGGGTGTTTGTGGACTTCTACTTTTGGAAGCCCACTCCATATCATATGAAATGGATTCAAACGTGTACAGCCCAGCATGTGTGTTTTACATGAGTGTATGTAAAATCATCTGTATCACAAACGTACCAAAAAAGCAAGAGGATCAAGAGATCAGTGCGGGGGAGAGGAAAGGGAGGGAAAGGGATGAAAAGAAGAATGAAGAAACGTTACGCGCACGTACCGGCTCCCGACGAGGAACACAAACATCACGCACTGCACACACGTGCTGATAAACCAAACCAAAATCAAAAGGTTAAAATAGAACTTTCCATGTATATTTAGTTAACCGTTTTCAATTGTATGGCTGCGTTTTCACTTTTGGAGCCAATAATTGTGTTGGGGTCTCAAATATTTTCACAGGCCTTCCCCAACCTCGTAGTCTGTCAGCGCTGCTTCTCCGTGGATCAAGCTGCCTCTGCCCTTGTGTCCCCTTCTGTATCCCCCTCTTCCCTGACAAAGCCCAGGAAAGGGGTTCCCAAATATATGAGGGAACAACCTCGCGCGAGCAAAGGAGTGAAACAGTTAGCAAATGAATGAGCAACCGCTGCGTCGCGTAGTCTGGCATTAAAACCCAGCTCCCCCTTGGTGGCTTCTTCTACGCCGCTGGTGCTGAAGCTAAGGGGGCACTCTGCAAACCACATTCACATGCATTCCTCACGGTCCTCGTAGTGTCCTTTTCCAGCCCAATTTTCTTTTCTCTTCCAAATACCACACAAGAAAGACGAAGCTCCAAGCCTAGCTGACTTCCGATAGCGCTTAGGAAGTAGGAGCTCCATTTTGTGTCGTAATCAACTTTCTTCGCTGTTGAATTGCTGTGATGTGCTGTATTTGTCTAGCCTTAAAAGTGCGGAATGGATGTGGCCGTTGTTAGTATTCAAGTATTCAAAAAAGTTTCTTAACACAGCCAAAGGTGTTTTCTGCCTCTGTATTTTTTGGTTTGTTTTATTTAAAATTCGAGGTGTTTGCTCTGAAGTATTTCTTGTGTGATTTCTGATCGTGTTTTAATGCAGGGTGCCTTTTTCTGTGGCCGTTCCTCAAAGCTGTAGGATCGGTAGCAAGAGAAGTATTGGACCTGATGGAAAGCTAGAGGAAGAGCCTACTCTGTAAAAGACAGGCGCACAGAAGGGCCGAGCGGTGAGGAAGGGGAGAGATGGCTGCGATGTAAGGGGAGGGCCAGCCTCTTCTTCCGCGTCCTGATTGCAGCCCTCAAGGGCGGTGTGCACGTGTAAAAGGACACTGGGGCTAAGTCCCTTTGCTGAGTCTGGACCTGAGAGACCGTGGGGCCCGTGGTGGACACCAGTGCATGGTTGCATGGAAGACTCAGGCTAAGCTCCAAACCCTCAGTACTGCTTCATGGCCCTAGATTCTGGGTCAAGGAATGAGTTAGCAGTGTAGAACTTGGCCTTCCTCCCTGAAAATACTCAGGGATTCACCCTCCTGCACATCTTTATTAAACAGCTATAATACTGCAACCATAGTGAAAAGGACAAACTAGTCCCTGGGGACCAGAGATCTATCTGTTTATATTTGGGTCAAGCTCATGTTCCTTAGGCTCTCTTCAAGTATAAACTGATAGTGTTTTGGTTTTTGTTTCTCAGTTTTGGGGTGTGTGTGTGTGTGTGTGTGTGTGTGTGTGTGTGTGTTACTGTCCTTAAATGATCTTTTTTTAAACTCATCTAGACTGTTTAATTTGTGACAGAAATCCCAAAGTACATTCTCCCCAGAGAATGAATGAGATTTTTCTGGCACCAATTTAAGGAAATAATTACTCAGGCAAATGGTGTGATATGTTTTCTTTTGCTAGAGATGCTGGTGACCATGAAATGGTTGCCTGGGGGAGACGTCTGGCCTCATTGTCTGAGGATGTTGGGAAGACAGTATTTTCCTAATCTCCTTTCTACTCGGCTTCCTCATTTGCTTTGCCATTAACCCAGAACTGTCCCCGTTACAGGCCTAGTACTGAGTGTTTCACAAAATGATTCTGGGAGGTGACCTCTCATGTTCACTCTCTCCCAGCCCGATCCCCTTCACAAGGGTTTTTGCTAACATTATATTTCAGTTGTTTTCTTTCAGAGAAGAAAGTAAGATCACAAGGAAACAAAGCTAACGATTGTAGAGATTTTCATTCTTGCAAGTACCAAGCCATTTGTCATCGATGTTGTTACTGGAAGTGATAAATTTATCACTTGGCCAGAAGACTCTTGACCTGCCTCATTCACTGGCAGACTTGAGGCTGATGATATTTTTCTCACAGTATTTTTCTGAGCATAAGAACAACTCTGGAGTTGATACTCTCTTAGAATATTCTATCTTGATACTGTCATTCTGCCCGTGTGGCCCCCAGCTGCTTCTCAGTGAGGACCCGAGGCTCTCCCAGAGGGAGGCTGCCTTTCCTCACTTCTCTACCCAGTTTCCCAGGCTGTGACAGTATTGGATCTAACAATGGAAGTAAATAATTCAGATTCTAACCCCTCAATACTCTGCATTTTCAGCAGAATCACTCCAAGTTCTGAGCACACTTTGCTGTTAAATATGTCTGTGGTTTGGAATGAGCTGGGCCTCTTGCTCATCACTGAATCAGAGGTGAGGAGGAATCAGTTGTGTTACAGAATTCTCTGACAGGAGTTATCTGTGCTGGCTGTGCTCTTCAGTAAAGCCAGATTCCAATTTATGTGAGCAAGGACTAACAGTGCCTTGGGGGTGACTGAGTCATCGGAGTGAACCCTTTAGCTCAACCTTGTTGAGCACAAACATTGTTTCAGGCAGTAAGCGGGAGGCACATTTGTGCAGGCCAGGAGAATGAAGGCGCTGGGTTCTAGTCTCATGTAGTCAAAGCTAGCTGTGGGCCATGGGTTTCTTAACTCTACTGTACTTGGTTTAAGAATCTGGAAGACAAAAGATACCTAGGTGGCCTCTGGGATCCAGCCAGCTCTAAAAGCTCTGTGTGTGTGTGTGTGTGTGTGTGTGTGTGTGTGTGTGTGTGTGATGTACTGCATGGCTCTCATGGATGTGAATATGTGCACTCAGGTAACTCATACCTTCCCATTCACCATAGTTGTGAATGGGTTTCTCGGGAGAAGTCACCTTGCTCCTCTTATTCCCCATGAGTCTATAGCTGTGGCTGACTCTGTGTTCTGTTACTGTTGTTGTTGTATTAAGGAAAGAGGGGAGAGGGAGAAGCAAGTTGCCTAATTAAACATAGTCGCAGACAGTTTGTTGGAATTTGAAGTAACAAGTTCTAAATGAAAGGAGTGGTTGGACAGATGAAGAAAGAAAAGTAGCTCACTAGGGGTTACATTAGATAATGCACGTCCACTACTTAATATACTAATTGACATGTACCCTCCTTCCCTGAAAGTAAGACCTAGCCAGGAAATAATCAGCCTTGAAAACTAGAGATCAAACACGCCCTCCCGTCAGTCCGTCCTCCCCTTCGCTGCCATCACTGTTCTCGCTCGCAGGCTACTCCGTAAGCAGCATCTTTGATCTCTAGTTCACAAGGCTGATTATTTTCTAGCTAAGTTATTTTTAGGGAAACACAGTAGTAAGGACTCAACAAAATGTTAATATCAGTAGTAGGAGATTGTCCTACTAATGAACTGATGATTGCAATAGTAGGTGGATCAACTCTCTGTGATGAACGTGAGTGCTTGGTGACAGCCCTGCACGTCTGCAGTGTGAGAAGGGGTTCCCGGCTTTGCTGCAGAGCAGGAGAGGGCTCTCTTAGGTATTGCCTATGTGTGTGGCTCAGGCACCTCTTGGGAATCCTGGCACTGCCTTTATATTGTATACACACTGTCTTAACATAAGATTAAGGTATGTATCTTCTTGGCTGAACTCCGGTGGCACAAGGGAGGCCCATGTCCACTGCTGCAACGATCACACAGTGGCGATGCCAGTGCCCCCAGCTCACTGTAGTGACCCAGCGGTAGTGGGTGGAAGAATTAGGTCTCTTGGTAGTGACAAGGAAATTGTGCTTCAAGTCCATTTCTAACATATAATCTTTGAGATCTGAGGTTTTACAGAGTCTCACAAGGCTTAACATGGTAACAGAATAAAAAAGAGAATTAAAAGCCCTTTACAACAGGACCGTGAGGTAGACGCCTTCACATCAACTAGCTTGGTTGGTTGTGGAGCCCCCCTCTCCGTCTTAATGTTTTTCTCTGTCCCTCCTCCCATCCCCATGTCCCTCTCTCGTCACCCACTTCCCTCCCTTGTGTTTGTGATCAGAGTGTGTACCTTATACAGCTTTATGTATCAATTACACCTCAAAGCTTGGCGGGGCAGGCTCAAAGGACGGTTACCACTGGTGAAGAGGAGCCCCTCCTGCTAAAGTGAGCCAGTTTGTAACTTTCCTGTTCTTTTCAGATTTCCCCATGGGGTCATGCGGAAGGCAGGGCACTCCTCACAAGAAAGCCTTTTTCGTCCTGTTAATGAAAGAGCATGGTTTGGTCAGAGCAACGGAATTTTGCTTGGATATAAAGATGGTGTCAAATTATTTTCAAGTGTAGGAAAATGCAGTAGTTTCTGCATAAAGAAGACCTTGAGTTTCAAATAATCCATACATGAATGCCTTAGGTATTGCTTCTTATACTGGCATATTAAAAGTCATGGCAGTGCTTAGAAACAACATATGATCTAGAAAGTAGCTGAACGGCAAGGTTTTATTCTTATGAATGAGAACCGAGAGCTAAATACGCCCCTCTGAGGGGTCTGTTGGCTACATTTGGCTGCAGGAATAAGCTGACTGGGCCGAGTCAGGCAGGGCGTTCTGTTCTGTAACTTGATGGTAGCAACAGAGGCAGTACGAGGGAACCATCCCTCCAGGGGTTCATTGAAAACCCTTAGGCCTCCTCTTCCCATCAACATGACATGTGGTCCTGTCCCAGTTGTTTTGTTTGCAGACTGTGTAGTAGGGATGGAGCAGAGATGCAATCCCCAAATCCTTGGGACAGAGAGGTATGAAAGCACAAGGTGCTGTCCCCTTGAGACCAGGCTGGATATAGCGTCCAGGCAGGGCCTGGGGAGGATCCCCAGGGTGGAACTGCCGTCCATCCCTTGAGCCTGCCATCTGCCGCTTCGTCCGCATTATGTGGTTGTGCTAAGTCTTGAAGACACTCGCTCCAGCAGAGGTATCATGAGGCAAAGGAGGAACGAGGATGCCTAGTCATTGACTTTTCAAAGCCGAAGCAAGACTATGACACACAGCAACATTAAAGGTACAATGCCCCAGTACAACATCGCAGTGTAGTAACAGCATATTGTCAACTACCAAAGTGTGAGCCTTACCTACAACTCTCTACCTTGAAGCCATCCCCTACCTTCTCTTCTTTGATTGTCTTATCCAAGCTGGTAGGAAACTCCCTGCTGCACACTGATGCTTAATTGAGAAATGTTTCTATCTTATGTTCCTGTAGAACATCCATTTCCCTGTGAGGAAGAGAAAAGAAACCAGTCTGAATTCATACATCAGGCCCTTGTCTTGCTTGAAGAGGGAAGAGGTACCTTGTTGGTGCCTGGATGCTGCTTCTAAGCACCGCCTGTACAAAGCACCATGACGGGCCTCTTGTAGAGCCTTGAGTGTGGACTGCCGTCCCTTGGGCATGAAGGAAGAGATGTGCCAGCAGCCCCAGTGCTCTTGTTTCGACCCCCCCGACTTGGGGTATTTCACATATAAAACCCGAGGCTTCGTTTATTGTTCTCATTCCCTCCTTTAAAGAGCCGCCCTCTTTTTCTAAGAGATCTCAAACGAACAGTGCGATCTCCGAGGCCTTATTCACCATGAGGCTCTGATAGGCGGGCCTTACAAGCCTCTCCCCACCCCGAGGCTCCTGTCTTTATGGATGAAGGGCCCTTTGCGACCTTTTGGTTTTGTACGTCTGTGGTCAAAAAAGGAAGCAGAGGCTCAGAGTGGTCAAGCACCATCGCTGGAACGTGTGTCTCCAGTGTCCCAGTTTGGGCACCTTTTGTCCCTCCGCCTTGCTCCCTGTTGCTTTGTTTTGCACTCGTGTAGTCCCACCGCCATGCCTACTGCCTCCTTTCCCCCGTAAACATCAGTATGAAGTGTCTTTGCTGCGCTTTGCAGCCTCGTCTGCCCCCTGTGGGTCCCAAATAGCCAGCTGGAGTTCCTGAGACTGTTAGGTCTTCAGATGTTTATTATCCAAAAGAATCCCTTACGGTTTTCTATAATGAAACGACTTGGATGTCAGTGTGCGTGTTGGCAAGGCAAGCCAAGTTCACAATGCAGCAATTACGGTGCAATGCATTATGTATAATTTGTAGCCTGCCCCAGGAGCAATGGCAAACTATGAAACACTATCCTGGCCCTGCAGCATAATTAGCAGATCAAACACTGCATGGGGAGAAGCACAATGGTTGTCATCTGAGGTAAAGAAGCGTAAGGTAAAGTTCTGGTAAAAGCAGCACACCCCAAATCATAAAGTGAGCAGCCCCTGTATCTGGCTGCAGCTATGTCAAGAGCCTTCACTGCTAATTGAAGAAATCTTTTGAGATGTGGGAATCGCCCTATTATTCTGAGGTTATAAGTCTTGTCTTTGAAATTTACCAGTTGTGCTTTCATACTGCATTTCTCCAATAGCACTATTGTAAACATGAAGGGTTTGCATTTGAGCATAAATTCAAACAGCCTGGCTTTAAAAGAGTATACCACATCAGAGAGAGGCTGTTTGGACATGTTCTATAAATTCTTTTCTCTATAGTATTTAAAGCTACAAATGACTCATAAAAATGTGTTCCATTTAGATCAGGCATGTTGGTATAGTGTCCTTGCTCCAGCTTTTACTGCCCTTAATTTTTGTACCCTAACAGAATTATCCGAAAACAGGTCTAGGCCTTCTGCCAAGTGAGATTTCCCTAATCAGCTGTTTTCAGATCTATAGAACGGTTCTGGAAACAGCAACAAATCGTGCCCGTCTTCATGGCCATGTCTTTTTCTCTTTAAATCAAATATTCACTGTATGGATTTGCAATCTGTCCTTCCTTTATGTACCAATTACAGCATTTCCCACGTGCTCATTGCCTGCATCAAAACAAAACAAACAAATGAAAAACCATGGCCAGTCCGCTGAACCCCTTTATGGGATGAGGAGCGGCTGGGTAGTAGAGAGAGAGCTGTGGGTGCCATTTCCAGAGCCACACAGTGGCGTGTGCGGAACACTGACTGAGACCTGGCCTGCGGCAGAAGGGCTGTACAGCCAGGAGGGGACTGCTGAGGTCCCCCTACTCGAGGCCCGGCATCCGCAGAATGAGGAAGGCGATTAGCACTCCAGGCCTCCCTGCCTGCTCCCATCCAGTCCTTCATCTGTCCCAGGAACACACTTTCCACTGTTCTTGCCCCATAGAACTCACAGCCTGAAAAGGATGCATGTTAGTCAGATAATCAGACGCATAAATAATCACCAACTGTGGCATCAGGCACTTGGAAGAAAAGCAGATCCTGTGACAGAGCCTAAGGCAAAGGACCGCTCTTGGCGGTGACGGGAGACCGAGTCGCCTTTCCCAGTGTGGTGGTGCGCCTGCTGCCCGGGCGAGCGGGGGAGCGCTGGGAGTGAGACGGTACAGAGGCCAGCGGCCTCATCATGCAGGCCTCGGTGGGATGCGGGGGAAGGTTTTGATTTTGGAGAGTTTTAGGCAGAGGGTAAAGCTGATGAGATGCGTATTTGTAAAGAGTGGAGAACAGTTGTGCAAACCCTGAAGAGGCGTGGGAGGTCATCTGGTGCCCACGTCCAGACTCCCAAGGCACGTGACTGAGGCAGTGCATGACAGGGCAACTGGAGCCGAAGGGACAAATTCCAGGAAAATTCAGGTGAAAACGGCGGGTTCTGGTCATGGAGGAATTGGGTGGGGGATGCCGAGGAGGAAGGTATCAGGGTGCCTCTGGGTCCTGGTGCGTGAGGCTGACTGCAGGGAGAATAGGGACATTTTGCAGCCTGGGCAGCCTGGCAGGGGAATCGGCTCCTCTCCCTTGTTTGGGCTAGGTGCTCCATCCTTTGATTCATTTGGTCTTCAGAGCGTACCTGTGAATTATTTTACTGTGCTGCACAAATAAGGTTGTGAGTGAGTACAAGAAGTGACTTGTCTGGGGCAGAGACTCAGCCCTCCTGGGCTGCAGCGCCCTCTCCTTTCCACTGTCCGTCCAGAGCCAGGGAGCCGAGGAACGTCATACACTGACGTTCTCTCCAGGATTTGCAAGTGAGGTTTGCATTGTGCCCAGTGAAATGCTTAGGCAGAGGAACAAGAGACAGCCAGGAGATCCAAACAGGCCACCAGGACGCTTGAGACCTGGTTCTGCCCCTCAGAGCTCGTAGGAAGATTTCCCCCTCTCTGATGTTCAGTTTCCTAGCGGAGAAGTGAACGTTTTGGAAGTACATCCCAAAGGCTCTCCTTCCTGCTCTGAAAACCTGTGAATTTTATGATCTGTTGGATGTACCTCACGTAGGGCCTCCTTCCAACATCTTATTAAGTCCCCCCACCCACACACACGCACTTGTTGGCAGCAGTGGGATCGAACCCACGGCCTTTGTGCTAGGTTGTATCGCCAGCTCTGTTTTTGTATGTCATTATGAAACAGGGTCTTGCTAAATTTCAAGTTGCCCAGGCTGGGCTTGACTTTGTAATCCTACCTTCTCAGCCTCCCAGAGTGCTAGGATTACAGAATCCCAGAATTCTGGGATTACATCACCATGCTCAAATTAAAGAGTTTCTAAAAACTATAGATCGGCTTTTTATTTATTTTATTCTTTTAATTTATTTTACTTTATGTATTTATTTTTGTCATGTTTGAGTCAGGGTGTTACTATGTAGTTCAGGCTGGCCTTGAACACATTATGTAGCCCAGGCTGACCTTAAACTTATGGTGGTCCTCCTGCCTCAGCTTCCCAAGAGCTGGCATTACAGGTGTGTGCCACCATGCCTGACTCAGGCCTTTTAATCTAGCTTTTCACCTGGTGAAACCACATACTTCAGTATTTCCAAAGACTCAGAGCAGTATCTGCCTGTTCCTTTCCTAAACTTGCAGTTATCCAAAGTAACCCTAATTCTAGATTCCTGACTTAGAATTTAAAGTTTAAAAATTATAGTTCTAGTGTCTCCCTGTTTATAAAGTTTTATTTTGCTAGAAATTATTAACAGACATTTAGGAATAATTCAGTTTTGTGGTTATCAGCTCTCTTTCCCTAGCATAGGCCATTTAAAAAGTATTTCTGAGCTTAATTCTAATTCATCTAGAGGCAGCCTATTACCAGAGTATAAAATGTCTGAGAAAGCCCTGTTCTTCCCGAGGCTGGACGGCTTATTGGGATGAGACATTATGTTTCTGTGGCTGCCTGTTGCCCCTGTAGTTTAGCACACACACGTTCACGTAAGCATGTATGTATAACACATTTGTATCTGTGTACTTATACACACTCTCTCTCTCTCTCTCTCTCTCTCTCTCAAGGGACACAAAATCAGTATTGGGGGTTGGAGAGTGAGTTCATTAGAACTAAAAGAACTCACAAAAAGCAGTAGTTTCAGAATTAGGTTAAATATAGAAACAAGTTTGTTTTCTAAATGAGCACCGTACCTCTAGGATAGCTCATCACATCATAGAAAATAGCTTGCCAGCCTTCACAGTCTTGGGCTGTCCCTGACCACATAAGCATTTCCTAGCTGTGAGGAGCAAAGAGCAAGGCCCCTGCTTGTTTGTCTGTCTCTAGATGCCTCTCGGCCACTTATCTCGCGCGCTGACCCACTCAGGACGGATGAGAGGTCCGTCGGGGCGCCCTCACCTTCCGAGTTATCTGACAAGGCCTCAGCGCTCAGAAGCCATGGATATCACACTTTTGACAAGCATGCCATGCTTCCTTTTCTTATTTTCCTGCATCTCTACCTTTTAAAGAAAATCTTTTCTTTTTCTTTCTTCTTTTGGCCTGGGGAGCACAGGCCAAGGTCTCACGGAGATTCCTTTCTTGGGTTGGGGCTGGCTGGGCTGGCCAGTCTCCCACAGGGCCGGCAGCCCACCGTGCTGGCATGGGCAGCTCTGCTTCTGGTCGTGACTCTCACGGTCACAGCCCCATGGGAAGGAGAGGAACTCCAAGAGGCGGTCCACTTTAGTGAGGGCTCTGAACCGCCGTGTTCTCCATGGCCACTAAGAAACTTAGAGACAGTTTCCTAACTTGGGGAACCACCAGTTGCCTGGCAGCCAATATCAAAACTGCTGTCTTAGTCAGTTGGGCTGTCTTCGCAACAGAGGCTGGGCGGTTTAGCTTTGAAGGCTGGGAGTCTGGGTGCTGACATGATGGGCTACTGATGAAGTCCTTTTTCCTGGATTACGGTCTTCTCACTGTGTCCTTCCCTGGTGGAGGGCAAAGTCTGGTCTTTTGCCCCCTTAAGGGCGTGAGTCCCATCGAAGAGTTTCCGCCTTCGTGGCCTCATCTAGGCCTAACTGCCCGAGGCTCCATCTGTGGATGCCATCGTACTAAGGACGGGGATTTCGGGGGCCACGAGCTTTCATTCCATAACAGACACCCCAGTGTCCTCTGAGCCCAGGCTCACCCTGCACACAGCGGCGCTAACTACTTGGGGTCATAGGCTAAGGAAGTAGAAGAAAGTATTCTACGGGAAGGTACCATTGGTGCTGGAGGCCCTTGCAGGTTTCCGGGACATGTGGGATACTGCGATTATAAATCCCAGTCTGGTCGTGGGCTAGCATGGGTTCTTATTTTAGGGGTAACGGAAATTAAAACTAAAGCAGATATTTGGAGGAAAAAACTGTAATTGAAAGGTAAAAGAAATGAGGAAAGAACTCCAGCTTAAGTAGTAGCTGGAGGAGGCACACTCTGATGGAAAGAATCAGACCGACCCATCAGGGGAGCCCAGAAACCATTTCGGTGGGATGCTGCTAAGGGCTTGGGCCAATCGTTATTTCGGTCTTGGTGTCACAGCTCAGACTGAATACTGATGACTTGAGGCACGGTTTGGATATCATGAGAGAATGGTTTGAGGGCACATTCAGGTCCCGTGAAGCTCTGCAGGAGTCCTTGGTGACCATAGGTTTAGGGCAGTGGAGATCTCTGACAGAGGCATTCTCTGTCCTGAAGGGTGCTGACATAGGCTAGAGAAATGTCAGGCCAGTAGACACATCCTCAGTAACTAGTGTGCTGTCTGCAGAGCCGAGGAAGATTTGGCCCAGAGCTTCACACGATGAAGGTCAGCTTTCTTACGCTTTTAATTACCTCCTAGGCATTTGCAGGCTGAAGTAAAGAGACGGTTTTTAGCAAAAACCACTTTTAAGTCCCTGACTGCCTCAAAAGGAGTCACAAATCATGATTTTTATGAGTGATAGATGAAAGGCCCGGGAGTGAGTTTGTCCTTTGTCCCTAGGGTGATCTTAACTATGTCCCGGCTGTGTCATTCTTGCACACTGGCCCAGTGCCAGGCCAGAGAAACCCCCAAGTCAAAGCTCTGACCGTCCCTAGACAACTGTCCATGCTCTGAACCACTGCACCAGGCGTACTGAGAATGACAGGTTGATGGCCTTCCTTTTATCTCCCTTTCTGATGTTCCGCTGGAGTAGCACAAGGTTTAGGGCCCGAAGCACAAGGGTCAGACTGGGGACAGATGAATAGGGTTGGGAGTGAGAATGTGAACCAGCGGACAGAACCACTTTCCTTAGGCATAAAGCAAAGCATTCCAATATTACTGCGTCCAGGGTTGATTCTGTTATTCCTGTATTTATCTGCTTCATCTGTGCTGATTCGGACTTGGAGTGGTAAGTAGGTCATAGGTCATTCCTGTGAAACTCTCAGTAACACAAAGTAGTGTGCACAGGAGCAAGAGCAAATGCTGAGTGTAAGTCTGGTTAAAATACCCGTATTTGTGTCCACACCCATATTCATATCTATGTCTCCCGGTGCCTTGTCTCTCTCTGCTTGGGAAAAATTCTGATATGACATAGAAGCTGCTAGATGCTGGCAAGTAATCCCTGGGTTTCAGGCCATCTAGACAATAAACAACTCCATAATATTCAGTGCAGCAGCTTCTGTAGAGCCCATCTGTTTCAAAATAACCCTAATTCTGCTTACGATGCGGAATGCTTTGTTGCCTGGAATTTGTCCTAGTTTTCTCCAGCAAAGTTAGTGTCATAGGCCTCTGGTTCCACCTGCTGGCAAATGCAAATACTGGGATGAAACCCCTGGTGGATATTTGCAATTGAAAGAAAAATCTCTGGTTCTCAAAGGCTCATCAGGAGGAGTTCAGTAAAGATGCAGAGCCTGGGCACAATGGCACCCCCACCAAGCCAGAAACCGTTGCTTACACACCCACGCGGTGGCTCACAGCCTCAGACCCATGCTAGAGAACCACTTCACCTGGAACCCGTGGGACTGGGACCCAGCAGAGCCTAAGGACGGCTGCGCCCCACCACACCCCTCCCACCCACAAACAGCGGGCACTCAGCTGGCAATGCCTGCTCACGATGCCCATCTCCACCATTTCCAGTTTACCCAGTGACTCTTCATGGCAGTAACCAGAGCTTTATTCCCTTGGAACTCATTTAAAATTTTTAAAGTGGAGAAATTTGACAAAATATCACTTAACCAAGCACTCAAGTTTAACACCACCAGTGATAATCCATGCTGATACCATATCCCACTGCTGTGCCATGATAAGGGCCTTTCTGCAGTATCCTTTACCCAAACCCATGCTCTGCTCATGCAGAAAGCATCACGCAAACATAACTGTGAGACATTCTGCAGGATTTCTGCCTTCTACTCATGGATGTCGGTCACAGAGAACAGGAAAAGGCCAAGAAACTAAGACACTAAGAAGATATGGTAACTAAATGTACTGTGATCTCCTAGATTGGATTTTTACAATAGAAAAAATAAAAGAAAAGGGAAATAAGTGAAAAAAAACCTGGTGAAATCCAAATAAAATTAGGCATTTAGTTCATAGTAATAGATCCACACAGGTTTCTTAGTTGTGACAAATGTACCACTATTAACACAAAGTGCTAACAGTAAGGAAACTGAACTGCCCATATTGTCTTTGCACCGTCTGTCTCTGTAAATCCAGAATGATTTCAAAATACAAACTTGTCTTACAACTGTCTTCAGTGTGGGTGGAGGGGAAGGTCCCAGTGCACAGGTGAGGAGACCAAAGAGCACACCCTGTGGCACTGAGTCCGCGAGTCATTGGAGTCTTTGTCAGGAGTTAGGAAGTGCTCATCTCTGTAGCCAGGTCTCCTAGCGGGCTGGCACCTGGGCCCTGCAGCTTCTGAGGGCAGGATGGGATTTAATAATCTATAAGGCTTTCGTCCTTTATCTAGCAGTTTCCAAATGTGTGTGTGTGTCTTTGATCTCACACACACACACACACACACACACACACACACACACACACACAAATGGCTCCATGCCTTAGGATAGGGCCAGAGGCCAGGTTCTGTGTCACCCCAGCCCTGCATAAGGGCCCTCATGTATTAGGCTGGGGACACATAGAAGAACAAGACAGTCTCTGTCCTTAGGGAGCCCACGTCTGGCTTTCCAAGTTTTCTTATGTGTACCCAGTGAATATCCCTAGTTGACTTTGAATTGAAAAAAAGCAATAAAATATAAAATAATATGAACAGGGAAGAGCTGCTTAGAGATGGTCTCTTTTCATCTTCAACAGTCAGTAAACCAAGGTTCTATCAGATTGCTGACCAAAGGTAATTCTGCTTTAGATCCAGGAGTATTTCAAATATCCTGAAACATCACTACATGTATAGGAACAGGTCTTTGAAAATTATTCCTAGACCCATTAAAATGCCTTTAAAACACAAAATGCTATGGTGATAAAATTTCCAAAGAATTGAAGATAGATTGAGTTAAAGAAAACAATAGCAAAGACCTTTTGCATTAAAATTTATATTCACTTGTTTTAGAATCACGTTTCCCATTACAGTGATTCCTCATGAGCAACGGGCCACTCGTGCCTTCTTCCTATGTGTCCCCAGGACACTGAAGTAGGAAAAGCTTAGAGGACTATTTTCATAAGAAGTTATAAACTATGCTCTATTTAAAAACATAAAAAAGATAATTAACGACTATTTCATGTGAGCCTGTCTGTTGGTAAATCTTACTCCTCGACAAAGGAGATACTACTCCCATTCAGTGGTCCAAAATGAAATCTTGCTGTTTGTGATGAATCTTTTCTGAGGTGGAAGGTAAATTGTTTCTATTTTTTAAAACAGATCCTGTCTCTGGGTCATGATGAAGGCAGGGATACTCTACAGGTTTACAGATCCTGGAGTTCAAGAAGACAACCAACATTTCTGTGTCTGACTCACAGCAGAGAGAGATCTGGGTTTGTGTCTTGACTTCCCACGGACCAGCCATGTGATCTCTAAAAGTTAATTACAGTCTCAATGCCTCCATCAAGGAAGTTCTGCCCAGAGGAGTAACTAGGATAGAAACCATGCATAACAACATGTATGAATTTCACAAACAGAACATAAGACAAAGCCACTCACCTTTTATACAAATCCATTTATGGACAAAACTAGGGCAAATGAATCTGCGCTGTCAGAAGTCGTCATAGTGGGAACTCATGGGCGGTAACTGGTGGGGAGCCGTGGGGGCTTTTGAGTGCTAAGGATATTCTATATTTTTACCTGGATGTTGGTCTCATGTATTCAGTTCATGAAAATTAATGAAGTAAATAGACTCCAGAAAGAAGATGGCAGTAAGTAAGGCTGTAAGTGTGTCCAGTACATGTTGTTTTCCCTTGACTTCCTGTTTTGGAAATTCTAGAGGTTAGACCATATGCCATCCATATTTGCAGGAAACACTAGACCAGACACAGGAGATACACCATTTTAGGTCCGTCAGATTGCTAAGTGGATCATAACCAGGTGACTTTTAGTCACTTTTGTCTATTACAGGGCCTCAGAACTAACCAACAGAGAGAAAGTACAGTGGGGAACGCAGGGCCTGAGTCGCTCACCATTCCAGACTTCTCACTGCAGGGTTCCAGACGCTGCCTCCAGTTAGGCAACCGCAGTGTCACTGACCTGATTGGTTGAGGGCTGGAGATGGAAGCGTTTTGCTCTCAGGTCACATCTCTGTGTTACCGTGAGCCATAAAGAGACTTTGTTGGCATGAAAGTTACAAGGTTCAAGGTGAATTTCAAACTATTTTGAGAGAGCAAGTTCATCATATAATTAGTGACTCAAGTAGTAAAGTGGTCTTACTGTCCTTATGCACCTCCCCCTTTTCAAAGAATGTCTTTCTAAATTGTTAAACCTAGAGTTCCTTCCAGGGCTCTTTGGACTTTGTCAGTAAATGACTTAGCAACCGTCCTTTCAGGAAGCTTTGCAATTCACGGAATTCTAATAGAGAAACATTCTTGAAAGAGAATGGGAATTCCATACTGCCGCCTTCATTTGACAATAGGAATCCCAGAGAATGCTGGTGGTTTATTTCAAGCTTTCTTCTGTTTTAAAAGTGATCTCCTCATTAGCTCCCTAAATTTAAGGGAAAGATATGGCATCCTGTAACTTCAATAAAATTTCACTCGCACCGGGTGCTCATCAGATCATGGGGCAGATCTGTGAATACCAGCAAATTAAGTATCTCTCTTTATACAGATAGTGAACAGGAGAGAAAATGCTTGTCAAGTTATGGCACTCTTTAGCAATTCTTATCTGGAGAAAATTGCTTCTCTTCCCTTAGCAGTAAAATGCAGAAGTTACTGCATTATACATATGGGTATAAAATTGAAAATTTTTCCATCAAGAACCACACATCAATAAGTCTTATGCCCTCACTACTGGTGCTATAATTGAGCTAAATTGTCTTAAATTGGGCAGTGTTCCTGAAGTTCTCTGAAGCATACATACTCACTGTTTCTCACTGTTTCTTGGAGTAAAATTGAGGGCTGACCTCCATTTACAGGAACACAGAAGCAAGTCTCATAAATACTAATATTCTCTACCACGTTCTTCAGAATAGGGCCATTTTACCCAAGCCAGTAAATCTTCAATGCATGATTTAACTACACAGAGAAAAAGAAGGTCTTGGCTGGATGCTTCAGCTTTCCCAATAACCCAGCATCCCCTCCATGCTATGCAAAAGAACTGCTCAATAAAGGTTATTAATTACCTTTTAATATCAATTTCTTGAAAGGCAGATATTTAGTAACTAGCAATTCCACATTGTACAAAGCAGTGCTAAAATAGCCCCGAAATATAGGTGGGCTCTGTCTCTCAGGAGGTCACTAGTTTGTCATTTTATTTTATATATACCTTATACAGAGTTAGTGATACAGATAAGCAGACAGGTAAGACATGGTTCTTGACGTTAAAGATTAAAAATCCTGACGTTCAGTGTTCAACAGGCATTTCCCACTGCATGCAGTACCAACTAGGTATTTTGTATGAATCCTCCCTCCTCATCCTCATGAAGGCGCTGTTCTTAATGTTCCCACTTTGAGATAAGGGCGTTCGTTAACGGCAAGAGAAAGTAACCTGTTTATCCAAGGATGTGTCAGAGAAAAGTAGAGGAGTTGGGATTGAGTTCTAGCAGGCCAAGTCCCAGGGTGGAGGAAGGGACTCTGCAGCCCCCTTGTTCAGCAACTTCTTTCATGCAGGAACCAACCAGGGCCTGCTGAAACAGTCTGGACTATGGAGGCGCGCACAGCTAGTTCCGGGCCGACCGGAAGCCAGCTCCAGAGTCTCTGCCGGCCCTCTGCTCCGCAGCTGTCTCCCACCGTGGAAGGCTGTCCGGGCTCTCGGCTTTGTGCTTCACAGATGTAAATGCGCATCAGAAACACAGGGGTAAGCCCTTGAAGAGGTGATGCCTGCAGAGGACCCTGGAGATTATGGAGAGCAAGGAGAGATGATGTGGCCCTAAGCGAATAATACAGAAAGCACTTAAAAAATTAATGCAAAGGCAGGGAATTGGAAGGCAGAGCATAGTTGAGACCGAGTGGGCAGCCAGAAAGCCCTGGCCCCAGTGTGACTGACTGCCAGTGCACCTAGCAGGCGGTGGGCAAGCGGCTGACTAACATCCAATTGTTAAATTCTCTTTGCAATATCAAAGAGTATTTTACATATGAAAACTGTACTAGAATTCAGAGCAGCATAGTGTTCAGAGCCTGAAACACTTCAGCGATTGGGCAGACAGTAGGACTACTAGTAACAGAAGCAGAGTGTGAAGGCCTGAAAACCCTCAGAGCTGATTTCAGATCGGGTGTTATTGTTTGGTGGCGATTACCATGGTAGGCCTGGTGCTCCTAGACAGCCAAACTATTCTAGTGGCCGGTGGGAATGAAGGAGACCCATGTTGCAATTTCGAACTCACATTTTTGATAAATGCACGGTCTCTTAAGAGTTGAAGGCTTAGCATAGACCGGTGATGGCAAACCTCTCAGAGCTTTCAGTGATACAGTTGGCCCCCTGTGACACATGCGCTACGGGTTGGCCACTGCTGCCCTAGACCTTCTGTTCTCCGTTTTCAAACAGCAGCGAGCTCCCACATACGCAGGAAGAAAAGCGGCTCACTGAGTTTGGGGAGACAGCAGGCAGTAGTGAGAGGGTGTAATGCTGTACATATTTGGTGTTTCAGACGTGATGGTAATTGGAGAAGCAGGGTAGTACCCAGAAGACCTAGGTTCAAGTTTTGCTTCCCTCTGTGATCTCAGATGTATCCCTCGCGTTCTCTGAGCCTTAGTTTCCTCTTCTGTGAAATAGTGATGGTTAGATTGGAAAGGAAAGCGAGTGAAAGCGAGTGAAATCTGGCCCCTGAAAGGGCTCTGCGGGTGAGAGTGCTCATTGCTCCTCTCTTGGCTGGAGTTTTCTCCTTCAGCCAGCAGTGTTCTGTTGGCTCAGTCTGCTTCTCCTCGAATGCCCTGCACATGGGCCCAAAGAGCACATGTGCCAGCTGCTCATTCTTCAGGCTGGATCCAAGGAACCTTCCCAGCCCACCACTTCTGATTCCGCTCTGCCCCTCCCTTCGTGGAAATGCTAATCCTCTCAAAGGAAACCACAGTGTCCTCTGCGGCATGAACACACCAGAGGATACTGCAGTTCCCCTCGGGAGCCTGAGGACTTTTCCAGCGGCCCTGGGCTTATGCCCTGTGGCCCGGAGTCAGCCTGCCACGTTGAGTTTCTGATTCTGCCCACAGCTTGTGCTGAAGCTATTCCCTGCCCATCTGGGACAGGGTGTCAAACATTGGCCTGCACTCACAAATGCAATTAAGAATGGGCTTTTTAAAAACAACTGTTAGAGGCAAAATCGAATTTGGATATGATTGCATAAAACAATTTTGAACAATAAGCTAGTGGTGCTTGATTCCTGAATTTATCGTTTGAAAGCATTTACCATCTCGACCAAAGAGAAATTCTTCTATAAATACATATGGCAAGAACTATACCCAGTCGTTACGGTTTATATACAGAATGAGTCCCCAAAGGCCTTATATGGCCAGAGGCCAGAGTGGGTGGACCCAATCCTTTTGGAAGAGGAGCAGGCCGTGGGGGCGCTTCTTCTGCAGCTGACCTGCTAGAAGGCAGGGCTGGGCTTGGAGGCAGCTTAGGTTGCGCGAGGTATGACCCAGAAGAGGGCAGTGCCTCTCTCCCTCCTCTCCCTGGTTTCTGGCAGCCATGGTATAAGCGGCTGTCCTCCCGTGTCTCTGCCGTGCGGTTTTTGCCCGGCGGCTGGCCAGCTGTGGACAGTAGCAGTGAACCAAAATCAGCTTCTCCTCCCGGAACCTATGGGGATCAAATACTGTGTCTCAGCAGTGAAGAAGGTGACTAGACACCAGTGCAACTGTGACTCTCACAGCATTTATGCGACTTTATGGTGCAGGTCTATAAACCTGTAACATACTGAGTATCATTTGTAACGTAGGTTAACAAAATGACACCTGTTTCACTGCACCAAAAAGCTTTGTGATAAAGGTTAACCCAGCAGCGTGAGGGTGAGGCCAAGGTCTGCCTTGTTCACTGAGCATTCTGGTCAGAAAAGGCTACAAGGGGCTCAAAAGGTGTCACTGTCCCCTGGTCTCAGCAAGAAAGGAGCCAGCTATGGGGGAGGACGGAGGTGCCCAGAACAACAGAAAAGCAGAACAGGCAAGGATTGCCTTTAGCTCCCTATTTTGATTTCTCTTTGTCTGACAACTAAAATTCCAGCCGTGGCTCAAACAGTGACTTAGTTTCCCACCGCTTCCTCGTACGTCTTTTGATTAGAATCTTAACAAATGTCATTGTCAAGATAAACACCAATGAAACATCTTGGAAAAAGTACAGCTCCTCAAAAAAGAGTTCAATGTTCACTTGCCTTCCTTCCTAAGAAAGCAGTTTCCCGTGCCCGCCCCCGCTTCCCAGCTAGGCCCTCACCACGAGAGCTAGATTTGGACCCCTGGGTCAGTCATGGCTGAAGCTCAGGTGGCAGTGTTGAGTGATGGGGCCTGGGTGGACCCAATCCCTTTGGAAATCATTGGCAGGTGCTGTTTATTAGACAGTGAGGGGTGTTCAGGTCTGTTGCAGGCACTGGAGGGTCAGTGATGTTCCCCGGCATTGCAGAGCCCAGGTTCTGAGTAGGGGAAGAAAGAGTGTGCGCTCATGGCAACATGGTCTGGCAGGATGTGCTGACTATCTCATGAGGACACCCAACAGGAAGTGGTAAAAGATGAAGAGGTTGCGCAGGAGAGCGTATGCGGGGGCGGGGTGGCCAGGCATTGGAAGAAGGAGTGAGACTTTTGAAGGATACAGTGGAGGGAGGAGGAAGTTCAGGGCAAACTAACACTGTGTGCAGAAGCAGCAGAGTAGAAAGCTATGGTCTTTTTGTTCCATGTGCTTCAACCTGGCTACTCCCCCAGGTAGCAGCGATGCACCTGCCCGCCCGCCTCGTAGAGGACAGGGAAACTCCTTTGTGTCGTGTGGGTTGCTGATTCCTGGCCATCAAGAACTATGTATTTCCCTTACTATTCTCCATGACTCCTGGGAGAGTTGTTTATACAGTGCCTGAAGTGCTTATCTCATACAAACGGCCTTTGCGATCCTCCTCAGTAATAATTTCCAATGTCCTTCATATGACCTTAAAATATCGTGCGTCTACTTTTGCCTGGTTGCCCAGATATCAGTACAACTCCACGCCTGCTGTATGGCCCGTGCTTGCCGCTTGCCTGAAGCTCAGTTGGGTGTGACTGCTTACTACAGTGGGGCTGGGGGAGCAGGTGAGAGTGAGGAAAGGGGCACCCCAAAGGCGGAGCGGGAGAAGCCCACCCAGCACGGGGTGGGGAGGTGGTAGAGCTGAGCATGCAGGAGCAAAACAAAGCGAAAGCGCAGAGCCCTTGCGACAATGCAGCAGGTTAAATGATGCGAATTGCGGAGCGTGGTGAGAGGAAGCGTAAAAGTGGGAGCGTTATCAAGAGACCGAACCACACGACAGGTATTTAATGTTGATGTTTAGAATTGAAGCTGGAGTCGAAATATGTTTATTATATATCTTTTTCATGTTAAATGAAGATGACACCAAAGTGATTTTTTTTTCCCTCCACCCTTGAAATCCTAGGGTTACACAATGCCTTGCAGATGTCACAACCATAGACGGGGAGTGTTTGATTTTCCCTTTTGCTTTCTCCTCACAGGAAATACCAGAAATAGTCCACCACCCTACGGGTTTCAGCTCTCACCAGAAGAAATGAGGAGACAGCGGCTTTACAGATTTGATGGCCAGTGAGGTGGCCCGGCTTCTTGGGAAGACACGGACCGGTTCTGTCCCTGTTGCCTGTGGGGTTCTCTCCCCAAGCCTCTAATTAGTTTTAAACAAAAGCAGAGTACACAGTTACCATCCTGCATTGCTCACGTCTGCGATGGAGCCTCACCCTGTGGCCCTTGTGAGTCCAGACTCACGCACCAGATTGAATGTCTGCAAGCCAGGTTTGTTAAAAGCAGCTCTGAAAGCCAGGAGTGGCCAATCTCCTGAAATTATTTTCTGTCCCAGACAGAAGTAACCTCCTCGGCGTCGGGACCAGTTTCCACACACCTTTACCTACCTCCTCCTTGGTATCTTCACCTTGTTTTCATTTTGAAGACCGAGACTTTCACAGGGCGGATTTGTTTTTGCTCGTCTGGAAGATCAGACCCTCACCCAGCCCAGAGCACTGGATGCTTGACTTGGCAGGGTGAGGCCCCGTCCCTTCATCCCCGCATCCTCCTGGCACGTTGCCATGGTGACCATCCAGGAAGGTGCTGTGGCTGCCTACCCAGAGTGTTGTTCTGTTTCCCCTTGCCCGGGCACCTCATCACAGTGTCCTTCCTTTGCTCTCACTGCAGAAGCATAAGAAAGACCCAAGGTGGGGAAAAGGCCTACACGTCCATCAGACAGCAGGCATCACCAGCAGGAGCGCCCCTCCAGAGGCAGTAAGAGGGCCTGAGAGGTGGTGTGTCGTTTACTCAGCAGAGCCGCAGCAGGTGCCACATGCAGAGGGCGGCCAACACATTCAGTAGACTGGTCACTTCTCACAAGATGTATTTTTTTTTCCTCATGAAAGTGCCTTTTAACTGGCCGCTGTAACAGCTGTTTGTCCTGCACAAGTGTCCAAAACGTGCCTCAGGGCCCTGTAGTATTACAATACACAGATTGTCTGCCCAAGCCATCTGAGGCATTTCCTGGTGCTTGTGTTTCATGAATAAAAGGACAAAGCCAGAACATCACTAATGTCTTACTGCTGTGGAGATATTTCTATGTAAAGAGACAAAGAAGCAGGAAATAATCTCCTCTTTTGATTCATCTGTCACATCTAGCTGTGTGATTGTGAGAAAGGGGTATACTTTCTGTGTTTATGACGCAAATGTCTGGAGTGAAGTACCCCAGATATTAACAGAGGCTAGATCTTTGGGGGTAGAGTACAGTACATGCGATTTTTTGTGGCCTCTTACTTATAATTTTATATGGTATTTTAAAAAAATATGTGTATGTGAATATATTACATTTGAAGTCAGGAAAACAGATTTATATAGCAAATCAAGAAATAACCAGTGAAATGATGTAAGTATTATATATCCATTGAGAAAATTCACAATATAAACAAAACTACAAAGAAATGCATACAAAATTTTAAAATTACCTGTATTCCCACCAGTTAAAGGTGCCCAGGCTTAACAGTTAGCGGTCCTGCCCTGCTGATTTTTCTTTCATGCATTTAACACATGTGGAATGAAATGGCTGTGTAGGTATGTGTCCACCCCCTAATCTGAGTTTCCCGAGGAAAGGCTTTGACACCTTCTCATAAGTAAGCTAAGAAAACCAGGAATGCTGGGGAAACCCTGACCTCCTGCTGCTGCAGTGATCCCTGGGCTCCTTGGTTGCGTTTATAATCGGTGCAAAGCCAGGGTACCGATAACATGAATTGTACTTGTGGGTCTGCTAGCTTTAAACATACTTACATTTAGGTGTTCAAGCCCAAATCCCTTCTCCCAAACTATACATTTGACTCCGTTTCCTCCTGTGGAGGTAACCACCTTCTTCCATGCCATCTTTCCCCAGCACGGGGAAACTAATAAGTATCGCCAGTGTTAACTCGTAACTACACCAGGACGCTCCCCCCCACACGGAGGTGACCCTCATCCATCCCGCCCCCCCCCCGCCCCCCCATCCGCCACCTAGAGACTTGTGGTCGGGACTTGTTAAACATTAGTTTCCCACTAGAGTGTTTCAGTTGCAGTAAAAGTCAGATCACTTATATATGGAAGTTGCTTTTTTTTTTTTAATTTTGTTTGAGCCCAGTAGTAGTCTCTCCTTATTCTGTGCGACCAGATACCAAGACACTGGGGTCAGAGTTTGAGTGCTACCGCTGTGATAAAACACATGCCTTACTCAGGGGGTGGGATATAGCTGCACACTGGGAGATGTGAAAAAGGTCATTTTAGTTATAAATATGTTATTTTTACACAACAATAAAGATGTTCTGGAAATTCTTAAAATTCTTCTGTTAGTGAATGGGCTTGCCCAGAGCCAGGGCTCACTGTCCTGCGTGTCCTCTCACCCCCCCGCCCCCCACAGCAAGCAACCCCCGAAGTGTGCCAGCAGGCTGGAGTCGAGGAAAACGGACAAAAGCGAGTGTCTCAGACTGTTCACCTGTAGTAGGGAACAAGCGCTGAGAGCTGGTCTTTAACTTGGGTTCTCTGTGTGGCAGTCACACCCCGATGGGCTGTTAGGCGCCCAGCTCGCACAGCTTGGTGTACTCCGTCAGCTGAAGAATTTCCTACTTCCGAACCCCTTCCAAGTCTCAGAGGCGGGGCAGTTGCAGCCGCGTCCCCTCTCTGACTCCGATGGACTGCCCCTGGTCCCAGTTGTATTTCGTAATGTTCAAACCCCCTCCCTCTTTTGACGTGTTCGCTCGGAAAGCTCACGCTCAGCAGTAAGTAAGTGGGGCATGGTGTTGCTCACGCTCAGCAGTAAGTGGGGCAGTGGTGTTGCAGCAGCACACGTTCTGCTGCCTGGGGAGTGAGCTTCAGGAGTGAGATGACGCCCACAGCGGCCCCTAAGGCGGGGAAGGGGAGGGTGGCAGCGTGGCCTAGATTCGAAGAGACTTAGTATTCAGTAAAGAAATGTATTCCAGCTGCGTGTGGTGGCCCAGGGCTGTACTCGCAGGCACTTAAGAGGCTGAGGCATGAGGATTCCAAGTTCAAGGACAGCTTGAGGAGCTGTGACACACTATCTCAAACAAACAAAGGGTCGTGGGTATGGCTCAGTGGTAGAGAATTTGCCTGGCATGTGCAAGGCCTTGATTCAATCCCCACCGAAAGTCACTTAAAAAGAATCACTTCTTCCTCAGTCTTCCTCAGAAGGGCTGTGTTAAGTCTCTGCTCTGCTCAATACTTAAAATACTCTTCACTCAATTCTACATAACATTGCCAGGTTGGAGTCCCAAATTCCTTTGCAGCGTCACTCACCATTTCAAATACCTTTGACTGTCTGTTGCCAACGGATAAAGGTCAGAGTCCTTAGCATCACCAGTGGGAGCCCCCACGACCCTTTGGCCCTCTGCGGGTGTGTGCCCAGCAGAGCCTGCTCACCAGCGCCACTGCCTGGCTGGGAGGGCTCCTGGTGGCAAGGCCTTTTCGGTGCTGGCCTGGTGCCTGGAACAGCCTTTTCTCTCTCTCAGCCTCACCACGCCCGCTCCTCATGCCCGGGCCAGGCCTTTCTCTGGCACCACAGCCCTGACTGAGCTCGTATCATCAGACCTCCGGCCCCCTGGGGTCTGCATCCCATGGTTTGCACGCGCCACTAACTCATGTGGCTAGTTCTCATGTAATAAGAGAATGTCTTCCTCTTTTGATTGTATGTTTCACCAGGGACTGTGACTGTTTCTCTCCCTCCTGATGGTACCTTGAACAGTGCTTTGTGTGGAATATCAGAACCAGTGAATACTTGAGGGTTGAAATACAGAGAAGCTCGCTTTACCATCACCAGTGGCGCACTGAAGTGGTTCTCAGGTGTCACTGTGCAGAAGGAAATCAACAGCATCCATTGTGTGTACCCTAAAGCAGACTGTTTGGGGACCAAACGAACCTTTTACTGCTCTTTTAAAAGTGTTTCCTACTTTTTCCAAATAGATAGATAAAAGTAATTACTGGTTGAGAATTTCATCTTTGGCCGATAAAATCATAAACACTTAGTACGCAGTCACAGAGGCTGCGAGCCGGCCCGTGGGAGAACTAGAAGGGCTCGGCTGGCTGGTGGTGCAGTGACGGGCCTTCAGGTCCAGGTCAGGATGGGCCTCCACACTGTTCCTTCTCCGCCTCAGAGCAGTTCCCCTGGGTGATGCCCTTGGGTACTTAAGGGCAGAGGCCTAGCAGGGCAGCCCAGAACACCAGATAGTGGATATTTGCATACCCACCAATGCAGGACACATAAATAAGTGTCTGAGGTTTTGCATCTCTATAGTTGACTTTCAAACCTTTAATGCTTCTACATAACCCCCCCCCTTTTTATTTTTGCGGTACTGGGGATCAAACTCAGGACCCTGCGTTTGCCAGGCAAGCGCTTATTACATAACCCCTTGAAACAGGTGGTGTGGGAGCCATGTACTTACTTGCGCCCTGAGGCCTGGTTTTTTTCCTCTCCGCCCCCATCTCTGTCTGCAGAGCTTCCAGAGCTCAGAATTCCATACTTCCCAGCCTAGACGCTTCCCTTCTGCAACTCACAGGTCCACACAAAACAGTCCTTATTTTTCCTGCTAAGGCAACTCCAGGTATAGGCCACGTGACAAAGTAGGTTAAAAAAAAAAACAAAACAATCCACTTTGCCACAAAAGAAAATAAAACACTTGTTTTGGGGAAGTCATCACCGCATTTTACATATAAATTTTACCGTATTACAAATCAAAATACAGCAAAAGTTTAAGGATCAATGGGAAAGCAAGCAACTTGCCAAAGTTACATATTCAAAGTCTTTTAACTTTACAACTGTAGGTTAGAGAAAGGGATGCAGTTTTTTGGACAGGTGTCACGTTTGGACAGGTGTCACATTTTCCCCATGAAGGAATCATTGAATATCTAAGCACCATACATTCAAGCATTTCACATGGGTGCGGCAGCCAGCTTTGGTGCTTTAAAATGCAGAGTTTGGGGCAGATGATAACAGCGACAATTGTAGAGATTGTGAATATCAGGTGTTTGTTCCCTGCAGAATTGACTGATCATGTCCCTGCAGGGAACTGTGCTGTTTTTGGTGGTACAGTAACTTTGAGAAATTAAATAAAACAGCATTCCCAAAGATAGTACGAGTTGACGGGTTATAAGTAATTCTAATCAGTAATATATAACTGATTGGGTATGTGTGTGTGTGTGTGTGTGTGTGTGTGTATAAATGCCCTGTGGGAATCATAATTCTGTGTATTAAGAGCCCAAGAAATATTTTTCATATTAAGTAATTTATTTTAAATGCAGGATAGGACCATAGTCAGTTCATGATGACTATTATGTGCTAGACGGATAATCTTAACTTTCGTTTTCAACACAAGAGTAGTGTTTTATTTTATAAATGAAGAAAGTTCAGCAAGTTGGTGGAACTCATTCTGGGTAACACAGCTGGAAAGTGATCGAACCAGTAAATCTGGGTTCAGCCAACTAAGATCCTCGTTTTCTACCATTTTGCAGCCATACCAAGTAGAGGTTACAATTATCACATTATCCCCATGAGTTGATGTAACACAGAAAGAGTTGCTTTATGATAATGTAAAAGAGGCTCAAAATAAAATTAATGAGATCCAATTTTCATGGACCATTCTGTTGACTACTTTTCAAAGCACCAGTGACACAGGTACAGACTTTTGTAGAGGCAGTTTTGTACTAAGAGGCTCTTAAATCCTGAGACAATGTAGATTACAGTATGAGTCATCAGGCTGCATTTCAATGAAGAGTTTTCCCTCAGCCAAACCTCTCAAATCTGATTTCTGAAATTTCAGTTTCTAGAAAAATATCTATTTTGGAGGTGGGGGGGAGATGGGCTTATCGATTGGCTTTGTAATAGGGGAGACTGTGGCTGTGCAGGTATGTTGAGCATGCTGATGTGCTAAAGGAATAGTGTCCCCAAGACAACATTTTCTCCATGAGGACCTTATGTACAGTCTAATGCCTAATAAAGCAATGGAACTGTCACTGAGTAAAAGAACTGAGTGTTAATATGTCGAGCTCTGTCTAGCACCGGGCATACATGGATGAATAAGCCATGGTCTCTACCCTCCAGGGGCTTTTGTTTTAGCCAGGGAATGAAAGAAGTGTGCTAAGCCATTAGAGAAATAATGGGCAATGAGAGAGAGAGTCCCATTAATTGTACTGGGAGCGGCAGAAGGGAGTCCAAGTCTCCTCAAGGGAATTCACATGCCTGCACGCCACTAATTCAATGTAAAGGTAAGTAACTGTCTGCCCAGTCAAGGGACCTGAGGGAGGACGGCCCTGGGGAAAAGGGGGACAAAGGCACAGAGGTACTGCAAGCATTTGCGGAACTGCACTCAGCCACTGCGGCCAGAGATGCTGCCACACATAAGCCCTGGCCAGTTCACAGTGGCCTCACCGCACATGAAGTCTTCCGGTTTGAACGTGACAGCTGGGATTTGAAATTGGAGGAACCTTTAGGGGATTCCTGCTGCAGGAGGATGGGTGAATAGGCGACGTCAGCTACACTGGATACCGGGAGGCCGGAAGGAGGTCGTGGTCCACAAGAAGCACCAACTCAAGGCTCAGTCCAGGGGGTGTGAGAGCACAGCTTGGAGGCCCCCTGGATGGATCAGGCCGCACGTACCACAAATGACCATCCAGGAGGAAACGTGCCAGTCCTCCATCTTGGGCCTCAGAGAAATCCCAGCTCGTCAATCCAGGTGCATTTGACCCAAGAAGAGGGAAGAGTCCTTGGGAAATTTGACGGGGTCATCACTAGCAATGGATTAGGAAAACAACCGCAAAGCCTTGTTCATGGCCTTCGTAGAGCACATGTATCTTAAAGCACATTGCTATATATCCAAGTGAAGAACATTATGACAGGAGGTTGTTTGTTCTATCGTGGTCCCACTTTGACCCTTTAAAATACTTTTTCAAAGCAAAAGGGCAGCATTCAAACCTTATTTAGAGAGGACTCCTGTACTGCCAGTGTTTTTACCTGCTTCATACTCACTGTTCCTGATTCACCACGAATTAAATTCCCACTTAATTTAGCCTGCTTTTTAAAAACCTTATTGATAAAGCTTATTAAGATAATATTCTAATACCAGGGTAAACTAAGTGAGCAAGGAAGATGCATTTCCAATATTCCTTTGGCCATCCTTATCTCTTCCAGAGAATGTTCTCACTGTATTCATGATAGACATTTAGGAGGCTTGAGTCTTTGTACTAGACAAAGATTTTAGAAATAGAACAATAATTACAAATAAGATAGAAACTGGGTTAAATTTCAGGCACTCAAAAATATACCAGTAAGATGGCCTAAAAAACAAATAGGTCAATGAACTAGGAAATATTCTGCTACATCAAGAAAATACCTCATCATACACATCCTTTTTTTATGTGAAAATACTCTTAAAATAAATGGCCTTGAGCGGCTCATACATAGCAAAACTCATTTGAAATGTGTGCTGCAGAGAAGACCTCATTAGTAATCAAAGTTGAACAAGAAAAACAGTTCTTATAAACAAAATTTTAATTGAGTTTCGATTTTTTTAAGTGCACTAAAACTAAGCACTGAAATGAATGTTACTTTGGTTTCCTCTCAGATGGTATTTTCTATAGAGGAGGAAAGTGAATTTCCTAAAATTATTCTAACAAACCTTTCAATTGTAAGATCAGATCACTAGAGTCTTGGCAAAACAGAAAACATCTTTTATGATTCAAAAAATATACAAATTATAAATTGACATACCTTCTAGAGTTTCATGGCAACAGCTAAGGCCAAATTTCAACTGGCCTCGGTTCAGTGCTACCATGAAGTATAAGAAAGGTTTTTTTTTAATAGTCAAAACACGATGCTCCTGTGTAAACTCATTAGAGGAACATAAAATTCAAGCTTTAGATTGTTCTTACATGTTTTTAAGGACAGTCTCAGGCCTTCCTTGTGGTGGGGGAGATGACCTGACTCAAATGAATCTTCTGACCTAAGTTTAAGCTGGCCCTTAACTTTCTCTCACATGCATAAGGACAGCCCTCACTTCCTTCTGTGGTCTGCCGTTATGTATATCCAGGAAAAGTGTCCGCTGTAAGCTGCAAGGAAGCCCCGCAGCTTTGCGGGTCCTCCTGGGGAGGGGTTCAAGGGAGCCGCATGTGGCTTCAGTCCTATTGGCTCCAAGGACATGTGAGTCCCCAGGAAAAGCGATCTGTTTATAGAAGTTCACTGCCATGGAGAGTCAATTTCTGTGAATCACTACCTTAAAATTCATTAATAGCTTTTAGGTTTCTAATCCCTTCTTGAATATATTTTCTTCTGTAATTGCTACTTTTCAAAAAGGGTTACCAAAGTAGGCATTTCTATTCTCTGAAAAATGCAGAAGAGAACATGTTTTCTATTCATCTGTGATGTGCTTATGCTAATGTCACCGCTCCAGAATACAGCAACTGCGGGCTTTCCTGGCATAATGATTCATTCTGCCTTGAAATGAACTGTTAGTGCTGGCAGCATGGGGTTTTTCTCTCTTTTTTAAATCTCTTTGGGTCATGGTTTTACAATTGTTTAAAATGCATGAAAAAAAATAGATTACAGAGGAAATCTTTTTGAAATGTTGAAAATCTCTACTTTCTAGTTTCATTTGTTGGCCTATTTACTTTTCCCTATAAAAATCTGTCCAGAACCCCCCTCTACTGTAAAGTAATTGACTTCAATTGTTTGAGATCCTATTAGCCAATGAATGAAGTTTCCCGTAATGTAATTTGTAATCTGGCCTTTTTCGTCTACTTGCTTTCCTGAGAAGTAGCATGTTTTCAAATAAAGCCTATTTTTTTCCTTCACCCGCAATAAAATAAGGGTATGTGGCTTTCATTGAGATTGGGGGTCGAAACAAACCCACACATGTAGCATTTGCTTAACCAGCAGAGGACAGAGGGAGGAAGCAGAGGCCTATGGGAATAAAGACTGACAACCGGAGAGCTGCGAGTGTGGTCTGAAATGAGCACCGCGGGATTTCGTAGCACAGCCTCGAAGTCTTGGCTCCCTGGGAAGTCTCTCCTCACACAAGGTGGCGAAGTTTGCTTTCTCTAGCTATACTTCAGGCAGACCCGGCACCTGCTGATTTTCTGGCGCTGGGCGTGGCTATCCTTGAAGGTGTCGGGTGATGGCCCGGAGGAAAACTGCAAGTCTGGCTTCACCGTGGTCAGCCAGAAACTGTACTCATTCCCAAAAAAGTGACAGGTTCCCTGGCGGCCTTGGCATTCCAGGAACGGCGCCGCTCGGAAGTCTTGGAGGCAGCTGCCAGGTGACGTAAGGGCCTGCCCTCCTCCTTGGGCCCCAGCTCCTGTGTGCTACCCAGACAACAAAACAGCATTAGGGCTCAGAAACACGCGGACAGCCCAGGTCGAAGCCTGCTTTTAACATTTCTCCTTAATGCCACTATCAAGACCAAAACACAACCTGCGAAGGAGGAATAGGAAATGTGTTGGGGGCACACACAAAGTGGAACCATCTATGCCAATAGTGGAGGCAAATTCCTCCTGTAAATTCTACCAAAGTGCTAAAAAAAACCTGACAATAAGAAGTATCAACAGCTTCTGTTTTAACAGACTATGGTTTACAGCAGTTTTTGTGACCCCATGTCCTACTGTTGTCTGCACAGAGAACACACAATTACGGCCCAGTGCAGACAGAAACGGGAAGCACAGGTGCCAGGAAAGAGCAGGTGCAGCACCCAGGGACGGGGCACTCACCATCAGGAAGGAGTACCCAATCCAGAGGCTCCTCCAGGTCGGGGGGCACGGAGGGATGGACGGGTCCTGGCTGTGCACCGCCACCGCCTGCGCTGGGGCCTCGCACACAGCACAGCGGCTGACGTAGGGCCGGATCTCCTCCTCGGACAGCGGCATCATGGGGAGAGGCGCGGCGCTGGCCAGCCAGTAGGACCTGTCATTCCTCCGGGCGTAGTGGCACACTTGGTGGATGTTACAGTAGGCAAAGGGCAGCGTGCTGAACACAGGAAGACAAGACCCCGCCAGACCTTAAGGGGAGAGGAGATGGGTGGGGTGAGTAGCCTTTCCCAAATGTGGCGTTCACACACACCTGCCCTGGCCCATGCCAAAGGCGCCACCTCGGTCTTTCAGGCCCAGCCCTTATCCATTCACGCCTCTATCAGGAGTTCCAGGGCCTGCAGAGCAGCAGCAATGCGTCCATCCTTGTGGCACTCAGGATCTGGGACAGAGAGGGGTGTGCAGACTTGAAAATCCAGCCCGCAGGCCTCAGCATGAGAAGCAGGGATTCCTGGACCTCCGGAAGCCTGGCTGGGAGGAGCTGCTTTACCTGAGATGTGGATACACAAAGGATGGAGCCGGGGGCTGGGGATTTAGCTCAGTGGCATAAGCGCCTGCCTGGCAAGCACAAGGTTCTGAGTTCAATCCCTAGTACCGCAAAAAAAAAAAAAAAAAAAAACAAAGGATGGAGCCAGCTGTGGCCACGGTGGTGACTATCCCAAGAAGGTGCAGCCTCCGCAGAGCAGCAGAGGCACAGAGCACAGGGCTCAGGGAGCTCAAAGCTCAGCGCGGGGCTGGGGGTTGGGACCGAAGGGGGGAAGTGGCCTCCTGTGTGTCTGCTCAGCTCAGAGATAAATCAGACCAGAGGCTGGGGGACTTGGCCAGTCTTGCCAAGGGGCTTGGACTCTGCAGGGCGTTGGGATGGGCTCTGGTTTGACCAGGGTGGAAGCAAGACTGGTGGCAGAGAGGCCAGGCAGGAAAGGGACTGATGCTATCGGCCGGCGCACAGAAAGCAGAGGAGAGGAGCAGCCGGGTCCAAGATATTCACCCTGCCCTTGCCCTTTCCCCTGTGCTCAAAGACAGTAGCCCTGTGATGGGAAACAAACGTCGCGGTGCCCGGGCCAAAAATAAAGAGGGTGATGTACGCAGCCCCAGGCCTGCACCTGCGCGCCCCTTACTAACCGCTGGGCTGCAGCCCCGCAAGTGTATGTAAGACTTGCCATCAACCTTTGCGTGTCCTTCCCCCACCACCAGCACCACTGTCTAGGAAACACAGAGTTCGCCAGCACCCAGACATTGAGATTTTTGCCTTAAAACTCCTCCCTGCGGCTCACCAATCTACTATTGAAAGTGGACAGGGAAGCTGGGCACGGTGGTATACACCCGCAGTCTCAGTTCTCTGAGGCAGGAGGATCGCTCATGCCAGCCCAGCCTGGGGAACTTAGTGGTTTGTGACATCCTATCTCAAAACATTGAAAAAAATAAATACATAAATAAATATTTAAATGAATAAGGCTGGGGATGTAGCCTCGTGAAAAGGATCTGAATTCAATGCCCGGTACTACAAAAAGAAAGAGGAAGAAAGAAGTAAATGAGGAAAAGTCACGTACGACACGGTGTTGATGCTGCCAGGGGCCTCAGCGGAACCTTCAGAGCTGCCTTGCCCCGCTTTAAACACAAACTTAGGACCCCATCACGTCCCATGAAATTTACATGTGCAAGTGAAAACTGCATTGTATAGAGTTATAAGAAACCTATCTAGGAAGGGTTTTTTTGGTTGTTGGTTTTTACTTCTTTTTGTTACTTGGGGCTTCAGCCTGAGCTACATCTCCAGTCCTTTTTTTATTTTTTGAGACAGGGTGTCAGCTAAGTGGCTAAGTTGCTTCATCTGGACTTGAATTTGTGATCCTCCTGCCTCAGCCTCCCAGAGTGCTGGGGTTACAGGCACACACCGCAGAAGAAACCTTTTTAAAGAGCAAACCATGACCGGTTGCTACTTGTATATATAAAGATAATATCTAGTTCATGGTAAACATTTACAATAGTGGCTGGTTTGATTTTGTTGCTGTTGTAGAGATAAAGAGTTATGAGCTGGAATTTCTCTTAAGATTTACTGCAAATAAAACCACTTGATATAAATTTTAAAAAGAATAAAAGCAAGCAGTACATAGCCAGATAATACCCATACCCAAAATGAGATTCTTTGGCATCTCACAAGTCATAGATTTCATAGAATTAGTTGAAAATTGGCATTACTAAAGTAATAGCAATACCATAAAGATTGGTGATCATTTAGGAAGCTGATGGGTCTGCACACTTAGCACAAAGTTTACTCCCCATGCACTGCTCTGGGTGGGGCCATGCAGTGGGTCCCTACCAAGGTCTTGGTTGTGCGCTTTCTCCTGCCCTTCCACGTAGAGCAGACTGTACCCACTCCAGAGCTGGGGCATCCCCGCAGGGCAGCCAGGTTCCTCATCTGTTTGGCTGTGGACCACCAGGAGAAAACCGCTGAGGTAGCCAAGCCCATGCCCTTTGGGGCCAGGATCGCCAGTTGGACCAGGAGGGCCTGAAGGAGTACAGAAAGAAGCACACAGTTGGGGGAGTTCTGTTCAACAGCCATCCCGTGCCTCTATCCCGGGCTGCACGAAGCACTGAGGGAACGGGGAGCAGGATGCGGCCCTTCCTAGGATAATGGACATGGAGACTGCCGCCCCTTGCCTTAGTCCCTAAACAATACAGCATAACAAACATTCACAAAGCACTTTTACAGTAGGTGCTCTAAGTAGCCCAGAGGTCATTTCATGTATATGGGAAGATGTGTGTAGGTTGTACGTAAATACTGTGCCGTTTTCTAGAAAAAAACTTGAGCACCCTGGCACTGTGGCATCTGCAGGGATTCCTGAAGGGTGGCTGTTGTCCAAGCAACTTATAGGTGCGGGGCCCACATTAGCAGGAAAGCCCTTGCCCACTGCGAGCGTACACTGCACTGGAGGGTGAGAAGTGACGGCAAGCACAGCAGACAGGGACACGATGATGTAACGAAGGGGGAGCTGGGAGAAATCAGCGGCACAGCCCAAGTGTGGGATCCCGGCTGTCCCGCCCCGGGCCGGGCTGGGGCCAGCTGGTTCTCAAAGCCGCTCCTCCCTACACCTGCCAGCCATGCTTTCTCTGGGCCAGGCATATGGGCAGCTCCATTCTGAGGCGGGCGATGGCTTGAGAGCCATGTGCACCACTTTCCATCTCTTCTTTTATGAGGAACAGGACAGGGAGGAAGACCGAGCGCTGGGATTCTTGTTGGCACATGAGAAGTGAGCAGCTGTACAAAACTTGGACTTGAAAAAAAGAGTAGAGAGAACAATGGGTCTATGTGAGCATGCCCCTGTGGGGGGGGTACTGCGCACTGAACCCAGGGCCTTTGCACTGAGTTACATCCACAGCTCTAGCCCTTTTTGAGACTGGTCTTGCTAAGTCACTAAGTTGCCCCCTGGCTGGGTTTGAACTTTTAATCCTCTTGCCTCAGCCTCCCACAGTGTTGGGGTTACAGGAGGGCATGAGGCTCATCCTTCAGACACACAAGCTCCTTTCTGTTGCAGACCCCTCAGCCCTCTTCACTCATTGCTATGCATTATCCACCCGGAGCTGAGCATATGAGCCTTGCCAGATAGCTCTGAAGATGCCACCGAGTCTTACAGTCTTCGGGGCCCTGCCGCCTAGCGTGCTACCTCGCTCTCTTCTCCTCCCCACCACCCCCACTCCTTCCTTCTTGGTTTTGACGTGCTGATGATGGAACCCAGGGCCTTGGACATGCTAGGCAAGTACTCTGCCCTCAAGCTCGCTCCCTGCGTGACACTTCACATTTCTATTCTGAAAAGCTGTACTGCTCGCTTCGCCTACTCTAATTTTTCCCTGATGAGCCCAGTATTCTATATACATGTATTGTCAGCTTTATGATGAGATGAAGTAAATTCAGAAAACTGGAAGCCCAGCACTTCAGCCAGTGGCAGAGGGTGAGTGCCCCCACCCCTGCGACCCTCGGCACAGCCTCTCAAGGGCGGCCACATCTCAAGCCAGGCCACAGGACCCTTCAAGGAAGGCCTTGAAAAGTGAAAGACAACCGAGCTTGTCACGATGACGTGGAGTGATCTGGGAGAACACTGAGAGAACAAAGGACCTGGACGAGTTTTATGATGGTTTAGCATCCGGGAGAACATGAGAGGTAGATCTCTCTCTTTTCTGGTGCTCTGCTCTCCCTGATACCCCCTGAGTGGTATCTAAGGCAGATGCTTTTAGCAGTACCGGGTTTGAAAGCTGCTTCACTGGGCAGAGGCTTGGTCTCCAGTGCCCGGTCTGCAGTGCAAAAAGAGGAGAAACAGAAGCTCTTTACCTGGTGCTCCAGGGCAGCCGGCCTCTCCAGTGTCCCCCTTGTGTCCAGGAGGCCCAGGTGCCCCAGGGATGCCATTGTCGCCCCTCCTGCCATCCGGGCCAGGGTCTCCTTTGCACCCTGCACAAAAGTGCACAACAGCGGTCGTTAAAACGGCGTGGTTCCTGCCCGCAGTGACGTGTGCACACGCCTGCCAGCCCAGGCTTCTTTCTTTACTGTGCCGCTCATTCGGCCTCCCGGCTGCGTGCATTTGGGGTTATACCATATGCACTTGGCCCCACGGGGGTCACTGAGGTTCTGAGCAGTCAGGTGACTTGACCTGATTAACTCCACGAGCCAGCAAAGTGATCGGCCAGATTGAAAGTCACAGACTGAGGAGGCACTGAGACAGAGGTTTTTTATCTTCTTCGTATTATTGTATTTTTGCCTGTAAAACTACTAATTCATATTTAGTCAAATATTATCCTTCATAATGTTTTCTTTTAAAGCCTAGATGGAACAATGAATGGAAATGAATAGGATTCAATGGGGGGTCAAGTTTGGAGTCAGATAAGAACAGTATGTTTTAAAAATAGCTTTTCATTGAGCATCCATAGTATGCTAGGTACCAGGTCCCCAGCATCTGTCTCAACAGGAGGGGGCTGGGGCCATAAGTCTGCATTTCCAAAAACTTCCTCCTGAACTGATGCTACTGGTTTCATGGCCTCCTCTTGGAGAGCCGCTGCTGTAGTTAATGAATTAAGTTTTGAATGAATTAAGTTTTGGTAATGTACTTGCTACACTTTAAAAATCATATTTCTGCCTATTTTTTCCCTTGGGGGTTGTTTTTAATTTTTTTTTCTTTTTCACATATTTACCTATCGCTTTAAGTAGAAACTCTACTCCAGGAATTTACCTGAAGGAAACAATAACAACGGCAAACAGATTTACTGTTTATTCTGTCAAAGCGATGTTCTGAGCGCTTTTTATGATAGTGAACACACATAGTTCTCAGTCTTCTTTTACAGACAAGGAAACTGAGTCACAGAAAGGCTCCCTGCAGTCTAGCTTCAGGATCTCAGTTTATAACTACAACACGTTTTCATAGTCAGGGATGCAGAGAGTAAGGGACATACTATCCAGTCACTTATCCCGATCCATTTGAAGTAGAAACACCTTATATCAGAGACATTCCGTTAAGTCATTCCCAGGCCGACAGCAACAGGACCTGGGAATTTGTTAGAAATAAGGACTCTCAGAGCCATCTCTGCTCCTAAGGAGCCCGCATCTAGAGTGGGGCCCAGCAATCTGTATTTAATAAGCTTTCTGGGGAGCCTGGATGCTACAGGAAGCATTAGGACCTGGCCTTCAGAGTCGCTTGCAGCTCTGGCTGCCTCCCTTCAGGTTATGTTTGCACATGACCCTGTGCTAATTCTCAACACATCTGTCCTGGCTTGGGCCATCCCTTCATTTTCCTCGAGCCTGTTGCTCCAAAGGGCAGGGCCTTGTCAGATTAATTTATTTCTTACAGAGCAGCTAGCTCCAAAGCAATCAATAAATAATTCATGAATGTGGTCCAGTGAATTATGGCTCATCAAATAATGCAGTGTTCTGCAGCCAGGACAGATAATAACGTAGGAAAATATGTAATGACAGAGAAGAAGTGGCATGTTTAGCAGAGCAGTGTACACAAGAGTATGCCTGAGATCTTTTTTTTATTTTAAAGAGAATATTAAAAAATAACTAATGACATAGACAAAAAGAAAACACAAAAACAATAAAAACGATGCAGGGTTTGAAAACAAAATAATAGAAATTACAGAGGTTGTTATATTACACTTTGTTATCTTCATCAAAGTTGCTCAGATTGCCAGATGTAAGAATGAAGATTGACCAAGCAATTAAAGAGAATAAAAAACAATAATAATGATAAATATTAGAAACAATGCAGAGCATCACTAAAAAAGACGGCAGGAATTTGCCAATGGTTGTTATAGTGCATACTGCTGTCTTCAAATTAGTTGTTCAGATTACCAGATATAAGCATGCAAAACTGGACAATTCATGCTTGAAATGTTTTAGGCCTAAGATCTTTTTAAGGACATGTGCAGAAGACGAAAGATATATAGGCAACAGTGCCCTTTAAAAATGTTTTTCTTTGCTTTTCATGTTTACTTATAAGGATTTGTTTTCCCTTTACCAAGTAACTGTCCCCAGGTTCATGCCACCATGTCCCATCTCCCTCCGTATTCCTACACAAATAGTTGTCAACAATGGGCATTTCTGCCTACCCAAGAACATTTGGCAAAGTCTGGGCACATTTGTGGTTGTCACATGGGAGGCGCATGCCAACACCTGTGTGTAGAGCGCTAGAAACCTGGGGTGCTGCTAGACACCCTACAAAACACAGGGCAGCTCTCCAGGAGAATGGGGTATCTGGCCGCAAGTGGCAACAGCTCTAGGTTGAGAAACCCTGTCCCACACTGTAGGTTACACCCAAGGATCACATACTCATTCCCTGAATACTCATTTCCCACCTCCCGCGACGCAGGGCTGTGCAGGGACCCAACACGGAGTAAGAGAGATCCTACCTTCAAGCTGCTATGCCCACGAGAGTGGCGCGCGGCAAATCACAGCCTGGGAGCCCCCGACAGGTTTGCGGCCGCAGTTCTGCTGACCACACCTACCCACTCACGTATGGTCTGCACTGTCTTCATGCTGCAGCTGCAGAGCTGAACAGTCACAACGGAGACCAGCGGGCTCCAAAGCCTACAGTGTGTACCACCTGGCCCTTTACAGCAGATCCCTGGGCCTGGTCCAGAAGCACGCACAAAATAAACAAACAAGGAAGAGGGGCCCAAAGATTCACATGATGTGAGAGCAGCGGCACAGTAGGGCCAAAGGGTCCCCGGGGATGGGCTGTGAGGTAATTCAGCCCATGCCTGAGGCCCTGGGGGAGGACAGCCGCTTCCCCGACGACTGAGCAAGTTTTTTTTGATAAGAATCACATTCTGTAGAAGAGGTGTGCTCGGCATGTCCCCACTGCCCACCGGCAGGATCAGTGGCTCCAATGAGAGGGCACAAGGAACCAGAGAAGGCCCCCTCCTGGCCACCTGCTGCTGCACCTGGTGGACATAGTGAGCACACCCTCTTCCAGAAGCTCACATCCTGCAGAAAGAGAATCTTGCGTGGAGGCAAGATCAAAGGCAAAGTGTACGGAATTTGCCCTTGGACATTTTTTCTTAGCTACTTTGGTTGTTTTCTAAACTGCCAGGATGGCTGGACCCCACCATCACTGGGCCTCGGTTTGGATGTGGGGTAAAGCAGTGGGCCTGGACCCTGGCTGCTTGTATTGGTCATCTGCGTAGCTTTTCAAAATCCTGATAATCAGGCTCCAGCGCCCTCTGTGCCCAACTGTTCTGGGATGAGGCCCTGGACAGTATTCATATAATACAGCTAAGGTTTCTCAAATGAGTATGTATGCAAATACCACTGAGATTTGTTAAAACTCAGATCGTGATTCAGTACTGCTGGGAGTGTTGGTGAGGGGCACTTGCCCTCAAGTAGCTAGGATGTAGCTGCTAACTAGCTAACGGGTTGTGAGACGAATCTGTACCACCTCTTCTTTTCCTGCCTTCCCACAGGACAATCTGGCCCCTTAAAGCCCAACCTTTCCTTAAAGCTCTGCTCAAATGCTGGCTCTGGCTGTGGTCTTAACACCTCAGCAATCCTCCACATGGGAGTAACACATATGGAGAAGTACCCTAGTACCTTTGGCTTGGAAACCCTTTGAGGCATAAATTATAATCTACCATCGTTTATGTTCTGGTGGGTACTCCTGCCATGAGACTGTGAGACCCTAGAAGGGGAAAAGACATCTTAGTCATCTTTGTATCGCCCACAGCAGTACCGTACTTCACGAAGAGGAGAATCTGGAAGTACTTACTGCATTGAATTTGCGTATTCCTGTTACAGGTCACGCTTTCTATTTGAGAGGATTTTTGTAATTTGTGGACCTTAACTCTTGACATGGCAAATATATGCATAACACGTTAGCTTGGTATTATCTATCTATCTATCATCGACCTACCATTTATCATCTAAACATTTATTGTGGTACTAAAGGTTTACTCAGGGCTGTTACCCTGAGCTACATCCCTACTTATGTATTTATGTATTTATGTATTTATTTTAGTGACAGGGTCTTAATCAAGAAGTGGTCAAGCTTCTCAAGCTGGGCTCAAACTTCTGATCTTCCTGCCTCAGCCACCCGGAGTGCTAGCATTAAAGGTATGTGCTATCACACTGGACTACATCTTGGATGGATGTATTTATTCAGTTAGTTAGTTTGTTAGTTAGTTTTGGTCTTTTTGAGGCAGGGTCTCACTATGCAGTTCAGGCTGGCCTCGATCTCACAACAATTCTCCTGTCCCAGCCTCCCAAGTGCTAGGATTATGATTATACACGTGTGCCACCACATCCAGCTACATCTTAGTGTTAAAATGAGTTTGAGTGACCAGTTACACCTAGTGACAAAGAACTTTATTTATGCAATGAGTGCCAAAGAAAGAGAATTTAAGTAATCACTGACCCAGGTCACAAAGCTTATGGCTATTAAAGGAAGTCACTACATTAAAAACACACACTTAACTTAGTGCACAAACACAGATGCAATATAGCAAATACCAAGAAGCCACATGGTAATCTGAGGAAGCCTCCAGAGCTGTTTTGGCTTCTACCCAAGAACACTGAGACTCCAGCTGAGGGAACATCTCTTTATTACTTAGCTTCTTGAGTCTGGGAACTAAAAAAGTAGGTACAGTACAGTTCACTTCTGCTTTCAATTCCTTTGGTCCTAAACCAAAGGAACTCAAAGTATGGCAAAGCAAAACAGTTGGAAAAATGGAAAAAGGACCAGCCTTGTGCTTCCTCTTCCAGGAAGTTGCAGGGTTTCTAGATTCATAGACACCACCAACCAGTCAGAAGACACTAGTGCTTCCTGGATCCCTAGGCACAGATTTCCTAATCTTTTTTTGTGAATTACCCAGTGTGGGAGGATATGTTAAAAGAAAATAAACCACTTAGAGAATATTTGTTAAAAGAAGACTTTGATATAAATACTAATAATGATCCTTCCACTGTGACACTGATTGGACAATGTTCTGATTGATTAAATGAGTAACGCCAAAATTGGGAGGAAAAGTCCTTTTCCATAACCCTTGTCTAAGTGATTCCTCCCCTCTCCCTGTTCATAGACACTGTTTCTGCTGCACTGAATCCCAATTCAGTAGTTTTTAATTCAAACAAGTCAACAGCTCTTAGAGACTATTAATAGGGTATCTACTCTTGTGCTACGAAGTTTCATATGCCCATGTCCAGAAGCTGGCCAAATCTAAAAGATGCATGAAGAAGTTCAACACAGCAACAGAAGGGCTCTGTAGATCTAGTTAATGTACGAGAAATATTTGGATCTCTTTTTTTTTAAGGTAAAATAAGAAGGAAATTTTCATATATTTCAGCAACATATTCAAATAGTGAACAGAGTAAGGTTTATACCTGGTCCTGGGGGGCCTTGCTCTCCTGGGGATCCCATGGCTCCTTCTGGTCCTCGTGGGCCAGGCACCCCAGGAAGCCCTGGGATTCGGGGACAGGCATCCACATCTGCAGGTGGCCCAGGTTCACCTGAAATTGGAATCGGCATGTATGTGATAGATTCACACTCCTTCTGCACACTCCCGCTAAGGACGTGCTCTGACTCTACACTGAAATGTTAGGGAAGAATGTTCAGCAATACAGTGTGAACACCTGGGATGAAAGAACCCGCCTTACTCAGTGCAGGGGGGCGTGGCACAGGAACAACTTCAAGAAAGCATTTGTTGGATAAAGGAATGATTGCTTGCAGGAATAAGTGAAGGAAGTGTTAGAAGCATGAAATAGAGTCAACTGGCTGAAGCAATACTAATTTGATGACCTTCACAGGATTTCTAATCTTTGGGTCATTTTTTTTGCTGGGATGCTAGCCACAAATGCCAGTAAAAGAGGAACTGGCAGGTTCCTAGATACCACTGTACAGGATCCCTAATTCATTACTCTACATAGCAGTTGAGTAGGTTTCCCTAGCGTCTGTTACTCAAATAGAATTCCCATAGGTTCTGCTGCAATGGCTTTTAGCCTTGACTGAGCGTTGGAATGATTCAGGGAAGTTGGAGTGATAGCCTGATGCATGTGGCTTTCCTCCAGAAACACCGCTTTACTGAGTGATGGACGTGGCTTTGGCAGTGCCCTCCGCCTGGGCTGCACAATAAACTCAGGTGGGGAGACTTTCCAAAGCACTGCTGCTGTGACGCCCTACAGACATTACCTAGGCCTTTCTGGGGTGGAACCCAGTCATCTGCATGTCTTCAAACTCCTCATAGGACCCACATGGCATCCAGGAGTGAGGAGCACATTACAAGGCTCAGTTCTAACTTCCACATTTCAGAGTCTGGGTAAGTTCTTAGAAACCAGAGTTCCTAAGAGCAGAGGTCTGAGAGGGGACCTGAATTTTGCATTTCTAACATTTGAGGTAGATGTTGATCTCACCTTTATAACTATCTCACTCAGGTGTTTATAAAATCTAATGTTTGTCAAATCTTGTTTACATTTCACCTTCAAGACACTTTTATTTTTCTGAAACTTCATTCACTTACCCTGGAAGCATCCCGAAGGGCTAGGAAATAACACCAAGCAACAATGAAAACAGCTAACACTTACCGAATACTTTTCCCATGTACTAGACCCTCTGCCAAGTTGTCCCACAAGACCTCCTCAAAAAGACACTGTGCGTGTGTGTGTGTGTGTGTGTGTGTGTGTGTGTGTGTGCTGTAATTAGACAATTATAGGTAAGAGAGGTAAGTAAATAGGGGCACACACCCAAATGCACAGCAGAGTCCAGACGAAAGTCCAGAATGCTCTAGCTCCAAAGCCACGCTCTCAACCACCAAATTATACACCCTCAACTATTCTCCTCCGTCTCCCTTCCCTCCTCTTCCCCTCCTCTTCCCCTCTGCCTCCCCCTCCCATCTTCTTCCTTTTTCACTTAATTTTCGCGGTGCTTGGGATTGAACCTCACACATGCTACACAAATTACTTTGCCACCAAGCCATATCCCCAGCCCAAGAATCCCTAATACGTACGTGATGAATTGTAAGAAATGAAACATGTTTTAAAATATACCCTTTGATTACTTACGGTTCTCTTAAAATTCACACAACTGTGGATGATAATTTTAACAACAGCCGTGATAGGGCAGCAAGAAAATCCTACAAAACTATGGCCATCACCACAAAAGTTTAGTCTGCAGAATTCTTCACGTGCCTGTGCAAAATGGACTTGAACACCCTAGGCTGCTCGGAACTGAACTCTTAAAACAGACGGTGTGAAAGCAGACAATGCAAGGACACGTACAGTTTCATCATATGTCTAGTTCAATGTCCAGCTTGGCTTTTCTACTATGCATACCATGAGAAGGACACGTGGGAACATTTCCTGTCTTCCCTGAATAGCATGGGACTTTTCCAGCAGTGGCGGGGGGCGGGGAGCGGGGGGCACATGTGGCTGATATTTAGGACTTAGAATTTTGATGTCATCATTGAATGCATTTCTACATGCAATCATAGATAAGATTGAAACGAAAACTTATAAAACATACAGTTTTACTTTTTAAATATAAACATTTAAAATAGCAGGGTTAAAAAAATGAGAGTTTTCTGGGGTTTTACTAATCCAGAACTGAAAAACAGAGGGTAAGGTTTCCCTCCAAAGATCCTAAAAATAATATATGGCATTTGTACCCAGGGCAGTTTTGATTAGGACTAATAACAGATGCCTGTAAAGGATAAATGCGAGCAGTCACAATTTTCCTTTTTGAAAAACACTTTTCATTTTCTTTTAAAATACCAGATACAAAATAATATGTTGCTTATGCATCATAGAGTATTAAGTGCACATTTTCCTTTTAACACACAAAGAAATCTCCTTGCAAATGGATATAAGAGTGTACCAGGAAGGGCTTGTCATAGCTCCTTACTGGGCGGTAAGGGGCCACTCTTTCGCTGTGATATTGCTTAGTTTAGGGATGGTCTGGGTGTTTTATTATAGAATTAACTAAAGGGACTTATATCCCAATGTGCTATAGCATTTGATGGAAAAAGCGCTCCTACATGGTACCTGAATTGAAATGGCATAGGCTGAGTACACCGGCTTGACAACCTATCATGAGGGTAGCATTAGGACATGCTAATCTGAGGTTACTCTGTCTGTAATGAGGAAGCAAAGACATTAAGATCTATCATAATTACAGCACCCCATCTATGCAAATGGAGCAGTTTAACTTGCAAATCCAAGAGAAAAGTGGAAGCCCCGGGAAAACAGACCCATGCAGAAACCATGAATTTCAGAGCAACACTCACCTCTGGACCCTGGAGCCATCCAACGCCAAAACAACAAGACCGTGGGTCGAGTTTCACATGGTGGAAAGAGATTTTAATGTTGTAAATTAGGAGAAAAAATGAAATACATTGTTTGAGAACATAAATAGTACAGGACAGCATCAGTGACAAGCAGAATGACATCTTATTTACATAAAAACGTCTGCATCAGTGTGACTGACAGGGACAGATAAGATTTAGTACTAATGGAGTTTTCCTCTCTACAAGGACTTGAAATGAAACTCTCTTGAGAAATATAAAATTCTAGTGGATTTCTCATGCCAAATTTGCCCAGAATTTACATGTGTAGGAATTCTGCCCATTTAAAACCTTGCAAAAATTCTGTATTAATTTGCCAAAGTTCTATAGGTTATGTGCAGAAATATATAAAAACAATCTAACTGCAAACTCTCTGTCCTACTGTATAATGGTCATTCATAATACAGGACACTTTTTTTCTCTAGAATGCCTATTTAAGAGTGTGCAAAATTTCTGAATTATTACTGTATTACTATGCTTGATTTAGGATTTTTTTCTTTTTCTGTTTGATTTAGGATCTTAAAAGCTATTACTTCTTCAAACCTCAGTGCACTATTTGTTTGCTGTTTCTTGTCTCAATTCTCCTTTAGCTGACTTGTCTCTATAATAAGAAAGCTTTGTTTATAGAATAAAATTAAATAGCCTTTCACCTTCATAGAAACTAATGTACTTTACAGAGAATAGCTAAATAGCAAAAAAAAAAAAAAAAAAAATAGCACAAAAATTCAGGAATAGGAATAGGAAATGAATATACAATCTTGACAAACAATAATCGTACCCAATTTTGCCTCTTGTGTGAAGGAACACGTAGTTCCCTTAGAAATAGAATGTGTAACATCATCATTTAATCTTTAAACTTATTTGTTCTGAAAATAAATTAGTTTACTAAACATGAGACTTGATGGTGCAGCCTGAAACAAATACTCTCTTGTATCAAGAAGTGTTTAATTCACAGGAATGTACTGATCATTTCAAAATAATGAAGTATTTTCTGAAAGATGACACAGTAAATGTTTAAACAAGTGTCGTGGGGGGTTGCTTTGAGGAAGGCCATGCATTAGAAGCTTACCTGGGGGACCAGTGGGCCCTTTCCTGCCTGGAGGTCCAGGTAAACCCTTCTCTCCAGGTGCCCCGGGAAGGCCAGCTGGTCCTGGAGGCCCTGGAAATCCCAGTGGTCCTAACAGAGACATAAGACCATCAGAATGAAACCATACACAGACAGTGTGAACTTGTGGAGATCCAGGCCATGTAAACGCAGGGCCCAGTCAGCATTCGGGTTGAGGCTCCCTTCTGTGAGAAGCACCACCCCTGCCTGCAAGACACACAAGAATCAGCCAGAGACGAAGGACAAATGTCCCGTGACCAGGATGAAACTAAACCAGATCGAAAATCCCTGGAACCCGGAACTTTCTCTGAAGACAAGGGGCTGCAGTTGAGGGGGAAATAAGGAAAAAGTTTGGATACAGGGAAACAAGGAGCTTCCTCTGCCTCAGTTCCTATCATGTCTTCCTATCATAAACCCAGGCTACCAGCAGCTCTGGCTTCCGTCTGTGCCACTCCTTTCCCTCTTCTATAGCCATCCATCCAGTCCTCTCACGCACTAAAGTGCAAACCTTCCGGGGGAGGCAGCCGCTGGCATCCCAGACTGAGGCCAGTGGCTCCATCTGGGCCCCGCCTTCAGAGCACTGACTTCTGTTTTTGGTGACGTTTCTCTTTGTCTGAATGTCAGTCTGCCTTCATGGAACTCAGTCCCGAACCGGAGGAGGGACCCTGGCCACATCTGCTCACCACTACATTCCTGTGGGTGCCTAAGACAGGTGGCAAAGTGGAAAGAACCTTCCCCACTATGTACTTCCCCCTCCTTCCCATGTAGCTCTGTCTGGCCCTGACTCCTCCAGGAACGTAAGTGAAGAAGCTTGATTAGTGGTTCCCTGATGTTTCTAACTCCCTCTAGGCCCTTGGGTAAGTCACTATGATATAGTTATGACTTGCTCTTACCCCAGTCAAGGAGGAGATTCATTCTGTACAATAACTAGGGAAGAAGAAAGAGGTCTGCCAATCCCTTCCTCCTTCCTCTCAGTGACTAGAGACTTAGCACATCGGTCCCATTCTGAGGTTCAACAACTGGAAACTCACATATCTGCAGATACAAGCCCCATTATCTAAAAGTACAGATGCAGGAGGTTGCTGCACGGTGTTGTACAGGTACGCACAATGGCACAATTGCACAGCTGCCATCTGCACAGTAGTCATGGGAGCCTCTCTCTTTTCTGCCCTATACTGATGCCATAGCTAACAAGTCAGAACTCAGGCATGGGACTACTTTGTGGGGAACCTTTGCAAACGTTAACAGTCATTTCTTTGATATGCAGCTTCCGTATTTATGAAATAAGGAAGTTAAAGAGAATAATCAGTATTGGCCCCTTTTCAACAAAAACATTCCATGAGCCAAATAATTCTCTGAAATTCCGATACAGAAGTTACTAACCACATAAGGTTATGGAGCATTTGAAACGTGGCCAGTCCAAACTGGGTTGTAATATAGCGTAGATGCACACTGGGTCCTGAAGGCAAGAGGACTGGTGGACTGGGGAAAGGGCCTGGGCATGCACCAGAACCTGCAGTACCTCACTGATAATTTATACCAGCTAGATGTGAAAACAATAGCTGAGTATGTTAAGTAAAGTATGAAGTTAACTTCATCTGTTTACTTTTTAAAACGTGGTGATTACAGGCTTGAATTTTGCATGTGACTTATACAACAGGTGCTCAAAATATACCGTGAATATTAAGAAGAAATTGTACAACAGTAAGTGGCAGATTGCCACTAATTCTCCTTAAAACTCTCCCCTTCATATCGCACACGCTTATCCCATCATTCTGGCCGCTTCCTGAAGCAGTGCTGGAAGTCCTCTCTCATGTCTCCAGTTGTCCGGTCATAGCTGTCTCAGTGTCCTGAACCGATTCAAACACTTCACAGCAATTTCCATCAAATAAACACATGACAGGATGTCCTGCTCCATCTGGTCCACAAGATCTGGCACCATGCAAGCCCAGTCAAAATGACCACAAAGGTAAGCATTTTGAGTCAATTCAGAACAGCAAAGCAACCGTGATAGCGCCACTAAAGACACTCATGAGGGAGGACTTCTGGAACCGCTCTTCAGAAAGTGTCAGAAATGACGGGATGCGTGTTTGAAGTGCAGAGGATTAATGGTAATGTATAATTTACTGTAATAAACTTTAAAAGTTGAGGTGCTCACCTTACTTTTAGATCACACCTCATGCTTCTGTGGCCAGCCCTGGCCCAGAGATTATGAAGAGTATTACTTGGGGGCTAAAGAGAAACTTGTGTTTCTTACTTTTACTTGTGTAATTTGCCCTCAGACTTGAAGAGTCTCTGGGGAGATGTAGAGCCTGTTTCCATAAGAAACAGGAATGACATCATGGAAAGACATTGCCCCAGATCCTCAGGGGTGAAATAAGGGAAGTCTTCACATATTAAGGAACAACCTGCATTCATACCTTTTTGACCATCTTTTCCATCACATCCTGGGACACCCTGGCATCCAGGAGGGCCTGGAAGGCCAGGGGGGCCTGGTGGCCCTGGCAGACCACCATCACCTGGCTCCCCTTTCAGAAGGTCAACACTCCCACAGGGTCCTGGGGGCCCAGGTGCTCCTAATCACAAGGATGAGACAAAAATACTCTTTCATTCAAAGACAAAGGTATACACTGGCTGCCCGAGCCTTTTTTAGGAACAGCCGTTTAGTGACTTCCAAGCAAGAGATATAGGCAATTGGGGCCTAAGAAAGCCAGTAGTACAGAAGTGAAATGAGCGTGTGTCCCACGAAGCCCAGGCTGAGAAATGGTGTGTAACGTGTTAGTACTGTCAGGCGAAGTGCACCTAAGCAAACCCTTCCTTTACAGCCGTTCTTTCTGAAGGGGTCACTTGGCGGCTTTGTGTTCATTATCATCTCACTGCCTTAAAAGGAAGATGAATGGATGGATAAAGGGATGAACAGAGGGGATATTTGAAAAAATATGTCACCAGCCAATGGGAAAGGAATTTTCACTCAATAAATCTATAGTCACATTTGGAAACACGTACCTATGTGTAGGAATGAGTTAACCCGAATTCTTCTCTCACTTAGCTGCTATACCTCTTAGAATATTTTTATTGCTTTCACATTTCTGCATGTATAATCCCACCTTTACTAAAGCCCAAAAGATTCCAAGGTGGAGGGTCTGTGTGTCAGCCAGCATGAACGTGCCATCTGCACTGAGCGAGTCATGGCACTGAGCTTATTCTCCTCCTGATTCCCAATCAGCTCTAGTCAGACTCCAGCTTTGTTAGCTTACACTAGCTTCCAAAATCTTGCCCTGCCAGAGTTCGTCCCTCAGAAACAGTGAGAGGAAAACACAAACAGTACTCTTGGAGGCCCTGTTTCTGGGTGTATGTGAGGCCGGCCTCCTGTCACTCTGGGCCAGTAGACAGATGCTGGAAACCAACAAGGGGTGTGAGTCCCTCTTATTAAGCACTTCTGAAGCATTCTGGGCAGTGTCAAGGTGCTGATGGGAAATGCTTTCTCGTATCAGATTTTGTGGCCCGGCACGGATGGTCTGAGAACTGACATGCAAGAGGAAAGGGGCCTCCTGCGGGGCCTGGATGTGCTTCTGAGAGCCCACCCCCTCCCCACGCTCCCACCGCCCGGGTCTTACTTGTCTCAGCCAAACTGATGGGGCTGCTTGGGCCCTCCTGTCTGCCGTTCTCTGGTCCTAGAACCTTACCTAGCTGACAGCATCTAACGAAGGTGGCACTGCCATCCTTTGCCAGGTTGCTCTCATACCTCTTGGGCCCTCAGGTCCAGGAGGTCCCCGGTCTCCAGGTGGACCAGGGTCAGGAATGTCACCCTTAGGAGCTCTTCCTGGGGCGCCTGCAGGGCCTGGGGGTCCCGGTCTCCCTGCATAAGCATAGGTTCACATATTAGCCACATTACACTTGGAGGTTTTGAATTAATTATTGAGAGAGAAATAAAGCTTGTTGCTTCTTACCTGGGGGGCCTGGGAAGCCTTTCTCTCCAAAAAGGCCCGGAGGAGAAATTCCTGGACTCCCAGGATCTCCTATCTCCCCTTTTAGACCAGGTGTTCCCACTGGGCCTGGTGGGCCCATTTCATGCAGACCTTAATGGGAAAAATAACAGCAATACTACACGTTCTTCTGCTTTTGCCCTGGTATCCTGCTTGAAAAGGAGCCACATCCCAGCAGAAAAGTGTCTGGCTCTGCAGAGACCAACCTCAGCCAGAAACCATGGTCTGAACGGCTGCCTATAATTTCTGGGCTACCATTTCTCTTACAACCCTGTCCATGGCTTGTAACTATGGGTTTAATTTTTCTTATGATAACTTCTTAGACTTAAAAATACAGTAGCTTGGTCCTACCACCAACCTTATGAGCTTCACAGTGGATCAAGCAAAAGCAAATGATATAGAATAATAAACAGCTCTAAATAAGCTGCTTTATAATTTGAGTGGAAAGTGACATTTAATGAGAACTATTGTGGTGTGGTTTCCCATTGAGAAGGAAAAAAAAAATCACTGGTTTCTCAGAAAAGATAAACATTTAATCAGACTGTTTGGAAGAGCCACAGATAATTCCAACATGAATAAATAGCGTGACGATTCCATCTCTCTCCACCATAGGTTCGTAGCTCACTGCGTGAGTCTACCTCTCCCCAACAGTCACTTAAATGCACATGTTGGTCTCCAGGTACTTTGGTTTTGTTATTTTTTTCTGAGAAAATCACACAACAGAAGTATATCATATCAACAGAAACAGCTAAACTATGGTTACTGAATATTAGCCTATCTCTGGTAACAAAAATAACAGCAAATACTTCAGACAATTTGTCTCAGCAGTGGCGGCAAAGGGATGCTAAAAGTACTAATTAGATACACGTGGTTGTACAAGCCTTTGCTACACGTAAAATAATGTTTTTAAAACCCAAACCATTGATTTGTTTCATAACATTTCGAAATTTGGGCCCGTTTGAGCAAATATGCAGAGTATTTTTAGTAAACAGTCTCAAGTAATACGAGCAATGGGTATGTAAACCAACTGCTCCTTCTCAAGGTTTACCTGAACACCCTTCAGACAAGCCACCATCAGCATCAGAAGTAGTTCTAATACTGCGTCTCCAGCCTAAGCTACTTTCCAGTCCCACACCCCACCTCATGAAGGGGAGGATCCCAGGGGAAGACCTTGTTTCATGTCATGGTCCACTGACCCAAGCCTGGTCCCCAGGGAATGGTTTTCATCTTACCTGAGGCACCTTTGGTTCCTTTCTCACCCTTCAAACCATGCAAACCATTCAGGCCAGGTAACCCAGCAGGACCTAGAACACACCACAGGTCTGTGACTCAGGGGCAGGACCAGCTGCCGATACCCACTGTGGTCATACTTATGGGCACCCCCCACTGGAGGGCAGGCCAAAGGGAAAGGCTGGGCTGGTAGCACATCTCACCATCTTGGGGGTCTTTATCAAGGTGTGGATCAGGCAGACGATTATTCATTTGATGGAGTTATTTTTACCAAACAGCTTAATACATAGTTTCTTTGGTTAAAAGTACCTCTGTTGAGTTATAAGCATATCATACCCAGATACAGTCTAGAACTACTGAATCCTGGTATAGGAAGTGACCATTGACTTGATGACAACAGATCGCTCTAGACAAGGAAAGAGATGGGATGGAACAAACTTCTGCCTTCTACCTCCAAGTCTCATCCGTCTGCCCCCACCACTGGGTCTGCAGACCCTTGTTCCTTCAGGATTTAGCCATGTAAACGTATTATGAAACCAGGACACCTGACTCTGTGGCATGCTGCCTGCCGTGTCCTTGCTCATGGATTTTAATCACTGGGCTGCTCTGGAGCAATAGGCCTGCAGGTCAAGTTGCGCTGTTTTGATTTCCCTGCAATAGTTCATTCAGAACCATTCTGATGCCTTTCTAGGGCAACCAAATGTATTTCAGAATACTCACTGAAGACCCCAGGCTCTGCAATTAGACACTGTCCTATTTACACCTGGGCCTTCTCTGAGAGCCTTCTGTTGGGCGTCTCTACCAGTCTTGCTCTCCTGAAGCTGTCACTGAGCACTTCCAGTGTGCAATGTTCCCAAAGGCTTTCCATCAGTAGACTTGACTGGTGTTTAACCTTCCCAAGTGAGCATGCTTTCCAATGAGAGTTTCCTAGCTGTGCGGCATAGAGTTCCAGGAGGGAGAGGAGGAGGGAAGGGCACGAAGGAAAGAAGATGGAGAAAAGGGGATGGCAAATACTTCGGAGCTTCTCCTGAGCGCTGAGCACAGCCAAGTGCCCTACCGCATGTCCTGAGCCATTGAGTGACTCAGAGAAACGAACATGGCCTTAGCACTTGGCCACCACTAATAAATTTCCTATTTTTTTTGGTGCATCTTCCATTTAAGGTGCTATTCTTTCTCATCCAGGACTCAGAGCTCCTCCCCACACAATCAGCCTTTTACTAGTTTAGGGTCAAATCTCTCAAATTTAGGACAGTGGTATCCTCAGCTCATGTTACTGACCCCCAAGGAAGTACCCCTTACCTCTCCCTGTGATACCTGCATCAGTCCCCTTGTCAACGCTGCCTGGGCCACTGTGTGACCCCTCTCTGGCCAGCTGTCTTCCCAACGCAAGGGTGAATCACAGTACAAGATCAGGTCCTTTCACAACCTTTCTAACTTCGCATTTCACATCTTCTGTGACGCATAGTAGGTGTTCAATAAATGCGTGTTGAATGAGCAAGTGAATGAGAAAATGTGGGATACCAAGGGTGAGGAGGTTGAACAGGTAGAGAAAAATCTATGTTTAAAAAGTGGACTACAGTTTCCACTTATGTGCCATGCCTTTGATAGATTTATAGACAAATGATTTAGAGAATTTAGAACAATCCATCTGGATAGAAATAATTTCAGTGCTGATCATTATCTGTGCAGGAAAGCAAGTACTGAGGAAGGGCACAGTTTGTTCTATTCGATTTATCATCAGCACTTAAAATAGATAGTTGTGGTTCTCTTTTGGATGCATTCAAATGAGCCATATTCGCTTGCACTGAAAAAAAGTGGGAATGTATATTTATTTTCCCTAAATCTCTGATGTCCTAATCACTTTCAACAGTTCTGGCTCAGTTTGTTTTCCAGTCCTCTTTCCTATTTTATAAGCCAATATTTCAAACTTGTACAAAAAGAACACAAGGGCCCTCTTCACCTGCCAAATCTGGATATTTATTGCAATCCATCTGAAATGATCATACATTTTTTGAGGCCACTTTGCTATTTCCATTTGTTTTGATCTCCAGCCTTAGCCACGAAGATTGATGGCTTGAGCAACCTGGCTGGGGTAGGTTGTCCCAGCCTCTGCCAATACTCATCGTCACATCAACACTCCCAGGCCTTGGGCTCACACAGCCCAGCCTCTGGCCAACCTTTTCTGACCCAAGGTTATCTTTATAAGCTACATCTGGGTAGGTTTTTAAGGGTAATTTTTTTCTTTTTATTGAAAGCTTTTAACCAATCCCATCTCTAAATCAGGAAGTTGTTCAGGCATGAAAGATGTACACTGCAGATGAGAGGCAATTAAGCTAACAAAGCACATTCCTGGGTAATGAGGAATTTGTATTCACCTCTCGGATGTCCTTCTAACAACCATGCCCTAACAGCGGTGCTGCCTCTCGGCCCTGTGCTCTCCCTCTCCATTCCAGCACACCTGTCCTCTACCTGCGCGAGGCAGCCCACTCTGTGAGTAAAGCCACACCCAGCTTGGATTTTTGTTCTATAGCCTGAAAGTTCTATACCCCAGGAGCCTTCCTCAGGTTTACACTCAGGTATAAACCAGGGTGTTCACTGCAGTCCTGTTTGCTTGGGACTTTGCTAGCTTTCACACTGGATATTGCACAGGCTAAGTTATTTCTTCTGGCCCAAGTAAGATGGGACAGATGACCAGCTAACGTTAAAGCAGATGGGGAAGAGAAACTCTCACGACTATAGGTAACAGTTGAAAAAGCTTAAAGCCTCTTACCAAAAAAAAAAAGCCTTAAAATAAGATTCAGGGTTTTTGATTTTGTTTGCTTTTGTAATGCAGCCAATACATGAGTGCCTAGTAAGGGCATAAAATACGATTTCCTAATGCAAACAGCTTCCACTCCCCAAAGCATGACAGGCAGGGATGGGACAACAGGAAGCGAGAGAGAAATAATCCTGACGGGACAGAATAAAAAAATTCCACCCGGCAGAGAGAGTGCTGTGAGGGGTGGGGCAGGAGGAGGGGAGGTGGTTGTAAAAAGAGAGAAGAACATAGCTCTAAGGTGAATGGCATTTCTTCCTGATAAGAGACATTCCAAAGAGCTTCTGCAAAGGGAAATGTTTCACTTGCCACTAGGCAAAACACTCAGTCCACATTCTTTACGGTGTTGTCATGCTATAGATAATTTTCTTTAGGGCTCTGTATTTCCAACCTTATATTCAGGCCCAACAAGGAACTGGCTGTTTGCCTTTCAAAGGGCCTACCTACATAAAAAGGGTAAATCCAGGACTCCAGCTACTTTTAGCCTGCGTTAAAGTTAACGTTTAAATCTGATTGAACACAAACTGGACACAAAATCCACACAGCCCTTTCTGACAGAGCAGGTGACTTTCAACTCTAAAGCCAGCAGCCGGTTTGTTCAAACGAGATCATCAGTCCCCTTGACCTATTTAGAACATACTTCGAATGTTTAGTTTCTCAGTTCAAAGTGTTTCTGCCGGAGTGTGGTTTGTTTTTATATCAGCATGACATGCCGCAGCAACGTATTCATACTGTAGATGCTTTCATCCTGAGGAATGCATTTCCCTGTTCTGCTTTGTGTAGGCCCATCTACGGCTGCGCTGTTTGCAGGGAAACAGTGTCACTACATGGTCATGAGGCACCACTGCAGTCGGGGCTGCACAGAGCGGGAGTGCAGAAGCTGTGTCCTCTCCCTCATCCGCTCTTCTTCATGAGCTCACTGTTTCATTGCACAGAATTGCAATGTGGTCACACATGATGAGTACTTTTGTTATGGGTCAAATCATTAGCTTTTACGTCTTTTATTTTTAATAATGTCACTGTGGAGTTATGTATTAAATGTAAAGTCATTCAAGGAAAAGAAGAATTGACAATAGTAACGAGCTTTATCATTTGGGTAAAACTGAGCATTTTTTTATGGCAAAAAGACACTTGAAAATGTGACTGTTTTACTAATCTAGGAGGGGGACAAATATGTGGGGATGCAATGGGAGTGGTTGATAACAGAAAGTGTTTGCTTTAAGTATTTCCTGACTTTTTACACACACACACACACACACACACACACACACACGCATACACTAAATGTCAGTGACTATCTTATGAGGGCTGTAGGGATTGCCATACACAGGAAATGGCCACAATTCCTAGGGAAACTTAAAAAAACAACAGAATGATCACTTTTGTTTGAAACCCTAAATTCATCACAAATGTCTAGACTTCACATTATTAAAAAGTCAGTAAAGATAGAGAATGGCACTGCACTATTTTGCCTCGAATACTGATTCTTCAAAATGAATGGCTTTTCTCTCCATATGTTGTATCACAGAATGTACACCACACCACAACACACTGAGAAACTGGAATTATTTGAAAGCTATCTCCTCACTGAAGAAGGGGGATGGGTGAAAAAACTAGAATTTGGGATGTTGAAAATAAAATGATTAATCTCACAAATGGTTTCCAACTCTTTTGAGTTTCATTTTACCAACATTTAAGATCTGCATAAATCTTGGAGCAGAAGGCAGATGGGAGAGAATAGAGAAACCAGGGAAGACAGCATGGTTACAAGGAAGGAAGCCTGAACTTTCAACTGCTGGTGTGGGCTTTCGATCTCATAGCTACTAACTCGGCTGTATATTCTTCTGTGTGTCCACTTACTTACTCATCCTGCCAACAAAAATATTTATAGGGTCTCTACCGGGTACCAAGTTGTTCCTTTTGCTTTTTAAAAATCATATTCTATTTGGTCAGACAGTCCTCTAGGCAAACAAAACTGATCCAGTGTAGGTGTTATGCTAGGTGTCTTGGTTACTTTTCTCTCATTGCTGAGACAAAATACCAAACACCCAAAATGAAGGAAAGGTTTATTTAGCTTACACTTTGTGGAGGTTTCAGTCTTTACTTGGCTGGTTCTGAGGCAGAGTGGCACATGGCAGAGGGCAAACTGTTCAAAGCAGCAGGGCACAGCAAAAACCAACCAGCCAGAAGGAGGAATGGCTACAAGCAGCCTCCTTTTCTCCCCTACATTGTAAACAGCCTACCCCCGCCCAGGGGGCGTGTACCTCTCACATAACCTCCATGCCCTGCTCTTCCACAGGCTCAGGATGTTTACAAAGCACCCTGGCTTCTTCCTGAATCACAGCTAACCTTTAAAGCTTCCCAAATTAACATAAACAACACCCCACAAGGGTAAGGGCATATCCTGTTTACCCCAAAATTTACAACTGCTGAGTTACTTAGTTAAACCTCTAGACTCCCCAAGTTGACACAATGTATCAACCATAACACTAGGGCAAAAGCTACCCATGGAGAAAGCACTTTTTCTAAAGTAGGAGAATACGGACTAGAGTTAAATATCATGGATGAGGGGGAGAGTGTGATAAATTTCTTAATAACAAGTATATCATATCATATATCATATCAGGTCATATTATGCTACCTTGTACCCATACTTATAACCAAAGGCCAAAAATTCAACCAGGAAAAATGTTTCTTTATCTAACAAAGATAATGCATACTAAACACTCATCCTCCATATCACTTCATTCTTTTCTCTTCCACTGATCCTAATTGCTAAAGGTACATTGATTATACCTATATTTTTAATGTCTGTCTGTCCTATTAGCCAGTGAGCACCATGAAGATTGAAATCATGTCTATTTCCCTCATATTCTGCACCTAGTCTCTGACACAGAATCTAGGATGGAATAGGAGTTTATCTATTTGTGGAGAAAATAAATAGATACACCTGAACATCACAAAAACCACTGTTGTAATGTCTCCAGCATGAGATGGAAATGCCACCTTCTGGACCTTCCCTGGGAGTGGGCAGGTCACAGCAGTCCCTACCTTGGGCCCTGGGGTGAGGAGGAGTAGGAAGATGTTTATGAGTCCTTGCAACACAGGCATGGCCAAGAGCTGAGTCACTCATGGGGTCAGGAAATGGGCTACAAACTGGGCTATTCATGGGGCTGGATCTGCCTGAATGGCCACAAGCCTTGGAACTTACCTTTGATTCCTGGAGGACCTGGCATCCCGGGACCCCCTGGCAGGCCTCGAGGCCCAGGCTCCCCCTTTTCTCCTGGATGGCCCTTCAGCCCAGGGATCCCTTGATCACCTGTGGACAGGAGTGAAGTTCCACAGATACGCGAGGATGCATAGTAACGGTTGCTGAAAAAGCCATCTATGTTCCTAGTATGTGGGTAACCGGGGACCTCATTTCACTATATTTTCTTCTTAAATTTCTTAACTCTAAGGAGAAAAGTACAATTCACTTCAGAAGGAAAAATACTAAACGATTAAAGTTGCCAATTAGGATGCTAAATTTTCTTTTACTTTTTTTCTTAATTGATAAGAAAGGGGTCAGTAAAACATTAGACTCGTAATGTGACATCTGCTTAGGTCTAAAGCAAGAAGAGAGAGGGGAGATCAGCACCACAGATGGAGAGTGGGATGGAGGGCTGGAAAAGCACTTTTGCTGTCAGACCACCTTTGTGACAGAAGCCATGTCAGCGCCTTTCAGGTGTGGTCTTCTCTACTCCCAGTAATTAGTGTAACCTGTGGGAGAGGACTAGCTTTACAGGTGAAACAAAGGGAAGCTTATGTGATCCGCCCACAGCGCAGGTCTGGAACTTTCAGAGCCCTGTCTCCACCTAGGCCTCGAGAAGACTGGCTTTGTGATGCAGGAAGAGATTTGTGAGTGCTCCAAAGTTTCCAAGGTACCTGAACAGCCTGGTGGCCCCCGGTAGCCAGGTGATCCTGGCCTTCCCGGTAGTCCTCTCAGCCCTTGAACTCCAGGCAAGCCCTGATCACCAGGGACTCCAGTATGTCCTAAAGAAGCAAAAGTGGAAATCTGAGTATTGCCATTTGAGATAGGAAACCTATGGGACAGACAACTTCAGCCCTTGTGATTCTTTAAATCTGTTGCCCTGGAAAGGAAGATAACATTAGGAAACTGGAAACAAATGTCCACCATGTACCACTGTAACACAAGTTTTCCATGTGCACACATGTGCAAATAATACCCACAATTGTACATTCTGAAAATCTAAATTAGTGTTGTATCCTAAGTAATTTTCTAAGTTTGTCTTAGTTTTCCCAGTTGTTACTTTCAAATAACTGGTTAATAGCTTGCTGTAATTTTAATTAAATTACTTAATCTACTCCTCTCCGATCATTCATTATTCAAGTTATTTCTCTTCGGTGTTATGCAAAGTTATATCTATATCTACCTATATCTTGTTGTTATTGTTATTTAGTATTTTGTTTATTGAGACAGGGTCTCACTTTGCAGTTCAGGCTGAACTCATTACGTAACCCAGGCTGGCCTCAAACTCATGGTGATGCTCCTGCTTCAGCCTCCTGAGTGCTGGGACTACAGGCAGGCACCACCATGCTTGGCTGATTTTTGTATATTTTTAATCGATATTTTTCACCTACTAAATTATTTCCCTAGAAAACAATTCTAGGAGTATAATCTTTAGGTAAATAATGTGATATTTTGGTTCTTTTAAACGCTGAAATATTTTAAAGTAAGTCACAGCCATTATAGAAGTTCATTCCTAAATACATTAGGAGGTAAACCTGAAGACTAAAAGCATTTTTTATGTAGCCAAAATAACATAGAAGCTAAAAATAATTAATAACAATCCCTAATTAATAACAATCCCTAATTAATAACAATCCCTAATTGCCATCTTATGCTTGTTCTGTACTTAAACCTCTCCCAGTGTCCCCATAATGCCCTTCAGAGTTGGTTTGTCTACACCAAGTTCATGCCAGAATCGCACATCACACCTTGTGGCTGTGTCTGAGAATGTTTTTAAAAAATCTGCCATAGGCCCTTCCTCATGAGAGTGGCATCCTGAGCAGAGTACAGCACAGCTCCGCTCCAGCCTTCCCGAGTAGACCACTCTGCACTTTTTGTTTTTGTGGTATGTGGGACTAAACCAAGGGCCTTTGCCCTGTGCTGCCCTTTATAATTCTGACACAGGATCTTGCTGAACTGTCAAACTGTCCGGGCTGGGCTGGAACTGGAGACCCTCAGCCTCGGCCTCGCAGAGAGCTAGGCTTACAAGCTGGGCCACCAAGCCCAGCTCCACTCGGTCCTTGGCTTGGGCTGCCTGTGGGTTGCAGCAAGGGAGTGAGTGAGTGAGTGACCCCGTTACACGCTGCCCTTGCCTCACCCTCGAGAGCAATCTGCGCCCGGAGTCCAAGTGTGTGCTCCTACCGTGGACTTTTCATTCACTGGCTTGTCTTCAGGCTAGTTGAGTAAGGATAAAATGGTACCTACAGGATAAAACAACAGTCTTTGCTGGAAATCAGTGGCTCTGTATCTACAAGCCCTTACTCACTAGAACGCGTGCAACAAGCCTCGGTCTGTATCTGTTTCCTGATCAAATCCAACATCTATTAGCCTCACTCTGTGCTATCTTAGTTATTCCCAGCAGTTTCCTGCGGTAGAAGTACAGCACCACCATCTGTGGCTCCAAAGGAGGTAACAGACGTTCGGAGACTTGTCTCCCAAATCTGTGGCCCCGTCAGCAGCAGCATCTCTGGGCCAGCCTGCACTGTCTTTCCTCTGGATTGAAGCGGGTGGGAGGAGAAGGCCAGCCCCACACTGTCAGCTACGATCCTGGGACGAGCCACGCAATCACACTTCTCGTCAGCCTCCTTCCAGTTCAGCACAGTTTTTTCCAGCCGGTGGAAAAAGCAGATGCACATAAACTTTGAGCTGCTGAAGGACATGTAATTGAAAAATGCTAAGCTGAAGCCGTGGCATATAAGAAAGGACACAATTTCAATGGTTATAACTGCAGGCCAGGTGATTAGGCCAACACCAATGTGCTGGAAAAGTTAGACTCTGCGTGAAATAACTCATACTTATGGTTTTTAACTTAAAATACTAGCTACCATCAAAGGCCCTCAGTTTGGACTAATTTGAGCTTGTAAAATTTTATATCTTCAAGGTTTACAATAAAAATACCAGCAAGTGTGGAAAAATCTCCTAATGTTTTCCTGACTTCATCAGGATGATGACTGTACTTTACATTTGTGTAGTAATTTTTAGTTTGCAAATTTATTTCAAGGTATTGCATCCGTTCCTCAAATCTTTTCTTTCATAAGGCCAATTTCTAGGAGAGAAAAACAGTGCACAAAGACAAGTGCCTTCCCCAAGACCATAAGCTCAGTAATGATGCAGGTTCACTTCCAACCAGTACGTTCTCATTTCTGAGACTTCTCTCTGGTATTTATTATGAACTCCCTTAATGCTGACCCCAAAACTATTTTCCTCGCTAACTGAGTATTTGAGTTCAACGTTTCATGATATTCTCTCAATACATGTATCCCCGTGAAAGGAAGTTTTTGCCACCATAGCAGCTTGTTTTTCTGCTAGACATCCATTTTTAACAGTTTCTTGTAAAACAACAAAGAAAATACAATTTCCCATAATAGTTCTGCTTATATATTCTTTCTGCCATGTGAAATTAAACATGGCTATTGCTGGAGGGAACTTTAAGGTAAACTATAAAATTATTAATAGGAAGTCTTTTAATTGATGAGATCTGCGTAAATACAAACTTCGTTTTTAACAGGACCACTGTCAGCTGAATGCTCTTGGCCCTAAGTGACTCAACCATCTTCTGTGGAAGGACATCCCTTCTATCCATGCAGCTTGCTACACTTGTCCAGTTACTGACTGTAGATAAATTCTCAGGAGTAGAATTCCAAGTCAGAAGGTGTGCATATTTTAAGTACTGATGAACGGTCCCCCAGGGACCAGAAAGGGAGTGCAAATTTGTATTTTTCAATATTGTCTGGCAGGTAAACAGGAGTACAAAATAGTATGACAAAACCTCCTCAGACACTTTTGCCCCCTAGGGGTGACGCTCAACATGTGGTCTTGAATGTGAGTGACTTCCCTTTCCCTGGGAAGTGTGCAGCATCGCAAAGCATCCCAGGGTGCTTCTGCTGGGGGACATCCTGTGGGGATGTCAGGAGTAAGAGGCAAGAACTCACTGGCACATCGAATTCCTTCTGAGGGAAGGAATCCACGTCAACTGCTAGTGAAAAACCAAATACTGTTACGAATGACTGGAATTTCTCGGTGCTGATGGAGTTCTACGTTGGGGCTGGTTTGATTTTTAGTAAAGTAGAGCAGATATGTGTCAGGTCGGCAAGCGTGGGCCTCGTTTGCATTCTTAGGCACTGCTCTCGGTGGGAGAGGAAGGCTGCCAGGAAGACCTGCAGCGACTCTAAGTGATGGCGCTGTCAAGGTAGCTCTCACCTTTACAAAACCGTAACATTTCAAGCAATTTTAACTGCCTGCAATATTCACTTTTGACTGTCGAAGTAGAGATGCTTGGAGGGGTGCGTGCTATCAGTGTCGCTGGTCATGGGAGCCATGATGGGGAAAAGATTGGGAACCCCTAACGTCTGACCCCGCTGTCCTTCTGGAAGGAGAGCACCAGGGCAGCTCTGCGCATAGTCTTTGTGATGTGTATCTCAGTAGGCAAACAGGAGAAAATACCAATACAATCACTGCCAGCTAGGTGCATATAGGCAATTGGCTTATGTTCTGAACTAGACTCCTTTTTTTGTTTTCATAAGCAAAACACGTAGCTATACCTTGACACCCAGGGCTACCAGGCTCACCCTTCGGACCAGGCGGAGCAAACTCACTGGCGGCGTCACCTTTGTTTCCTGCAAACGAAATAAAATACATGAAACATCACTTACAAAAGTGGAATTTGGTCTCATATACATAACTTAAAATTTTTGAATATTTGTATCTAGAAGCTATCTTCAAATATTCCAGCAGAGGATTAAAAAACAACATTGGTTTTTCCCCTACTAAGAACAAATGCAAATAGAGATACAAGATATGATTTAAACACTACACACACTCTCAATAATTTTATAGTCTGTAACAATCATGAGAAATGATAGATATTCATGTTTGCAGTTCTAAATTTTTCAAACTTAGTTTTATTTTAAAGGAAGCACTTGGCATTGAGTGAGTCTATATTATCTTTAGAAAAACATGCAGAAATTGTCACTGTTTCAGCTGCTGCAACCCATCTCACACTCACTTATAAAGAAGGTCAACTCAATGTCCTATTAAAAAAGTCACAAAACTATGCATTACTGAACACTTGACAAAAGACACATATTCAAAGGCGGCTATAGTCACTGACACCTGAGTCCCACAAAGCTTTTCAACAATGCTGTACGTGTTTCCAGGTCCAAAGATGGGAGCCAATGATAAGGAAAGGACTCAAAATGTGAGGGGGTAAAACAGCAGATGGTTTTATAAGAGAACCTGGGACATGAGAGTGATTTATCATCTGCCCACTAACACTGTCTCCTGAGAGGTCCTACTCATTCCTTAAGGAAATAAACACTCTTACTTGACCCGATGCACATTTATGCATTACCACTTGAAGGGTGGAAATCTGTCCATCCCAAGTCAGACAGTCTTTCTTTCAGAAGTTGAAATTTAAAAAATGAGAATTTGAGATCTTTGACTATGGGTGCAGAGACCATGACAATCATCATGAGTTGCTCTGAGGTACAACATGTTGGAAGACAATTCAAACACATCCAGAAGTACGCCAGAAAAATATTAAGGAGAGCATGAGAAAGCCGGTCGGTAGACAAGCAAAACACACTGGAGGACAGCAAGAAACCATGAGTTGCCTGAAGAGTAGGCTCATGCCCTGCAGGGCTGCGTCTCCTGTCTGTAGGCTCCAAGAGATCCCTTTTAATCCAGGTACCCTGAGGGCATATTAACCCCTTACAAAGGTGGCCCAATAGCAGTAGGAAGGAAAGGAGAACAAGTATCTTTAAAGTGTGAAAAGAGGCAGAGGGAGGACAATAATGAACTCATAAACATGGAAGAGAAGTGAGTTCTAACACTCAAGCTCTAAAATATCAAAATCAAATAGGAGAAAATCCCCCTTTATAATCACGCCTGAAAAGGTGATCTGGACTATTCCTGCTGAATACATAAGCATGTCTGTTTCTTAAGATACTTTTCTTATAGCAACTATCACATTTTATAGAGTGCCTCTCAAAAAGTATGTATCTTTAGTGGCAAGAGGATTTTAGGTGGTTTTTTAATTTATATTTTAAAGTTATTTATTTTGACTTGCATTAATGTTTAATTGCACATCAAAGTCATATATTCACAGATGGTGAGGTTAATGTTTAATAGACGAATCACTTTAAGATATCCAGATTTTTGCTTATTTCCTTATTTGTCTAGTTAAAAGGTTAATAAGACCATTGCTTTTCTCTAAGGGTATTTTTTACGTTGGGTAAATTTTCTGTTTCAGTTTCCCTGAAATCCCCATAAAGATAGAATGTCAAGCGTGTTTACAAGACAATATTGTTTTTGGTACAAGGTAAAAAATAGGGCCTATGGGGCCAAATTCAGCCTGCAGTTTATTTTGTAGATAAAACTTTATTGGGACATAGCCACGCCCCTTTGTTTACATGCTGTGTATGGCTGCTTTCATATCACAACAGTATAGTTGAGTAGTTCTAACCGAGACCATAAGTCCCACAAAGGTGAAATTTTGAAGAATTTTTTTAATGAAATTTTTGTCAAGTTCTGGGGTGGGGGGAAAATTGTTACCCCTTGGCTTAAGATAAAAATAATTCGATTATAAATCATGGCTGGCTTCAGAATTCCTAAGTAGATTCTTAATCTACTTAATCTATAGCTGTTGGAAGGGCACGGCTCTGGCCTTAACGAAGTCCTCAAAAGAGAGACTGGCTCCTACGAGACATAACGGTTCTAAGCCAAGGTGGACACTGCCCACTGATGTGGCTCCAGACTCCTTGCATCTGAGCTGTCATTACAGGAGCTGTGCCACTGTGTGCATGGCAGCTGGGAACCCGACGTAGGAAGGAAACCTGATGGGCTGCAGGTACGCCATCCCCTGCCTAGCACCCTTGGATCTGCCTGACAAAGGAGAGCCCTTTGGGTTTTAAGTGTTGTGTAGCAGATTCTTTTTTTTTTTTTTTTTTTTTTTTGGTACCTGGAATTGAACTCACCACCTTGCGCTTGCCAGGTGATGCCACTGATCTATATCCCTAGTCTGTTGTGGTAGACTCTTAAGTACCTTTTGAGTATTAATCACACAAAAGATGCTCACTTACAAGGTTAGAAACACCCAGGAGTATGAGTTTGACATATCTCTGCTGTTTTGCGAACCATACCTTTAGGTCCTTTTGTTCCATCAGTTCCTGAAAATCCAGGGGCACCTGGAGAACCTGGCTCACCCTGACAATTTAATGAAACAAAAGTAAGACCTCAATTGTGTTTCCAACTCAAATGACACATGCATGACACCATCCAATTATAATTTTCTGCAACCTATTTGGTTTTTTAATGGTACTTTTTCTTTTTAAGCAATGAATGGTGAAAAAAACTGGAAATGTATTGCAGGCACTCTACGGCACATGTCTAATTTGTTTGTTTTTGAGAAAAGTGTCCTAGTACAGTCTGAGCTGGCCACAGCTTCACCACCTTCCTGCCCGATTTTTCTAGTGCTGGGATTATAGGTATGTGCCACATACCTGGTTTATATGTGTCTAGTTTTTGGAAACTGATAAAATGCTTCTAGTATTACAGCTATCAATATCAACAGTAGCATTTCATCCTATAAACATGGCAAATAGTAGTTGTATTACATAAATTAAATTTTTATTTTGACTGGTTAATATTAAATAAAATATTATTAAAAGTCATTAAAAGTCATTAAACTTCATAAACTTTGGGAGGGGCTTGAGACAGGGTCTCACTGTGTTTTTCATGCTGGCCTTGACCTCACTATGCAGCCCAGGCTGGCCTTGAACTCATGGCTGCTTCGGTTTCCTGAGTGCTGGGTATAGAGGTATGCACCACCATTCCTGGCAGTTTTTCCAAAAGATGGACAGTGAATTACATTTCCAGAAGTAAGGCGTAGGCTGCTATATTTATTACACTGTTTGGCTTCTCCAGGGAAAGTTACTCCTGATTCTGAAGACCAACTATATTTCAAGCAAAGTCTATGATATCATCAGCCAGAGGGGAGGTTGAGAAACCAGAGTCCAGACGGGATTTCAGGGTAACCTTCTACTCCAGTAAACCAGCAGTCATGCAGCAAGTCTCTGTGGAGGTGCTTCAAGCCAGACTGGATCATGTGAGTTATGTGACTTGTGCATGTATGTTAGAGCACTGGTCACATCCTGACCTTCCCTGTGGTTCTCCTACCTTTCAAGAGCCAGGGAAAGGCTTGGGTCCAGCCTGGTAAATGATGACTCCTTGCAGAATCCTAAATCCAGGAAGGTTTTATTATTTGTCCTCTCATGGAGCCGCCCCTTACCTGGTCACCTGGAAATCCTGGGAAACCAATGATCCCTCTTAACCCAGGTGGACCTGGAGGCCCAGGGAGTCCAGGAAGCCCACGCTGCCCATTTCTGCCAGGTTCCCCTCTCTGAAATCCAGGTGGTCCATATCTTCCAGGGTCTCCTCTTCTCCCTTGTGTCCCAGGAGTTCCTTTGTCACCTGATGAGGGCAGAAGTATTTCAAACCTTTTGGCTAGAATCCTGGGCTAGGTGATAGTTATACTACAGGACTTAATGCTTTTAAAAGATGGAGCCAAAGGAGTTGGGAATCCTGGTGCCTGCCCTAAGCCACATCTTGAAGGTTTCTGGCTTCAGTGATCTCTCAGTCAAAGAAGCTGCCCAGGAACACACTAGCAGAGGAAAGAGGAAGCACATACGGACCTTTGTTCCAGCATGCTCATTCTCCAGTGAGAAAACACTCTACCCAGAAGAGGCAAAACACATTCCCTATAACCACTAGTTTAAGAAAAACGAAGGGCAAGAAACCAGGCCACATAAGGATTAAGCCTCATTTGGGAGAGAATACAAATCTGGTGGCCAAAATGCCTGCCATCTTACTTTTCTGAGGGCCAGCATCACAGCATGGGGACACCTGGATATTCCACACAAGGTTCAGAATCTGCATTTTAACAAAATCCCAGCTGATTCATATGCACACTGAGGTTTGAGAGACACTGGTGAGCCTTTGCACACCCTGAGCTGAACGGAGACACAGAATCAGGTGATCTGTGACCCACTGATACCACTGTTTGTAGCTGAACATCCAGAGAATGAGACAGGAGATCCTCACTCAGAAGGCCCAGGATCTGCTAACAATGGGGTTAGGGTTTGGGCCCTCCCTGCACAAGCCCTGGACCACCAGAGGTATCAGAGCAGGGGGTCCATGTTCTGCTAGCACCGCAGTTTGTGTCTGGGCTTTACTTGTACCCTGACTTCCTGGAGGTCACAGACACAGGCAGTCCATGATCACCTCCAGCGCGGCCCATATCTGGCTACTGTGCATGCCCTGAGCTGCCTGGAGACACAAAATCAGGTGGTCCATAAACTGTTGACCCTGCAATTTGTGTCTGGGTTCTGCCTATGCCCTGAACTGCCTGGGGACACGGACATTGATCATGGATTGTGCCACCAGTGCAGCCTGCTTCCGGGTCATACGTGTGCCCTGAGCTGCAAGAGGACACTGGATCAGATAGTCTTCGTCAGCTGATATCACAGTTTGTGTGAGACCTGGGAGAACTAGGTACACTTCACCATCTGCCAGAAGACCCCAGACAAAGCAGCACATCTCAGTGAACACTGAGGGACAGGACTGACCACCAGGAGAACTATGGCTACTAGTGACCTTTGCTGAGCTGCCAGAGAACAGGAAAACTGAGCGTTCTGCCTCCAACATCAAAATGACAAGACAAAGGGCTAAAATGCAATCTCAGAACTCCACCCCACTCAGAACAAGTCCAGGAGACAATGACATAGGAGAACTTGGTAAACACACACCTGAAATTGCTGAAATGATTGCAATGGAAATAAAGAAACAACTCCATCAGGCCATAGAAGAGATCAGATCAGAAATAAATCTCTCAGGCAAAAAATGAAATGACAATAATAATGAAAGAATGCTTAGTACATCTAGGGAAGAAATACATAAAAAAATAGATGAATATAGGCAATGGATGGAAACGTTACATGAGCAATACAGGAAAGAATTAGAATACATGAAACAGACTCAAAGAGATGTCCAGAAAATCAAAACTTCCATTGAATGCTTGCAAAACTGCTTGAAGGAAGCCAAGATAGAGTTTCAGATCTTGAAGACAGCATGACAGCTAGCAATTGTGAAAGGAATGATCTCTTAAAATCAACAAGGATCCAGGAAAAATCAGTTCAACAGGGGCCAGATGAGGCAAAAAGAAATAATGCCAGATTAGTAGGAGTCAATGAAACAGCAGGAGGCGACACAAATGATATAAAGAGTATTTGCAGAAAATTTCCCAAGCATGGAAACAGAACCTGAGATACAGTTGATGAGGCATATAGAACTCTTACTAGTCATAACCATAATAAAACTTCACCTAGACATATAATAATCAAGATCCCAGATCTCCAGCAAAAGAATAGAACATTAAAAGCTGCTAGAGAAAAGAAACAAATCACTTATAAAGGAAAGCCCATCAGAATCACAGCAGACCTCTGAACACAAACCATCCAGTCAAGAAGAGCTTGGAGTGAAGTATTACAGGTCCGAAGACAAAATAGCTTCCAACCAAGAATGATGTATCTTGCCAAACTATCCTTCAATTTTTATGGAGAAATAAAATATTTCCATGGCAAAGAGCAACTGAAGAACTTCATGAGTGCCAAATCATCCTTACAAAAAGTACTAAAAGACATTCTAGACAGAGAAGAAAATGACTGCAATTTCAAGAACAACAATGGAAAGGCGCCCTCAAGAAAAGCAAGCAAGCAAACAGATAAAAAAAAGTAAGTTACCAACAGCAAGTAAATAACATGACAATGATAAGCTAACACATATGGGTTATAATCATAAAGGTAAATGTCCTCAATTCACCAGTCAAAAGAAACAGACTGGCAGAGTGGATTAAGAAACAAAATCCAATGATATGCTGTATATAGGAAACACATTTAACTCAAAAGGAAATCCATAGACTGAAAGTCAAAGGATGGAAAACAATTCTCCATGCAACAGGAACGCAGAAAAAAGCAGGAGTAATTACTATGTTTCCAGACAATGTAAACTCCAAACAGAACAATCAAAAGAGATAAAGAAGGTCACTACATACTTGTTAGGGGAAAAGTGCAAGAGGATGAGATAACAATCATAAATATGTATGCACCAAATATCGGAGCACCAAACCACATAAGACAAATCTTAACAGACATGAAAACCTATATAATTAATAACACTATTGTAATGGGGACCTCAACACACTTTTAACACAAAGAGATAGGTCAACTGGACAAAAAACTCAGCAAAGAAATAACAGATCTGAACTAAATTTGTGAACAAATGGACTTAGTAGATGTATACAGTGTGTTGTACCCCACAGAATCAGAACACAAATTTTTCTCTGCTGCACATGGGACTTTCTCTAAAATAGACTACATTCTAGCCCATAGAGCATATCTACCTAAATGCAAAAGATTTGAAATTATCCCATGTATATTATCTGACCAGAGTGCAATGAAATTGGAAATTAATGACAAAAGGAACTCAAAAAACTCCATAAACACTTTGAAATTAAATGACAACCTCCTGAACAACCAATGAGTCACCGAAGAAATTAAAAAATACCTACAAACATATGAAAATGTAGATACAACCTACTGGAGTCTGTGGGATGCAATGAAAGCAGCCCTCAGAGGGAAGTTTACCATGGTAAACTCACACATAAGAAAAACAGAAAAAGAACAAATAAATAGCCTAATGCTGCACCTCAAACTTTTAGAAAAAGTAGAACAAATCAAGCCCAAAGCCCAAAGAAGAGAGGAGATTATAAAGATCAGGGCAGAAATTAATGCAATTGAGATGAAGAAAACCCTACACAAAATAAATGAAACAAAGAGTTGGTTCTTTGAAAGAATAAATAAAATTGATAAACCCCTAGCCAACCTTATCAAAAAAAGGAAATAACTCAAATTCATGCAATAAGGAATGAAAAGGATGAAATTACTACAGATTCTACAGAAATTCAGAAGATCAGTAATTCCTACTTTAAAAATCTTTACTCCTGGGGCTGGGGATATAGCTCAGTGGAATAAGCGCCTGCCTAGCAAGCGCAGGGTCCTGAGTTCGATCCCCAGTACCGCAAAAAAAAATCTTTACTCCCATAGGACAGAAAACTCAGAAGAAATGGACAGAATCCTAGATATGTACGAGTTACCAAGGTTGAGTCAAGAAGATATAAAAATCCTAAACAACCCAATATCAATTAATGAGATTGAAAATGTGATTAAAAACTTACCAACAAAGAAAATTCCAGGCCCTGAAGGATTCACAGCAGAATTTTACAAAAAATTCAGAGAAGATTTAATGCCAACACTCCTCGAACTCTTCAATGAAATTGAAAAGGAAGCAATTCTCTCTAACTCATTTTTGGAGTCAAGTATTATACTGATACCAAAACCAGAGAAAGACTCAACCCAGAAAGAGAACTACAGACTAATCTCCCTAATGAATACAGATTTAAAGATACTCAATAAAATAACTAGCAAATAGAATGCAGCAAATCATCAAGAAAATCATACACCACAACCAAGTCTGTTCCATTCCAAGAATGCAGGGATGGTTCAATATTCACAAATCAATTAATGTTATACACCATATCAATCGAGCCAAAGACAAAAACCATATGGTCATCTCAATAGATGAGGAAAAAGCTTCCAACATGCATTCATGATAAAAACTTTTGTACAAAAGATAGGAATAGATGGTCTTTACCTCAACCTGATCAAAGTCATATGACAAACCAACAGCCAACATCATACTAAATGGACAAAAACTGAAAGCTTTTACTTTAAAATCAGGAACAAGAAAAGGATGTCTGCTGTCACCACTCCTGTTCAACATAGTTCTGGAAGCATTAGCCAGAGCAATTAGACAAGAGAGAGAAATTAAAGGAACAAGGATAGGAAAGGAAGAAGTAAAACTATCACTATTTGCAGATGACATGATAATTTATATGGAAGACTCCAAAAACTCCACAAGAAGACTCTTTGAATTAATTGACAAATTCAGTAGTGTAGCTGGATACAAAGTCAACATTCAAAACTCAATAGCATTCCTGTACACAAACAACAAACAGACTGAGAGAGAAATTAAGGAAACCAAACCTTTCATAATAGCACCCAAGAAACTGAAATATTTAGGAATCAATCTCACAAAAGAAGTAAAAGATCTATTCAATGAAAACTACAGTATTCTAAAAAAAGAGACCAAAGCGGATTTCAATAAATGGAAAAATATTCCTTGCTCATGGATAGAAAGAACCAGCATTGTTGAAAATGGCAAAACTGTTGTACAGATTCAATGCAATTCCCATTAAACTACCATTAGCATACCTCGCAGATCTAGAGAAAACATTCCTTAAATTCATCTGGAACCAGAAGAGACCCACAATAGCAAAAGCAATCCTGGGCAACAAGGACAAGTCAGTGGAATCACAACCCCTGACCTGAAATTATACTACAAAGCTACTGTAATAAAATCAACGTGGTACTGGCTAAAAAACAGACCAGAAGATCAATGGAACAGATTGGAAGACACAGAGACAACCACAAACACACTCAGCCACCTTATCTTTGATAAAGGGGCCAAACAAACTCACTGGAAGAATGACACCCTCTTTAATAAATGGTGCTGGAAAAATTGGTTTGCCACCTGCTAAAGACTGAAAATAGATCCAAGTCTATCACCATGCACAAAACTCAAGTCAAAATGGTCACAGATCTCAATATTAAAACAGAAACACTAAATCTATTGGAAAAGAAAGTAGGTAAAAACCTTGAAGACATAGGGGTAAGGCAGAGAGTTCATGAAGAAAAACCAAATTACCCAGGAAATACTTCAAAGAATCAACAACTGGGATCTCATCCTACTGAAAAGTTTCTGCACATCTAAAGAAATCACCAGCAGAGTAAAAAGAAAACCCACAAATTGGGAAAACATTTTAGCTGACTGTCCCTTGGGCAAAGGTCTTCTATCTAGAACACATAAAGAATTAAATAACATCAGCCCCTCCAAATGCAAAGACCCAATCCAAAAATGGGCAGATGAGATGAATACACATTTCTCAGATAAAGAAATACAAACAGCAAATAAGTACATGAAAAAATGTTCAACATCATTAGTCATTTTAGAAATGCAAATTAAAACAACATTGAGATTTCACCTCATCCCAGTAAGAATGGCTATCATTAAGAAATCAGCCAATAACAAATTCTGGGAAGCCTGTGGACAAATAGGAACTCTTCTCCATTGCTGGTGGGAATGCAGACTGTTGAACCCACTGTGGAAATTAGTTTGGAAATTCCTCAGCAAACTAGGTCTAGAGGTCCCTTTCAACCCAGCTATTCCCCTTCTGGGTATTTTCCCAGAAGATCTGAAAACATCATATCACAGTGATATATGCAGCACCCATGTTCATAGCAGCACAATTTGTAATTGCCAAATTATGGAAGGAACCCAAATGTCCATCCACTGAGGACTGGATAAAAAAATTTTAGTACTTTCCTATAATGGAATATTCCTCAGCTATAAAGAAAGATAAACTTGCGGTTTTTATAGGTCACAACTACAGACCATACTCATAAGTGAAATAAATCAGACCTGCAAATATAAGCAATGTATTGTCTCACTAATGTAAGAACCTGAAAGAGTGAATAAAAACTAGGAGGTTTGATAGGCATTGTGAAATGACAGGAAAATGCTCAAAAGTAAAGGGCAACTGGGGTGTGGAAAAGGAGAAGAGAAAGAGGGGAAATTGTGTATGTACGTATATACAGGACAGCTAAGAGTTGTATTACTGTCTTCTATTGCTTTACTTAAAGGAACAGTTAATAGTTACTTGTTTGATCATTATTGCATGTCTCTATTTGTTTTCCTAAGAAACCACTTTGAAGCTATCAATGAGTAATTCAACAACCATTGATATTTTCTTCTATTTTGTCTGTTACTCTCTATTGCTTGTATTGTTCTTATGCTATTTTGTAAATAGATATCTGTTTGTTAATATATTTTCCTTCTTTTATTTTTAAATACATTTTTTAAAAAAAGAAAGACACTGGTCAGAATCACAGTCAATATGGTACTGATTTTAATACTAGCCACCCAACACTGAGGTACTTTAAACTTGAACCAGTATTGAATGTATATCTCAGGTTGATTCTAGTGTAGTTTACCCAAATATATAAATACATGTGAACTTCAGCTAAATTTTAGCATGAAAAAGCAAAAGGCAAGTGTACCCCCTCCTTATCCTTGCATAATTACACCTATGAAATGAGCTCTGCTAATCTGCATGTTGGTGGAACAGTTGCCAAATACACATGCTTGCTTGAAGGATCTGTAAAGACAGCGATGCACTTGATAAGGTTAAAAAGCTTAAGTATTTACCTCTCTCTCCTAGGAACCCACCATCTCCAGGAGGCCCAGGTTCCCCACTGTCCCCTCTCTTGGAAATGACAGCCATTTCTCCCTCATCTCCAGGAAGTCCTCTGGCTCCTGTGGATATTAATTATGAGAGAGAAGAATGCACACACCACACATACACACAACTCATTGTTACCACAGTGGCTTCTAGTTTACAAATTCCCACTGAAGTCACCAAACTGTGTTTATGTTGGCAGATCTAGATCACCTGGTGTCAACATGGCTGACCCCCGTCTTTCATGTTCTCATCCCCTCCTGCCCTCGGGTGTTGTGAGTGTTTGCTAAATTTAACCAAGTAGGACTCAAGAATGTTCAGTGAGTTAAGACAGATTTGAAAAGTCCTGGTCCATAAATGTGTCCATCTGTCCTGCAAAATCTGCACTTTACATCTCCTATTTTTAATTCAATTCCTTCCCTTTCTCACCACGCTTTGTTAATTTCCTTATAAGAACAGACCTGTGTCTCAATGGGGGTCTCCATGGAGAGGTTTCCCGACATAGGAAAGGGGCACCATGGTTCCACCTATTTTGTGAACACTGTCCAGCTGCAGCAGTGTGCTGGAGGGCGCTGGAGTTCCAGTGTGGTGAAACCTAATTATTAATGATTGGAGAATTTTGTGAGCCACTAGTTAACTTGTCGGTAGTTAAATCAGCCATGATGAGAGTTTTTATGCCAAGTGAAAGGACTTAACCAGCACAGTCAGCGAATGGTGCAAACCGGCATTTTTTAAACATTCAGAGGACTAGTTTAGGGCCGTATCATTGGAGTTAATCCATTTTTAAATTTTTAGTGAGATAATTGCAGAGTAGCAGAATAATGCAGCAAACACCACTTATCGAAGGTGGCAAAGTGAGCTCTGATTCCTTGATGCTATGTAAATAATTTACAGACTAATAAAACACAAAATAATAAGAGAATCAATCAACTCAGAAGAAAAGATAATTTGCATTAAATATGAGGCTATTTGCCCAAACAGCTGTAAGAGCAAAAGCCTTGTTTCTTAAAACTATCAAACATTCCTCTCAATGCAGGAAATACACAGTTTACTCACCGCAGCCTTCGGGGTAAGAGGTAAAAGCTAACACTTAACAAGAATGCACAGAATATCTACATCGGTGGTCTCAAAACTATTTTTTATAGTAGTGAAAATTTATTTTTAAATGAAGCTTAGGAGCAGCTCACCTCCTGGCCCAGATAAAAGAGGTCTCATTCTGATTCAGAAATCTTCAAACTTCAGCCCACACACCACGTCCAGAGCTACCAGATTCTGAGAGCTTATACTGAGAGCTGTGAATGCATTCTACTCTTCTGCACAGTTGAAGGAAACTCAAAACGTAAAACACAAAACACTTTGTGCAAAGTATGCACATTTGTGAAACTGACATGGACTTAAGCATTTATAAATGCAATTTTATTGGGAAAATTTGTTTTCTTTTTTATGGTACTGGGGATTGAACCCAGAGCTTTGCACTGAGCTCCATCCTCAGCCGTTTTTAAATTTTTTTATTTAGAGACAGAGTCTCATTAGGTTGCTAAGTTGCCCAGGCTGGACTCATACATGTGATCCTCCTGTCTCAGCCTCCCAGAGGGCTGGGATTACAGGTGGACACCACAGAAGAGGTTCGGATCAAACACCATAAACAAACGTGTGCTGCCTTGCTGGGTTGTAAATGTGCTCACCTTTGGCACCTTGTGCTCCTGGGTGCCCCCGAAGGCCAGGCCAGCCCTTTTCTCCGGTTTCTCCCTTTTTGCCAGGTCGGCCCTGTGGGCCGGGCATTCCTCTCTCTCCAGGAAAGCCTGGGAAGCCAGGCAGCCCCTGGGGTCCTGACAAAATGAGAGCAGGAGTTTTTGGAAAACCATTTCAAAGCCTGGTGTGAATCTTACATCTGTGTCCTTGTAGTCCACTGGGAAATGCAAGCTCACACCTCACTCTGGGTTTGCACAGAGAGTAAACAGAAGTTGTCAAGCTCACCCCCGACAGCCATGCTGTCTCACTCTTTCCTGCCCTACAGACCTAATGGGGAGGCCTGGTGTTTCTGGGTGCTGCTCCCATACGGTTTAGGGGCCCAGAGGATGGGATGAGGGTGACGGGTTACCAGCGTGCAGTGCTTTAGCCCTGACCCCGGGATCTTCCCGGTCCTGCCTGGTTCTCTTTAATTCAAGGCTTGTGGTTCGGGTGGAGCCAACACTTCCAGCCCCCTTCTTCCACTGACCTACACCCATCCCTTCTGCCACTGAAAATAACAGCACAGGTCAGAAGGAAGGTGGCATCCTTAAGGGAAGGACAAAGGTGAGCTAATAGAACAGTAAGTTCTACTAGTATGACTGTACACAGCCAGCTGAACCTGACTATGGATTTCAAGTTTATAGGCTAACAAGAAATGAAGGAAAAATGCTACTTACCCTTTGGACCTGGACTACCAGGTAGCCCATCTACCCCAAAGGGCCCTGGGATTCCTGAAGATCCTGGGGCTCCATCTGCCCCCGGCAGCCCTGGGAGTCCAGGGTGGCCCTTCATTCCAGCCGGTCCAGGAGACCCCACGTCTCCTTGCTGTCCTTTCCTACCTGGGGCACCTGAGACAAAGCAGTGACAGTGAGGTACGAAAGCTGAAAGGTACTGGCCTCCCACCCAAGTGGGAAAAGAAGCTCAAATCCTGTGTCTAGGACCCATTAAACCAAAACAGTATTGGCTAAAATAACAGTAGCAACTTTACATCTGTCTAGGAATATATTGTCCCGGATGCTCTAAAAAGAAGGGCAGATCATTTGAATAAATATCTCCCAGTAGAGATGCATGAAGATTATAGAGATATTTTTAATGGAAAATAGGAGTAAAGAACAAAAATTTTTATTTGCATTTAGGCCTACAGGGGAAAAACTAATAGGAGGAAACTGCAGGCACAGCTGGAAGCTCTGTCCACACGAAGTTCACTCAGGCTGTTACCTGGGAGGGGAAAAGCGTAAAACTCACAGCAGCAGCGGCAGGCATCACTAGTGCTAAAATGAGGCAGTCGTGGCAAGTTTTGTCCTTGTCTTGATTTTGGAAGTGGGCATAGTCTTGCACTTGGATAAGAGAATAGCGACCTCAATAACAGAATGAACAATCTGTATAATGAAGTGAAGATCGTACTGGAAGAAGCCAGGGCTAAGGTCTGTGTGTGTCTCCCCAAAGTCTGTACATTGAAATGTAACCGTGTGAGAGTGGGAAGACTATAGTGTTGAGAAGGAAATGAGCGTGCTCACCGGCTGATGAGCATAGGGCCTTCCTGAATGCTGTGACCTTATGAAAGAGATGTGAGGGAATTGTGCACGGCTCTGCCACGGAAGGACATAAAGGTTCCACACACACAGGCACCGCCTGGCGCCTTGATCTTGGACTTCCCAGCCTCTGGAGCTGTGAGCAACAAATCTGCTATTTGTAAATGACCAAACTGGAGGTATATTGTTACAGCAGCCCAAATGGACTCAAACAGCCCCTTAGCACCTTGTGCTGAAGAACACGCCTTTGCAGGTCACTCTTTGGTGCCTGGCTCGCAGTGTCAAGATGCTGTTTCTCTCCCTGGGCTATTTCTCAATTGTGTTTGCAGTAAGCGACCTTGACAGAGGACACAGCTCTTTCTCCAGTACGTAGAACAGGTTTGCTTGCAGGCTGCCCTAAAGCATTGATTCCAGGATTCAGCAGCCCCCTCGTACAATGCAGCCCAGGTTGTGTGCAGCAGGTAGTTGGCCCCACTTAGCATGCTCCCGTGGGACTTGGGTGGCATGGGATAATGGCACAAACCAACATGAGACTCACCAGTAATAAGCTCTTTGTCTCTGACTTGGGACTCAGGCTTTTGCCAAATTCCATACAAGGCCAAAATACAAGTGTATTTGGAAGTAGCGTAAACCTTAGACCCTTCAGGCTCCTGACACTTACCTAGATTACCTGGAGCCCCAGGGGGTCCTGGTTGGCCTGGGATCCCTGCAGCACCTCCTTCACAGGAATGGCCCGGTGGCCCTGGGATGCCTGGAAACCCAGCACTTCCCTCTCTGCCTTTGGGACCTTGAAGGCCTGGCAACCCAGGAATGCCAGCTGTCCCTGTAATGATACAGCGCATCTATGACATTCACAGCTTAAAACCACATAGATGGCCCATAACAAAATGTGCATGCCTTAGTAACAGAAGGATACATTTTGATCCTGAGCCAAGGCTCAAATGAACTAACTTTATCAATGGATGGATTTTCTTATCATAGATACAGTGAGCTCCAAAGGAATACAAAACTCATGCATTGCTAAATAAGTTGCTTGATAAAGTTATGTGGATGACAAAGAAGTTACTTATGCAAATAAGAAACCAGGCAGTTCTTCCTGTTTCTAATTAACCCCTACCTCTGCAGCAGGCTTTACACCAAATCACTATCATACAAATCCATTTTGCGCTGTGTGAATTTGCATTTTGTAAGAGATTTTATCACTTGTACTCACAAATCTCTATCTATTGGAAACACGGTGTCATAAACTTCAGGAAGTAAATCCAGTGTAATTTCACACCCTGACCTAATAATCTATTTTATTTTTGTTTTCACTGAATTTTGGTTCACTGGTTTACATCTTAAAAATAGCAACCACAATGCACTGTTATGGGATTATTTTACAACACCTATCAGTTTACACGTGTTTTCTACTAGTTGTAATCTTTACAAATGTGATTTTAATTGCTAACGAAAGTGCTATTCTTTTGTGTACATATGTTTCTTAATTCTGTTGTGTTCCAAGCCATCCTACTCGAGGATACCAAAGCCAAGTACTCAAGTCCCCTGCATAAAAAGAAGTGGTACTTGCATGTAACCAGCACCAATCCTTTTGTATAAACCATATGTCTCTATTACTTATAATACAATGTAAATGCTAGGTTAATAATCAACACCTTGTATTGTTCAGGGGATAATGTCAAGAAAGCTATCTGCAGATGTTCATTGCAGATGAAGGCCTTTTTCTGAATATTTCTGATTCATGGTTGGTTGATTCTGAGGATGCAGAATCCGCTGATGCAGGGAGCTGAGGTGTAATGTGTTGCAGCAGGTGCCTAATGAAGAGCGGCCCGCCCGCTGTTAGGAAAGAGACAGGCTAGCCTCTGGCCTGCGAGCCACACTTTGATCACCAGCACCCAAAGCACTCACTAAAGTTCACACAGCTGGGCACGATCCAGGATTCCTAAGACTGGGGGCCCCAATGATAATTTTAATGGCATCCCAGTTTATTCTTACGTACATTAAAATCTGAAAAATACCCCTGTGCATTCAAAATCAGTGCCCAGGTCATCTTTCTACCTTGAGTTTCACTGCTGTACCTGTTACCTCAAGTGGAGCAGAAGTCTCTCCACCCTGTCCATAGATAGCTTGCCTGCCGGCATTCAGCTGTACTCAGTCGCTCTGCACCCTAACTCGCACTGTTCTGACCTCTGGGTTGCTCTTCCTTGTATAGTCCGCCCTGCACCTTCAGCCTGGCATTGGCAGTGGACAGGTTACACAGCCCCTACTGTTGGTGTGTGGGGAGCTGATGCAATGCCCTGAGCTCTTCCAGTGTTGCCATACTGAACTGAGCTGGCACTGCCACAGTGAGATACCTTGTATTTGAAAACCACCAATAAAATGCAAAGGCAACTCTGGAGGATGCTATTTGAAATGTAGTCAGTGGCTGTATATGAGTGAAGGTGCTCAGGAGAAACATGTAACACTCTAGCTGCCTACAGCAAGGTAGCAGAGCCCTCATACCTTCTGGCCCAGGGCATCCGGGATCACCTTTGGGTCCCTTTATCCCTGGCACTCCTGGAGCACCCCGATTTCCAGGGGGTCCTGGGTGACCAAGTGCAGGGTCTCCTGGGATTCCTTTCTGACCATTCATTCCGTGTGACCCAGGGGGTCCTGGGGGCCCAACAGGGGAGGACCCGTTTTCACCTTTAAAACCTGGATCTCCTATGTCACCACGAAAACCTATTTAACAACAACAAAAAGATTTAGTACAAGTGCAGAATCAGTACATAAAGCACTGCTACTTTGATAAAAACACATTTCTAATACATTCAGGAGTATGTACGTATGATCTGAGATGCTTAGCAGGTAATGTTGTTTTGACCATTTTGGCCACTAAAGTAGGAGGACAAATCATAACTTTGTGTTTCCAATACACCAGTGGAATTTCTCCAATTGTGGTCTCCATCTGACAAATATTCCACTTGAACAGAGCTGTTCAACCACATGAGAAACTACTAACAGGCCATTACACATGCTCCAAGATGGAAGGAGCCTTGATAGAAGATTATCACCTACAAGTCACCACAACACAGCTAAGGGTCACCTGTACCAGGAAAAGCCATTTGCCTGCTCCCTTCAGCTTGGCATTGGCAGCCAGCAGGTTACACAGACTCTGCTTTTGGTGTTTCGGGAGCTAACATATTATTATCCTGAGCACAAAGCATGGAGACACCAGTGTTGCCCTATTAAACTGAGCTGGCAGAGCCATAGTGAGATATTTTGCATTTGAAAACCATCAATAAAATGTAAAGGCAGTGAGGAGTGGGGGGATTCAAGTTACTTGAAATGTGAACAGTGCCTCTCTGTGAACACAGGCACTGGTCCCTGGGCCATTTCCTTGAAGCTGTTCATTTTCAGAAATGATTAGAAGTTTCTGATAGACATTTCCTAAGTGGGAAAATATTTACCAGGTGGGCCTGGTACTCCTGCTATTCCTGGTTGGCCTGGTTGGCCTTTCGGTCCATCCGAACACCTCGGCCCAGGAGCACCCCGCGGGCCTGGAAGTCCCTTCCGACCTAGACAATAGCAAAACACAGATTCAATAAAATGCAAGTCAAATGGGAACAAAATGAGGTTTTTAAAAGGTCTCTGTGAGTGAAGTCTCTTTTGGAGCATTCCCATTTTCTGAAAGTAAAGGTGCTGCCTACCCTGGTTTATAAAAACATTTGATGAGCCATATGCTCTGAGTGTTTTGCTAAGATACTTTCTCCTTAACAGGATCTCCCTGAAAGCCTTTGGCATGTACACCACTATTCAGATGAACTTTTGTTATCTTCCCACACTGGGTCTCAGACACAAATCTGCAGGCTGGGTCTGTCCTTGTGGGAGAGCAGGTGGTAGCCAGAGTCTAGCTGGATGAGAAAGCCAAGTCTATTTCCCTGACCTCACAGCATTTGTCTTTATGCGCAGTATGGACAAAAATGCCTGCAAAAGGAACTGAGATCTTAAGCCTTTTATTCCTTCCTAGGACTTAACTAAAATAATTTCCTAATTTTGGACTTTGAACAAGGAATAACTGCCAACTTGAAGTGTGAATGTTGACTTCTTTTGAAGCCCAAATTACTAGAAGCAATCACATTTTTTTTAATCCATCTATGATCAAGGTATTGTTAATAGTGAAAATGAATGTAAATCAACCACTAGTCTTGTTTTTGTTTTTCTGGTTTTTTGAGACAGGGTTTCACTATGTAGTTCAGGCTGGCCTTGAATTCACTGCAATCTTCTTGCCTCCGCTTCCTGAGTGCTGGGATTATGGCCATGTGCCACCATGCCTGGCAATGACTAGTTCTTCGCTCCCCTGGTGTAGAATTATGCTTAAACACTCTCACCACTGCCTGTGCCTGCTGGAGTACACATTTCTTGCCCTTTGACCCATGGCTTGATCATGTGACTTGCTTTGGCTAATAGGGTATTGATGGCCATTTGCAGTCCAAGGTCTAAAGTCAGTCTCTGAGGCTGGGCCTGTCCCCTTGAATTTTTGCAATCATATGAGAAGGGTAGCCCCCAGTAGGATGTGTGTTGCAGACCTGAACTGAATCTGGTGCCAAGAATAAATCTAGGAGACAGCACCTTAGACCAGCTGAACTCTGCCAACTAGCAGATCCATACAGACAAATAAAGGCTTGCTGTCGCGGGCCACTGAGATTTGGAGGCTATTGTGTAACATTATTGTGCTGAGAGCAGATGGTTAGCCAGGTCATCAAGAGTTGATTGTTATTCAACATTAAAATAAATTGTGGACTTGTTTAATATGAGAAAAATCACCTTCAATAATCATACTAACACTTAAAGGGCCAATAGTAAGTATACTATGAAGAAATCAGAAGGAATTACGAAAAGATCCTGATATACATTTGGGCTTAATTCAGTTAAAAAAATGTAGCTGACTCCAGTGAAGCAGTGGCATAAGAGCACAATCAGGGATGCAGACACGTAGGTGGGTTCTGAGGGGCTGTAGCTCAGGGTGAAGGCCTGAGTATCCCCCGTTGAGTACTTCTCCTTTTGAGACTTATTTTAAGCTACTAAGTTGCTCTAGTTGGGTTTAAACTTGAGAACTTGCTGCCTCAGGCTCCCAAGGTGCTACGATTGCGGGCCTGTGTAACTGTGTCTGGCCATATGGATCTTTTTCAGAAAATTCTGGTCAGAGGTTGGTCCTCTTAAAATGTGGCATGGACAGAAATTTATAATCCATCTTGGGCAAGAGAAATAAATAATATCTACATACAAAAGAAAGAAGTTATCCATGATTGCAGATGACATGTTTGCATATACAGGAAAACCTAAATACTTCATCAAAAAATGGTAAAACTTAAAACCAATTCAATAAAGTTACATGATACAAAATCAGCATAGAAAAACTAACATTTTCAGGATAATTGTACTACTGATTTCTACTGGTTTGTTGAAAGGAACAGTTAATGCTTAAGTGTTTTATTGATCTTGCATGCCTATGTCTGGTGATCTGAGCAACTACTTTGAAGATAATAATATGTAATCTAACAACTATTGTGAATTTCCTATCACCTTGTTTTGGAATTCTGTATCATTTTCATTGTTTTTTGCTATTTTTGTTTTTGACTTTGTGGAGGTTCATGCTTTGTTTTGTTTTTGTTTTATTTCTCTTTAAAATAAAAATTTTTAAATGTAAAAAAAAAGAAACATAATCCATTACTGAGTGGGCACTTCTTACTCTTAGGAGATGGAAGAGAAAGATGATACATCTTCAAAACTCTCAAAAGGGGGCTGGAGATATAGCTCAGTGAAATAAGCACCTGCCTGGCAAGCACAAGCTCCTGAGTTCAATCCCCAGTACCGCAAAAAAAAAAAAAATTCTCAAAAGCTAGGCATTTAGCTAATATACCACAAAAACCAAGGTAAATTTTGTTGCAAAAATATCTGAAAAGCTTATCTGTACCACACTCAAAGCATCCACCATAATCATTACAAATGCCTCCCCAGTTCCCTAGTCCTTCAAAGCCTGATAATAATTCTAGAAAAACCCTAACTAGTTGTCAGACTTTGCTATGGGGTCAGCTGTTGTTGATTTTATACGCAGATGTCCTCCTGACTGGATTGTAGGGATTTGCTGCAGCTGATTTGCTGTTGGGAGGTGGGCTTGGACAGAAAAGGCGGGTCACTGGAGAGGGGCCCACGAAGGTCACATTGCCCTTCTGGGCTCCTCCCTGAACTCTGCTTCCCTTCTGCCACGCAGCAAGCAGCTCTTCTCTGCCACGTCCCTGCCCTGCCTCCTGCCTCAGAGCCAGCCAATCATGCAAGGGCTGAGTCTGCTGAAACAGGAGGCAAATAAACTCTGTTCCTTCACATTGTTAGTGTCTGGTATTGTGTCTCCGCATCCAGAAAGTGACTACAACATCCGCCTTGCCAGGTATTTTATCTGGGAAGCGTATGAGACAGTGACTTCTCAGTGACAATACCTGGAGGTCCATCAAAGCCTGGAGGGCCTGGCCTCCCGGGGTAGGTGACATTACAAGGAATGGTGTCACCTAGAATGCAAAAAAAAGAGTGGCATTTCATCAGTTATTGCCCTTGAGTGATAGCAAGTGTGAGTCTCAATGACAAATCATTCAAGATATTTTTCTATGTGGTATATCTAGAATTCAAAGGAGCGCAAGCCTCCCAAGTACCATTAGATCATTTAAACTGCTTTTATATCAAATTTCTAAGTCCATTCTGAAATCTGAATTTCAACTCAGCAAAATTACAAATGTAATGGAGATAAGACAAATATTGATTCTAAGAAGTATCCATTCCAATAGCCTAGGAAAAATAATGTATCTAGAAGCCCATGTATATATGACACCATGGAATCAGAAGCTTCGATAGGTGGTGAGATAGCAAAGGTCCAACACTGAGTTCAGAAGATCTGGCTCCAAGTTTGCACCATGGGAAATTGTACAAATGAACAGACTAGGCCAGGTATTAACAGCAGCCACCATTTATTGAGGACCTGCCCTGGGTCACGTGCCTCAAACACATTATCTCTTATTTTTCTAACAACTGTGCAATGTAATTCTTCTCACTCTCATTTTAATTGGTCCTCTGAGTTGCCATGTCCTATTAAAATTTAAGGCTTCACTTTCAGAATAGAGATAATATCACATAACTTATTACTTTATAACCTTTCAAATAAAAGTACGAGCTGAATTTAGAAATGATGTTACACTTTCCTGTGTTCTAGAACATGAATTCACACACAAATACAAAGGTATTTGCCAATACAAGTTGTCAGAGCAAGAACTAAAGATACTGTTTCGTTCTAAAACCTCATAATTAACAATAAAGGCCAAGGTATATGTACCTGGTACAGAAGAAAACTTCAACAAACCTGTTTGTTGTCTTTAGTACTTTCAGCTCTAACCTTGAAAACCATTTTATTTCTCTGAAATTTACGCATCTGTCAAGTATACTTAAAATATCTTTTTTTCCTCTCTCTAGAATGCTTACAACTAGACTTTCATGAACAATATTTTTAAAAATGAAACATTAGTTTTTTTTATTAAAATATACTGCATTGCCTCAGACTACAAAAATAGATACTTCAAATATATATGTAATTTTAATGTAGTCAGGTTACATGAATTGATACTGAGAAATGAATGAAAAGCAATTTTGCTATGCCAAACAAATAATGGAACAAAAATAATGTAGAATTTCAAGATCAGTTTTAAATATTGATTATGCTATAAAGCTTGTATATTTTTGATAATGTGCAAGGTTTGGGCAGCAGCTTGGTGGAATTATAAGGATCACAGGCTGTAGCTATAATAATGTTGTCTAGAAGACATTCACTATAGCTTTCATGATTTCATTTTGACATTCTGCCACAAAAACATTAAAAATTACCTTTTGGCCCCTTCAAGCCATCAGGGCCCCTCGTGCCTGGGTGGCCTGGGATGCCTGGTTGACCTCTCTTTCCTGGTGGACCAGGAAATCCCAGTCCCGGAGGCCCCACTGGTCCTGCTTTTCCAGGGGCACCTGGTCGACCAGGAAACCCCTTCTCACCTGGGACTGCATCTTCATGGTCTCCCTGGGGATGTTTATATCATAAGTCATTTACTAATCTTTGAATTAGAAGCAGTCATCATAGGCTATAGAAACACATACGGAAAGTTACAATTCTCGGAGACAGTTCTTCTGTAGAAAGTGTAACTTAATTCTCCTAATATTTTATGTACATATTTTGCATGTTTACATACATAGAGATTGTAGGAATGTGTGTGGTATCCCTCAAATACAGAAAGTAAAGCGCATAATATAGAATGAGATATTTTATAGAGAATTAACCTTTAATATCAAATTTCATAAAGTGTAGAAATAAGCGAGCCAAAGGAGGTGGTGAGCTGACAATGCATGTATGCTCTGAAGTATCTGACATCATTTTCCTGCATTCTGCTAGGAAGGTACATTGATAGACTCCATCGTCCTCCACCCCTGTGGGTAAAGGACTAACAAATTTATTCCACTTCTGCATGAGAATTTGACCTTAGGTGGACTGTCTAGCTCTCTGTTTGTCCAGAAATGAGATAAAAACTGGGTCAGCAATTACATTCCTGAGCAGCATCATAGGAACTCTGGTTGTAAGATTTTCATCTGGTTTGGAAGAACTATATAATCTCTGGAGGCCCTTGTTGGGGTTCCCTGGGGTGGAGGTCCCTGTGCAGGGCAGGTTTCTAAGCCGGGCATTGCAGTTCCTACGGGGGTCAGGGGGCTATGCAGTTAAGGCTGCCTTCTCTTCTCCATTTTTGATCTCTTTCCTGCACCACACCGGGAGCTCGGGTGGATGCCCACCTGCAGGGCTTCTCGGATGTGAGGAGCACCCAATCCCACCCTGCGGCAAGGCCAGAGTTCTATCTTCTAGCCTCCTGAGTGGCCTGGCCCCCAGTGTGCTCGGTGACAGTCCTGTGGGCCTGGATTCTTTCCGTGCATCTAGAAGGGGCCCTGGGGTGTTTTAGAACAGTGAGTGCTGTGGAAATCCTTTTCCCAACTTGACCTGTAAACACATTTTCATTTTTCACATTTAGGAGCGTATTTAGGACACATACCACCTGGTGGTACTCGTTTCCAAATAGTTTAAGTGGAAGGACGAATTATTACCAAGCGTAAAGCACAAATCATTCACACACTCTACACAAGGCAAAAGGTCAGAAGGATATGCACAGACATCACTGGTCCAATTCCTAAGCTCTGTCTTTTATCCGTGTGTACTTAGTCTGAAAGGATTTACTACAGAAGCAGAACGCAGCCCTGCCTTATGTAACACCCTCTGTGGTTTCCCAGTACATGTGGGCAGCACAGTCTGGTGGGCTCAGCACACAAGTTGGAATAAGACAGACCACAGTTTTCACTTCAACTGGAAAGATGGGTAACAGACCCTAAACTTCCACTTCGTTACCCTAAAACCGGGAAGATAGTTGCCCTTCAGTAGACAAGTGGAAGCTTTAGCCCAGTTTCTGTGAGACTATATTGAATGCTCCACTGACTTGCATCTTGGTAAACTAAGAGAGAAAAAACAGAAGCTTTGGTGAAACATCTGAGAAAGTGAAATTCTACAGCAGGAGAATTCTACATACCGGGGGTCCCGGGTCCCCTTTTTCTCCAGCACGTCCGTCCTGACCATCTTCTCCAGGCTGCCCTGGAAACCCAGGGGGGCCATCAGGCCCTTTTTCTCCTTTGTACCCTGGGAACAGAGGTCAAAAGATATTCAAGTTTTTATCTGCAGGGGAGGAAAATAAAAAGGGAAGCTAGCGATAAAGGCAGTGACTGTGACTGTATGCTGACTGCAGTTTCCTGTGCGAGTCTCGGTTGCCCAGAGTCACATAAACCATGCGAAAACCAGAGGAGCAAAGGACCATCACCAAACCATTTGAACGTCTTTCTTTGGGAAAGTCTCCGTTTCCCATTCCCCCAAAGAAACTGGGGTACACATCACAGAACCTCACCCCGCCTGTGTGGTGCCAAACATGGCACTGTATCCCTGGCCACTACGACTAAAGGAATGGGCACGACTGGGATCTTTCCCAAAGTGAATCAGTCCTTGCTGAAATAACTTTTCTCACTGGAGCTCACAACACAGAGCTTTCTTCTTCCCTGGTCATAAGAATGCAGAGCTGCCTAGAGGTATATATCCCACATCCCAGAAAACAGCAGTGTGGCGAGAGCAAATGCAGCTGGAGGAAAGACTCAGAGAGCCTCCCGACCGCAATGGGAGGCCCCAGACCCGGGCGCCCCACTGCAAACCCCATCTTTCTTCTTTCATGATAAATCATGTCTCTTTCGAAATCCTTCAGTCTATGTGTCTGTCACTTATAATTAAAATGTTCTTGATTAATACAAGATATTACAACACAGTGGGGGAACAATAGGAAGTCAAAGGAGATTGTCTTTCAAAACCCACATTCGCTACAGTAAAGATTTGAATATGTGTGCTTATGTTCTCATGCAAGAACCGGAGGTGAAGGTATTGACATTCATAACATAAGGCAGAGGATTTCTTTAGAGCAATCTCAACCATCCTGAATGGTAGAGAACTGATCTGCAGTCACCGGGGAAATTAATGGGGGAGGATGCCCCATACATCATTCACAAAGCGGCAAGGCGCTGAGTGATCGATTGTGCTCACCTTTAACCCGCGATACCACCGTGTCACCCTTTGCCCCTTTGCTGCCAGGAGGTCCTGGAGCACCAGCTTTTCCCTGGGTGAGAAACAAGAGCAATAGATTAATGATGATGGGTCCAAATTAGTCCTATTTGTGTACCTCTAATCTCCCTTTTCTTCTTTTGTCCAAAATTTCTTGTTGACATTCTTTGTCTTTTTTTTTTTTTTGAGACAAGGTCTCACTATGCAGTTCAGGCTGGCCTTGAGTTCATTTTGCAGCCCAGGCTGGTTTCAAACTCATAACAATCCTCCTGCCTCAGCCTCCCAAGTGCTGGGTATTCATTACAGGTGTGTGCCACCATACCTGGCTCTTATTGACATTCTTATCCTCTGTCCCACCTTCCAAAGTGGTCCTAACTCACAAAATTGAGACTTTTGAGCTGCAAGTGAAAGGCGGTGAAATCTAAATAAGATATGTGCCTGAGTTCACAGTAATATACATGCAGCTTTGTTGATTTTAGTAGCGTACCACAGTTACGTAGGGCCCCACTGAGGGAAGCTGGGGATAAGATAGAGGGGGGCTCTGTATGACTGTGCCACCTCTTGTGACTTTTTAACTATCTCAAATAAAACCTTGCAATTAGTTTTCAAATTGTCTTAGGCTTTGTACGGTAGAACTGAGAAGAAAGATGAGTTAACCAGAACTGCAGGGAGAGGTTTAGGGATAAACCTGAATCTCCTCTGTGATGAAAGAGGCCAGAAAATAATGTGATGTTCAGGGAAGTTAGTGAAGTTCCCTTGTTCAGTGAGCAAGAGAAGAAAAGCTTAGTGAGAACCTGTCTCAAAAATAACATAAATAAAGGCTGGGTATGAAGCTCAGTATAAAAGGCCTGAGTTTCCTCAGTTTCATGCCTAGTTAAAAAAAAAATTGATATTATAAAGTTCCAAACATTACTCTGAGTGCTAAGGATACAGTAATTGACAACACATCTTGCTTTTGTGGTGTTAAGACACCAGTTAAATGAATGTTTAAACTGAGATATTCCTGTGAAAGATTATTGTGCATATGAAGTGACTGGTTATCACTTAACATATCACTACAATGGAAGATCTCTAAACATTGGTGCTAACGCAACAAAAGCCCAGAAGGAACAGAAATTCATAAGTGCCAGGCATTTCCCTGTAGTCTTACACACAGTCTAGATCAGGAACTTTGTTTTGTCTTTTGCCCAGCTGTTATCCCAAAGCTTCATGTGCTCATAGGTGGGGGTTTGGGGAGGTGTCTGGATCGTGGATGTGTGATACTGGATCATGTGTGTGCCATACGGGATGAGTCCACTCCTGGGTTCATAGCTGGGTATGATTTTGGAGGTGAAGTCTGGTGGGAGGAGGTGGGTCACTGTGGGTGTGATATATCTCTTCCTTGAGTGTTCACTGCTGCCCTCTGCCGTGCCATGATCAAGCCTCCTCCACCATGCCTCTCTACCATGCTGCCTTGCCTCAGAGCCAGCCAACTATGGACTGAAACCTCTACAAACTGTGAGCTAAAATAAACCTTTCTGCCTTTATCGTGTGGGTGTCAGGTATTTTGTTCCAGCAATGACAAAATAACTAAGCCAGACTTCCATGGCAGGTATCTACTGGGGCCATGCCTCTCCAAGAGAAGTGGGGGGGGCACCAAGGGAACTGAGACCCCTAGGACTCCCCTGATGCACAGCCACCTACACAGACAAACCAATGGCCATGGTGGGAATGTGTTAACTGTGCTTTTGTGAATATCCACCCTCTCAAGGAAAGCCATGAATCTCATTGGTTAATCCAAAAACAAACACCATAAAAACACAACCAAACACTCCAGTGGGTTAGATTCAGCCTATGACAGTTTGTGGCATTTGGTTTGCTTTCAGATTCCTTGGGGGCAGTAACGCTGGCTGTCTTGTTCTCCAGTGTGACCTACTGCTCTCTAAACTTAGGGCTGAACTTCTTAACAAGGCTGCCAGCCAGGGTTGTTATGTCCATTTTATAAATGACCATACAGCTCACAAACGTCAAAGGAGCCTTAGAACCTGAGCCTGCCTGCTCCTGTCTTCAGTCTAATAACCAAATCCATTGACTCTATCTTCAGAGTATATCTAGATGTGAACACCTCCCACTCCACCTACCAGCACCGGTTCAGTCTGTCTGCTACTCTATTTCACTAGGGTCACTCAACTGTCTCTCGGCAATCTCTCTGCTTCTCTTCTCTATGGTCTGCTCCCCACAGAGCAACCAGAACAAGTGATCCATTCAAAGTGAACATCAGACTAAGTCTCTCTCCTTAAAACTGTACCCTGCTGTTCCATGTGACCCCTAGTAAAAGCTCAGATTTGGACCCCTTGCAAAGTCCTATGCTCTGCGGTCCTTCCTAACCTCCTGCCACTTCTCTCATTTCATCTCTTTTGCCATATGGGATGGTGACAGCTTTGTCTTTTGTCTGTTACCTCTGTGCTCCAGGAGGATGGAGACCGTGTCTTGCACCCCCTGTGTCTTCAGCACCTAGGACAGTGCCTGCAACACACTAGGCGCTCAATACATAGCAAGTCACTGAATAATTAGCTGATGAATGAATGAATATGAGGTTTTTAAAGTTAGTAATGATTTTTTAGTTATTAATATTTGTAGTTTCAAGATACAGATTATATCGCACTATAAATTAGAAAAGGGTCTCTGTCTTCTTTAACTGGGAAGATGAGAACCGGAAGGAGTTACTCACTGGTTGCCCTGGGGATCCTTCAGCACCGGGAGGGCCTGGGTCACCTTTTTCTCCAACCCGGCCTGGGAGCCCTGCGCTTCCCTTATCACCCTGCCTCCCAGGCAGCCCTGGGGGGCCAGCAGGGCCCGAGGGGCCTGGTGTGCAGGCGCAGAGACCTTCTTTGCCTAGAGGGTAAAAGTCAGCTTTGTCACATTTTCTGGGAAAAAAAATCACCAATAAGGATTTTTCTATACAAAACCAAGAGTGCAAATAGGACCCAAAACCTATCTGATGGGCACAATTCTTATCGAGGTCAACTTATAACATACTGTGGGAGCCTGGGTGGTACCTTGGGGCACTTTACAGGGCAAGTTTTCTTATTTTTAAAAGGTGCCAAGTCTGTACTTGTTTTCTACTAAAGAAAAAAAAATGGTTAAGATGTTAACTCTCAGTCGTCAAGGAAACCAGGCAGCACACACAGGGAGATTACTGACTGTGTCACATATTACAATGGCTAGTTCACCACAACACATTTCTCATCATCTGCACTTTTGAAAAAAAGTCTTTAGGAAAGTCAGACTCCTTGATTGTACGTATGCTGCCGTACCATCTGGCCCAGTCACTGAAAGCTTCCAAATAATTTAGGGTGGAGCACCTAGAGCCATCAGCATTCAGTGACTCTGGGAAATACAGGACTCAGAGAGGAAAAAGAAACAAAATATCAACACTGTCCTGCATGCATCAATCTCAAAGAATCAAGACCTTGTGAGTGAAGTCATCCGTCAAGGCAAATTTCATGGCATTTTTTTGTCTAAGGAATGAGGGTATGACTTCTGGGTGACTTTTAACCACATCACAGCACACAAGGAAGCAGAGAACTCACAGGGAGTAACTACGGCAAGTAACAAATCTGAATGAAACGCCACACAGTACCGCGCAGGAAGTACCCCCCACTTCTGCACACAGTTGGCGTCCAGAAGTCTCACCCTAATGCATACTTGCCTTTTTCTCCCTTTGAGCCTCTTCCTCCTGGGGGGCCCACTTTGCCCTTTATGCCTTGTGGTCCAGGGAGTCCAGCACGACAATGTACCACTGCATGGCGGGTAACGGGGGGGGGGGGGCAGAGAGCATCAGGATCTCTGTTGATGTCTCCTACAGAGCAAGAGTCACGCTCCTCCCCGTGCTTCCCCTCTCAGAGCCGTGCTTTGCTTCATTCGTTCCCCAGGACAGCTCTCTCTCTCTCCCTCTCCCCTTCTCTGGTGCTCTGTCCCTCCTTTCTCTTTCCCCTCTTCCCACTCCTCTGTCTCCTTCCTCTCTCCCTCCCTTCCTCCTGTTTCCCTCCTCCTGCCCTCTTCTCTCCCCTTCTCACTATCTCTCTGTCCTCTCTGTATCTCTCCTTTCTATGTCTCTCCTCTCTGTCTCTGTCTCTCCCTCTCGCTCTAAAACATGTACACATATACACCATGCAATGGTCATGACCCACTTCTGCCACCGTACTCGCTGACTAAGCTGTCTTGACTCCCAGCCCTAAGTGAGCAGAAAATAGACAAAGTGTGTCCATGGTAACAGACAGCTAGAACAAAATAGCAAAACAAAACCAACAAAAAATAGTCATTATATGAGAAACATTTTTCCCTTTCAGTTGTCAAATATTAGGCAGTGAATAAAACATAAATCATGGCTTGCAAATTATGAGCACATCTCATTAAAGATGTCAGATAAAATGCAAGCAAGAAATTCTCTGTGCTCTCCCAAGTCCCAGTAGAATAAAAGGCTGTCAAGGAACAGTAGAAAAGGACACAAATCTACAGGGCAAGTGAAAGGGGAGCAGTACGACAGCGAACAGAAGTAAGATGCAAAAGGTCTTTGTGGGCCCTGAAAATGCTTAGGCCTAAGCAAGCAATGGGGAAAACTGAGACAGAAGCAACTTTACCTCAGAAATCTCTAGAGCAGAGAGAGTAGAACGACAGTAGTCAGTATAGGACGATCAGGGGAGGAGTCATTTAGACAAGAAGATCCCTTCCCCAAAACTGCAACAGTCAAAAGCAAAAGACAAAACCCAGCAGCCTTTCCCAGTCCAGTCTCATCAAAGTATAAGGACTAGATGATGCCTCAAGAAGAAAACGTTTGAAAACTATATAATTAAAATAGCAGATGAGGGAGGGCATTCCATCCCTGAACCGTGAGCAGGATGCTATAAAAGGAAGCGTTAAAGGAGAAAAAACAACAATAAAATCCTCAGAAAGACCATACATTTTTTTTTTCTTCCGGGACCGGGGATCGAACTCAGGGCCCTAGTGCTCAGCGGCAAGCACTTAGCCCACTGAGCTGTACCTCCAGCCCAGACCATACATTTTAATGGTGATAGAAATTTCCAGAGGAAAGCTGGAAGGTGTAGTTGAAAACAATCTACAAAATGCTTTTATAGAAAAGTAAAGTGATGACGAGTAACCAAGTTAGGTTTAAAAAAGGCATTTAACTGTGCGGAAGCGCACGTGTGCGTGCCTGGGTGTGCGGTAGTGGAGACTGAACCAGGCACTGAGCTGTATCTTCAGCCTTTTTAAAATATTTCATTTGGACACAGGATCTCCCTAAGTTACTCAGCGGCACAAGCTGGCCTTGAACTTGCAAATCTCTTGCCTCACTCATCCAGAGTGCTGAGACCACAGGAATGTGCCACCACATCTGGGCTAAGATTGTTTTTGTTTTTTTATTTTAAAGATAAAAGAGTGGAAACATTTACAAACACACAGACATAAGCAAAACTACACAAAACCAATAAAAGCAATACAGAATTTCAGACAATGTGACAGGAAATTAACAATGGTTGTTGTATTACATATTGTTATCTTCAAATTGGTTACTTAGATAAAAAAATACAGGCATGTAAGATTGATCAAATAATTAGCAAATAAGTCAACATAAAGTCCAGAATAAGAAAAAAGGGGGAAAAGGGAGGAGATAGTGTCTTCAGAGAAATACTTGAAGAAAATTTTCCAGACATGAGGATGTGTTGAATTGAAACTTCCCACTGAGTACCTGCTAGTGAACATGAATACATCGAACAAAAGCAAACTGTTATGAAATTTAAAGCACTGAAGACCAAAGTTCCTCTCCTACAAGCTTTCCAGAAAGGAAGTAAATTTCAAATAAAGATTCAACTACATAAATGTTATTGGAGTTTCTGGTAGCAGCCCTGGAAAGTAGAAAACAACACAGAATGTTTCAGAGTCCTAAGGAAAAAGATTTCTAATCAGAATCTTGTACTCAGCCAAATGATGAACCAAACCACACAGCAGAACTAAGTAATTTGCAGACAAGCAAGTTCCTCTACTTTACACTCTTATTTATACCCTTTCTCAGGAAGTATATTGCAAGAAAGACGAGTTGTGGGAAACAGAAAGAGATCCAGAAAGACAGAGGAGAAAAACACGTACAGAGGGTGAGACAGACAGAGACACAGACAGACAGAGAGGACTGAAAAACTTTTTCGTGGTAATGGTGAGAATTTTCAAAACAGTATCTCAGCAACAGACCAAACGTGTAGCTAGGTTGGTGGCACATACCTGTAAACCCAGCATTTAGGAGGCTGAGGCAGGAGGATGGGGGCAAGTTCAAGGCCAGCCGGAACTATGAAGTGAGTTCAAGGCAAGCGTGAACTGCACAGTAAAACACTGTCTCAAAAGCACACACACACAAAAACGTGTAATCTGACCTAATTTGAGAAAGTCAAAAAGCTCCAGAAAAGATTCATTCAAAGAGATAATATTGCTAAACTATTTAATGAGTTCGAGTGTATAATGAGATTTATGTAATGCTGTGTGCTTTGAGAGTAGGGTAAACTAACTATATCAAAAACCAAGGTAACACACTCAAAGAAAACCAGGAACTTAAAACATGTTGTGCCAGAAAAGCAGTAAATATATTAGGACATGGCTCCATTAGTGCATAGCACTTATATAAGCATTCTGGGTAAACACCAAAAACTTATGTAACCAAAACCATGACAATAACTGTATCTGTCATGGGAGTTGGAAATATATATATGTGGTGGGATGCTGGTACCCGAGAGTTACATTCATGTTCTGTAGGGGAAACCGAGAGATCACGCCCACACTGAAAAAAGAAGGAATAGTAACGTGTGTATTGAGTGGCAATGCAAAAACAGTAAAAATGAGAAAAGATCGAGCTAAGTGTACTGAGATCCTCATCTCTGGGGAGGAAGGACAGGAGAAGTGGTGGCCTCCTGGGATTTCTGTTGTTCATAGCAAACCTTAAAGAACAGACTGAGGGTTAAACCAGCTGATAAAAACAAACACTATTTTAAGAAGTAACAGCTGTATTGATTTACAAAATTGGATCATTCACTCCTAAATACCCAATTGATTAATTGCATCTGTTATTGATGTGCAACCTCAGCTTATTTATTTGTAAAATAATTTTAATATTACTACCTCGGCTCATGAAATATTATATAACCATTTTAAATATTTAGAAATATATACATTTTGAATGGTCCTGCAGGATTCAAATGCAGTATAAGCACCAGTGAATACCAACAAGGAGCACTTTACCATCCGGTCCTGGGGGTCCCTGAAGCCCTGGTGCTCCAGGTAAGCCAGGTGGTCCTGGCTGGCCTGGTTGTCCTGGGGTAGAGTCAGGTCTCCCAGGAATACCCGCTGCTCCTGGAAACCCTGGAGGACCAGGAAGCCCTGGTGGGCCAGGAGGTCCCACCATGCCTGCAAGAGAAAGCAAGAATGAAACCCACTTGTTCTCGCAGAGTACAGATTTCTGCAGAAGAAATCAAAATCAGTATATGCAGCCTTCAATCATGGAACTCTTTTAAAGAAAAATGGTTGGGGCTATAGGGCATTACAGTCAGTGACATCTCCCAGGCACAGAAAGAGAAATGTCCTATGATCTCACTTAAATAAAATAATCAAAGTCATAGAAGGGGAGGGTAGAGTGACAGCTATCAGGGAAGGAGCAAAGGGACAAGAGAGTAACAGGGTCTCAGTTATGTAAGATGAGTACATTTGGGAGATCTAATGTACAACAGGCAATACTGCACAATATATACTGTATACTTGAAAATTCCAAGGGGATAGATATTAAATTCATCCCCCCCACACACACACGCACAGACACAAATAGTAACTATGCAGGGGTGACAGATTCATCAATCAGCTGGGACGTGATCATCATTTCACAGTGGGCACTGTATTGGTTACTTTTCTCTTGTTGCTCAGACAAAATACCCAATGCCCAAAATGAAGAAATGAAAGGTTTATTTAGCTTACAGTTCGTGGAGGTTTTAGTCCACATTTGGCTGGTTCTGGGGCAGAGAGGCACATGGCAGAGAGCAAACTGTTTACGGCAGCAGAGCACAACAAAAACCACCAGAGCAAAAGGAAAAAATGGCTGCAAGCAGCCTCCTTTTCTTCCCCACATTGTAAACAACCTACCGCACCCAGGGGCCGTGAACCTCTCACACAATCTCCATGCCCTCCTCTTCCACAGGCTCAGGATGTTTACAAAGGAAGCACCCCAGCTTCCTCCTGAGTCACTCAGCTAAACCTCTAGATTCCTCAAGTTGATACAATGTATCAACCATAACAGGCACCTACACTGGAATGGCAAGTTGTATCCCTTAAGATGATAAAATTTTTATGTTAATGATGCCTCATATCTCAGTAAAGCTCTTTCTTAGAAAAAGAAAATTATTGCCTGTGACAGTGCTCAAAAGAGGCAGAAGTAGAAAAAAATGTTTAAACAATTTGGTTTGACTGAAAGCATATTATAGCCAGAAATCAAGAGTTAAATCATGATAACCCGAATAAACTACATTAAATGATAAAAAGGAAAATGTAGCTCAAAAATAAGTGAACAGCTCAGCTATCAAAATACCATACTTCCTTTGAAATAAACACAAGTGCAAACAGGTTTGGGGAATCAGATTTTCCTATCTCTTCACTGTTTTTTAGGGTTATAGGGTAAGAAATACATTTTATTTAATTAAAATTTTTTTCAACCTTTCTACCTTAATATGCTGTTAAGAGTAATCTGAATAAGCTTATTAGCACATGTAGTGGATTAAAAATATAGGCGTAACCTAATTGTCTATGTAGGACATAAAGCACCCTACCTTTCATAGCAGCTCAGGTTGCCGGGAAAGCACAGAGATGCCTGATTAAAATTTGGACTCTCCCCCTCTAGCCATGGGACTTTAACAGGCTATTTAGCTGTTGAATCTTCTGTACCCATCTGGTAGGCTTATTGTGAGGATTAAATATAAATTCCATATAAGGAGCTCAGAGCAATATCTAGCCATAGGTTGAGGTTGGTGAATCTTCAGATGTTCTGTGTCTTCACGAGGTCCGAAGTGGTGCAACAGCAGGTAAATCCTGCCTGTCCTTGACATCCAACTCCTCTTGCTGATGTCTTTGGCTTAAAGACAGCTGGAAGCCTTCCAGTGAATGTGACTGCTTCTCCTAGTTCCTTCTTCCTAAGCTCACCTGGTTCCAAAATCTCCTCATGGAAGGTTACATTTCTCAAAGGTAGCATCACAGTTGCTCTGACCCTGCATGCTCGTGTACATGTCCCTACTGCGCCTGCCCTGTGAGCTGAAATGCCTGGGACTGGAGTCCTGAGCTGCCATGTAGACAACTGTGCTACTTGGAAGTCTCCAGTGCTGTACAGAAGCCTGAATGAGGAGGAAACCTTATGGCCTGTGTCTAGACATCACCCCAAAGCCCCATGCAGTCATGGGTGGGGCTCTCCAAAGCTGGATGGATCTAGAGGGAGTGATGCTGGGATTAAGGGTGTGTGATTACTACATTAGAGGCTTTGTTCTGAGTGTAGATGATGGGAAGGTCCTCCCTGGAAGTGAGCGCTGCCCGCCCTAGACTGGACAGAATATAAAAGACAGAAAGATAACTGTTGTTGCCACATGCCCCTTGCTTCCTCTCTACTTCATTGCTCTGCCTTCTTGCCTTCTGCCTGCCATGGACTGCTTCTCCTCTGCAATGCCCTGTGCTACGCCACCCTGCCTTGGAGCCAGCCAACTATGAACTGAAACCTCTACACACTCTGAGCTAGTGAACCTTTGCTCCTTGAACTTTGGGAATTGTGTATTTTGTCTCAGCAATGGGAAAAGTAACCAGGACATATGGGAAAGGGACTACAGGCCACAACTGAATCTCTACTTCCTGCCCCTATGTGACTGTGATCATATGAAAATCCTGAAGCCAGAAACACTCAGGTTAGTTCTTCCTGAACTCATAAACTATGAGTGAGAGGTTAATATAGTAATTGTTGCTATTTCAAACAACTAGATTTGGGGTAATTTGTTCAGCAATAGACAATGGAAATTTGTCAGTACCAGTGATGTAGCACTCAAATTAAGTTAATAACTATTGTTATCTTGGCGCATATGCTGGGGCTTCACATACATTTGCAAACATTATCTTTTCTTCATAGAACACTTGCAAAGGTTATATCTCATAGATAGCACAGAGAAAGTTGCGGCCAAATATCAGTCACACTGTAAAATAATAGCTAATACCCTGAGTCTTTACTATGCATCAGCATTAGCTACATATAACTTCTTTCCACCCTAACAAGAGCCCACTTTACGAATGAGAAAACAGAGTTACAGAGATGTTTAATCAATGCCTAAGATCAGATAGTGTATAAGTGGCAAAAATTGGAGTCTTTCTAGGTCAAAGTACTCTCCTATTACATACTTTGTGGTTTCCACTACATGGTAAGGCTGAGATCTGATTACAAGCATCGGACTCTAAAACCTTTATCTCATGGCAGGTAGTGTAGATAATTATAAAATTATATGCATAAGAAGAACTACCTACTCTGATGTATTAAAACAAGTGAAAGTGCGCCTTGCCTCCCCATGTGTTTGGCTGCCATCTGGGCTTCCTGCTCTCCCCAACAGCTGACTTGTATTCTCTGCAATCAGTCATTGGATGACCTGGATGCTTCCTACTGTCTCTGACCTATTGCCAGGGAGGATGCTCCATGCTCTTCCAGAAGACAGAATGGGCCACACTGTATTTCACACTTGACCCCTCAACACTAGGGCATGAAACCAATTACACTGTGGCAAGCATTAAAATTTTTTTCCAAAGAAAAAAATGGAATAAAAAATAGGGTGTATCACATACCAAATGCTGTGAAATTTGTTTCAATCCAAGGGACTATGTGTATACATTTGAGTAATGTAATATAAACAAAAGGCAAAATAAAGTACATTTCTTTTTTTTAAAGAGAATAAAAAACAAAATAACAACATAGAAAAAAACAGAGCAAAAACAATAAAAATGATACAGGGTTTTGAAAACCGATAGGAATTAACAGTGGTTGTTATATTACATATTGTTATCTTCCATGGAGTTGCTCAGATTGCCAGATGTAAGAATGCATGATTGATCAAACCATTAAAGAGAAATAAAAAAGATAAAAAAACATTAGAAATACAGAACTCAACAAGATGGTAGGAGTCTTGGAAACAACTTAAAGGCCCATCAACTGAAGAATGGATAAAAAAGATGTGGTATTTTTATACAATGGAGTATTACTCAGCTACTAAAAAAGATAAACTCAGGGCTTGTACGGGTAAATAGATGCAACTAGAGACCATACTCATAAGTGAAATAAATCGGACCCACATGTGTAAGCATCACATTGTCTCCCTAGTGTAAGAACCTGAAAGAGTAAACAAAACCCAAAATGTACAATAGATGTTATGAAAGGGAAAGAAATTGCTCAAAGGAAGGAACAACTTGGATGAGGGAAAGAAGAAAAAGAAAGAAAGAAGATAAAATTAGATAGATAGATAGATAGATAGACAGATAGGGTAACTGTACTGCTGATATCTAATGGTTTATTGAAAGGAGCAGTTAATGCTTAAGTTTTTTGACCAATTTTGCATGCTTGTATCTGGTAATCTGAACAAATAATTTAAAGACAATATGTAATATAATGTACATTTCTTACTATGGATCATAGTTGACAATTGAAAGCCACTGGGTTAATTTATTTTTTAAAAAGGCTTGCGGAATTAAAACCCTCCCGTATGTTTTGAGTTTGAATCTTGTACAGATCTTTTTTATTTACTCCCATGGGGTTTGATTCCAACTTACTGGAGACATCGTTTTATTATAAACAATACCAAAAGGAGAAATCTAAGACCAGAGTCTAGTGCTTTCAGGCCAACAGAATATTCTGTCTGATTTGTACAACCTTGGGTCAATTGATGGCATAAAATGTTAATGATCTAAACAAAGCTATACTATCTTTTTGGTCATCCAGCCCTGCAAAGTAGATGCTAGATTTGCATATTAAACAAGAATTTTGTATTTAGCAGCTGAATACCTTAGGAAACTTTGTAAACTTTCTCAGTAAACATAATGAGACACAAGATGGATAGTATTACATTTATTCAAGACTTTTTGCCTCACAGATTTAATCTATCTGTTCTCCTGGTTCACAGAATGCAAATGTCCTCTAACCTCTATCTCCAGCCTTACTAGAAATACTAACCAGCTCAGTGACCCAAGGAGCTCACCATCCTCATGCCAATAGGACTCCTTCCCAGGTGTTTAGTGAAATGTCACTATGACCTATAGAGCTCTTGTTTTTGTTTTTATTTTAGAAAGAGAAAATCCTTTTCTTTGAAGTAAAGCTGAATCAAAGTCATATTTTTTAATCGTAATTTCTTGGCACATTTTGTTTACAAGGCTTAAATTGGGACCTTGGTAGATGAATGGAATTTTACAAGAGATGTCAATGGGGAGAGCCTTCCAAGAGGGAGGGAAAACTGAGGAAGCACTACTCCAGCCACAGGTCAAATCTTCTGTGCAGGTGGCAATCTTGGGGGAGGTCTGTTGTGTGTATATATTCCTCACAACACCACTGATAGAATTTGATGTCCTGTATCCTTTCCTAATAAATGACTGACTTGAGTTCAGCTATCCCTAACCCTGGCTGTACATTAGAAGTGCAGGGCCACATTCACACTGCAGAGTCCAGCACGCTGGGTCTGGGGAAAGAAGGCACTGATCTTTTTTTAAATACTCCTAAGATGATCCCAGTACCAGCCGTCATGGAGGATGCTGGTGGGATGTGATGTAGGGAACCTGTCACGTAAAATACGGTGGACTCATACCTGGACAAGCCTCCCCTGGTTGGCCCGAAGGACCTGGGGGACCAGAGGGTCCAATAGCTCCCACTTCTCCACAGTGGCCAGGGAATCCCGGATCCCCTGGAGGACCTGTCAAGAGATCATGACAGGTGTCAACAAACAAATGCTGTATACATTTTAAAATTCAGACACAATGGATTTTTGTGAGGCTTCTTAAAAATGTAATTAGGGGACTCTTGCAGGGATTCTTTGGCCACACTTTAGGTGGACTGTCTTAGATTGAGTCCCCCCATGCTGTGCTTTACACACAAACTTTGAGTAGACCCCTCTTTGTCATTGATTTGGGCTCCTAAATTAGATGTAGCACCTCAGTTGGTGTTAGTCAAATGATCTTATATATGTACTTTTAGCAATTAAAAATATTATTTTCTGAAAGATATCATAATAGAAATCACAGCATGCAGTTTGCAAACTGAAATAAAATTTGATATATTATGCCACAAGACATGAGCCAAGATGTACATCTCTACCTGCACATGTATAATTATATTCTCACTTTAAATTTCATGTATTAACTTGCCTAGTGTGCAAGCAACAGGAATAGTGGTCCAGACTCTTTTGCCTGGGACACCCAAGTCTCCCTATTTCTGCATAAACTGTGGAAGAACTAAATGCAACACAAACCTTTGAGTGGAAGAGGTGGAGTTACCAGAACACCTGGTGGTCCCGGGTACCCGCGGTCTCCAGGATCCCCCTGAAATTATTTATTTGTTCACTTTTCTTGGAAGTACGACTGTATAACTCATGTTGCCTGGCATTAAACAAATATTAGAAAGGCCATTTGCACATTCATATAAATAGAGATTGTGGGCTGACTAGAGAAATGTATGATTCATGGAGTTCCAGAACAGAGATACATTGCTGCCCTACCTACACACAAAAGTAAATAAGAAACTGACAAACTCTCACAAAAGAAAAAAAAAATTACAGTCCAACAAAAATTTTCTATGGTTGAACAAGAAAATACTTCTGAAGTCACTAAGTTTTTTAGATATAGTATAAGCATTAATATGCAACTTGGCACTCTAGTACGCGTAATTTATTCACCGTGTAAATTCTGAATCCTTATTTTATTTTGGCAGCAAATATTGTCTCCCTTAATCGTAATCATGTCTCCTCAGTGCCGTGGTCACTTGTTGTGAACAAATACTGAGTGTAAGGTCACAGAGGTGACAAAGGAAAGGACACCATGGCATGGTAGTAAAAGCAGACAGCTCTCTAAGGCCTACTCTGTTTTTAATCTCAATAGTATGTGATCCCATGCAATTTTAGAAACTTCAAAAGAATCATTTCTGAGATGTAAAACATAATCATATGGCTGGGGATGTGTCTCAGTGATATTTGCCTACTATGTCCATAGTAGGCAAATGGTCCAGGGTCCATCGCCAGCAGAATAAATAAACAAATACCACCCCATAGTTATGTTTAATATGATAATGATAGGGTAACAGAGTAATCATGGATACTAATGCACAGTATGCATTAAAATGATATAAAATGAACTCTTTCAAATGTTACATTTTTGAATGATTCTCTGAAAAAGACTTCAAAAAATATTAGATAATGTAAAGGATATGACATTTTATGACATTTTAAATAAGATCATGTTTTACCTTTGGGCCAAGAAATCCAAATAGCCCGGGATCTCCAACCAACCCTTGTTCTCCCTAAAAACAAGCACAAGCATGTACTTTTAAACATTAAATATAATCGGGTAGCAAATTAGCTCATCCGCATTTAGTCTGAGCAACACAGGCTCACTGAGGCACTGAGGAAAGTCTAAACACTGCTCTTGCACTACAGCAGAGAGTTTTGAGGTTCAGGTTTTGGACCCACAGCCCAACGTGCAATCCATGAAATGAATGTGTCCACCTTTCCAGTTACTGTAAGTGTTGGCATCCAATAGCATAACTTCTGAGAGATGCTGAATGGCATTTGCTCATGAGAAGGTATCTGTCATGTCTAATAGTGTACATTTACCTTTAATCCTGGAAAGCCTGGAGATCCAAAGGAACCAGGGTAACCCTAATCAATTCAGGAAAAATCAACACACAGGGTTAAATTAAAACACAGGAACCAGCTCATTGTCTAATTTTTTTCACCTTATCAAATTGTTCTATGGATACTTAGTCTTGTTTGCAAAAACAGCTGAATAAAAAGAAATTAATATAACACACTCTGTTTATAATTTTTGCTACTTTGATCGTTAATCTTATTTGATTCATTGTCATTGCCAGTGTTTTAATTAATAAAATACTTTTGTTCCCAATCAAAAAATGACTAACATGCTGAACATGAAAAAATGTTCAGCATCATTGGTCATTCAAGAGATGCAAATTAAAACAACACTGAGATTCCATCTCATCCCAGTAAGAGCCACCACCATAAGAAACAACAAATGCTGGAGGGGCTGTGGGGAAAAAGGAATTCTCCACTGTTGGTGGCAATGTAGACTGGTGCAACCACTTTAGAATTCAGTCTGGAGATTCTTCAAAAAATTAGGATTAGAAGTCCCATTTAACCTAGCTATTCCCCCTTCTGAGTATTTTCTCAGAAGAATTAAAAACATCATACTGCAGTGATATAAGTGCACCCATGATTATAGCAGCACAATTTGTCATAGCAAAATCTTGGAAACAACCCAAATGTCCATCAACTAAGGAGTGCACAAAAAAGATGTGGTATTTTTGTACAATGGTGTATTACTCAGCCATAAAGATAGATAAACTTGAGGCTTTTATAGGTAAATGGATGCAACTAGAGACCATACTCATAAATCAAATGAATCAGACCCGCATGTGTGAACACCATATTGTCTCCCTAGTGTAAGAACCTGAAAGTGTAAATAAAATCTGAAAGGTGTAATAGATGTTGTGAAAGAGAAAGAAACTGCTCAATAGGAAAGAACAACTGGGATGAGGGAAAGGAGAAAAGAAAGAAGGAAAGGAAAAAATTATATGTATTTATATACAACATAGCAAAGATTATTGTGCTACTAATTTCCTTGGTTTGTTGAAAGGAACAGTTAATGGTTAATTGATCAATCTTGCACCCCTGTATCTGGTAATCTGAGCAACTACTGCGAAGATAACAATAAGTAATACAACTATTGTTGATTTTCTATCATCTTGTTTTGAAATTTTGTATCATTTTTATAGTTTTCGTGTTGTTTTGTTTTTGTCTTTGTTTTTGTTCTGTTCACTTTAAAATAAAAATGAATATGATTTTGTTGTTATGACCTTCCAATTTTAATTTATTCAACTTAATACTTGCACTAGGTCAAATATCTTTAAAAATCACTGCAATATACATGTCTGGAAATCAAGAGTTGCTCTGTGAATCATTCATGATTTTAAAAAAAGACCATAAAAGCCAATATTACCCCATTCGGTACCAGATCAGAGTCAAATAAGCTCAATGCTTGTGGCCAACTAGGAACTGGCCTGTAGTGGCTTCATGGGGCATCCCACTAATGACACAGGTGGTGATGTTAGTGGCCTCATATTGTGCTTTTCTCCTAAATTCTATTCCTACATCAGTTTATGAAATAGGCTTAAATTAACTACTTCAAATAACTACCACACTGATACTGAGCCATAGCCGCTCATTTGCCCCTATGTTTTTTTGTCTTCTGGACGCCCGTTTTGTCTGAACGGTATCAATAGAAGAATGCCTTGGGACTGTTACCTATCACACAACTCTTGTTCTCCAAAATATACGGTTCTTATGTGAGATGTCCTCTACTTTTGAGCTCATGGGGATCACAAACCTGCTCTTAAATATCTGTCACAGAAGCTCATATCAAATGACCCTTACCCGAGGCCCTGGGAAGCCAGGAATACCTTTCTCTCCTTTGACCCCAGTGCCAGGTTCTCCCTTTAAAAGATGACAACACTTAGAAGGATTCAAGCAACACTATTTCAAGAACAAGAAATCAGCAATTTGAACAGCTACGTTAGACTAGAGACCTTATAGAATTATAGTGAGATAAGTAAAAAGGTCTAGTAAAGCAGATGTCTGATCAGACAATACAGTTAATATTTAAATCAAAGCTACAAAATTCACTACAGTAAAAGTCACATTGCCACAAATCACCCTTATGTCTCCCCTCGCTCAGAAGAACTTATCCCATCGTTCCTGCAGGTTTCTGAAGCAGCGATGGCAATCCTCTTTCGTGACATTCTTTAAATGTGCTCTGTCTATTGAAGATGACAATATACAATCTAACAACTGCTGTTAATTTCCTATCATCTTGTTTTGAAATTCTGTATCATTCTTATTGTTGCTGTGTTGTTTTGTTTTTGTCTTTGCTGTTATTCTGTTTGGGTCTTTTCTCTTTAAAATTAAAAATAAGTAAATAAAATATGTGCTCTCGCGGCTGCCTCGATGTCCTGAGTTGATTCAAAATGCTGATGGCAGCTTCTGCCAAGCAAAAGCCATACGGTGCGTCCTTATTCACCTCATTCGCTGGACCTGGCAGCATAGAACTTCTGGGTCTTTCCCAAAGTCTAAGTAACCAAGAAAGGGAAACGTTTTGAATCTATTCATGACATGAAGGCGGACCTGACAGTGCAACTGAAGAATTTCATGAAAGAGGACTTCAAGAACCGCTTCAGGAAGTGGCAAGAGCTATGGGATAAAATACGTTTGAAGCAAAAGGAAACATTTTGATGGGGATAATGGCAAGGTGTCTTTTACTGTAATGACTTTTTAAAAAAATTAAACATTCACCATATTTTTCTATCACACTGCATATAGACTAGCAGTTAAAACAATGGCACTGCATGCAAAATAAAATTTGAAATGAAGTCAGCACCTAATATAAATGAAAAAGATATTTAAATAAACTACCTTGAGTCCTGGTGGTCCTGGATATCCAACCGTTCCAGGAATTCCTTTTATACCCTAAAATTATCACAGAGAATATAATCTGACTTATGTATCAAACATTCCGTCTCTCAGAAATCATCTCTTCTGACAACCTGCTTCATTAGTTTACGCTAATACAAGATTGCTCTTCGCCTGCCACTAATTACTCTGACACTTCAAGACAGTGTAAGAAATGTATGGAGTACAGGGGGGACCGCCACGGAATTAGGATCATTGACATAAGTTTGAAAAAGCAGTCACTGAAAGAAGTGGCTCATTTGGAGCAAGTTAGTGGAATTAACTAGTAATTGAAAAAAAAACAGAATCTGCATATGGCATCAATAATATTAGAGCCAAGGCTAAGAAAAAGATTAACATTTGCCAAAGAGTCTATTATGTGTTCATTTCTATGCATATGTTACTCTTTCAGTTATCAAGACATCAAACCCATCTATAGCATCTCAAGACAGACATCTGTGCTCTCTCCTGCAGTCTTCTCTGTCCACGTATCAAACCAGCATTCATGAGGCCCTGTATTATACAGGTCTCAGCACAAGTTAGCAGCTCAAACAAGGTTTGCCACTGAGCATCTGAGTAACCCTGAGAGCACGGTAACCCTCCAAGCCTTATTGTTCACCCCCAATATAACGGTGCTAATAACAGAACTGGCCTGTGAAGGCAGCTTTGGGATCAGCACTGTGTTGCATATAATGTACTCATTAATGTATTTTGTTGCCATGGGTGTGTGTGCAGGAAGTGTCTTCTACTATTTGACCAAGGTGACTTATGGTTTGATTTATGACTAGGTATTACCTTTTCTCCTTTATAGAGGCAAAAATCAGGTGGCTCTACCAATAGGGTGGGTCCAGGAAAACCTTGCTGGCCAACTTCACCCTTGAAAAAAAAAACAGGGAATGGGACTTTTATTCATGTTTTGAAGCAAAGAAGACTTTTATCCATGCATTATGCTCTAGTGCTTCCAACTCTGTGTCATTAACTTAAAATATAAACCATGGCCGGGCGTGGTGGCGCACGCCTGTAATCCCAGCGCTCAGGAGGCTGAGACAGGAGGATTGCTGTGAGTTCAAGGCCAGCCTGGGCTACAAAGTGAGCTCAAGGCCAGTCTGAACTGCATAGTGAGACCCTGTCTCAAAAAGACAAAAACAATAAAATAAAATATTAACCATGGCAAAGCTGTCATATTATTCAAAACAATAGCTTTTGCCTCTTATTGAAATGATGCACATACAGTTGAATGTAAATTTAAAAAGAAAAAGACTCATAATCATACCATCCAGAGATTATTAAGGAGTTGGTATAATTCTTTCTGGTTGCATGTGTGTGTGTATACACACACACGCACAGGTGTGTGTGCATAAACATGTATATACGTATATATATGTGAATAGATGTTACATGTAATTTTGAAAATACATACTCAGAATAACACTATATAATACATAAGCATAATTTAAAATACACAATATAATTTATATTTTTTAAACAATGTGATATTTTTGTGACAATTTGTGAGCATTTTCTAATTATATTAAAATTTCTTCAGAATCATGATTTTTAATGCCTATCAAATAACCTATCATGAAAATGTATTGTGAACAATATATACAAGATGTGTTTAGCTGCACATTAAGAACAAAGTCTATTCTCAAATAATACAATTCCTAAAGCCACTGTTTTTGGTAGGCGGGATTTTTGAAGGAACACTACTTCAAGTTTATATGAAAATGAAAGAGTTCACTCTCTGCAGAGATCTGGGAAGCTAGCTGTAGAAGAGACTTTTCCCCCTTTGAGATATCCTGCTAGTATAGTGTTCATGTACCAGCTACTCTGCATAGTGTATAAGTAAATGATTAGACCAAACTCATAAGCAACTCATGAGTAAATGACTAGTATGTGTTGTAACGTTAACCACACTTATTCTCAGAGCTGAGGTAGGTTTGAGGACATCCCATAAAGGCTGGCAAGCAGGGAGCTCTTCAAACGATGGTTATGTTAGTAGTTTTTCACATTGTAAAAGTACCATATATTCAGCGCAGTCAAAAACACACATAAAAAAGACAACCATGAAGAGTAACACGGTACAAAGGTGCATACCTAGGTCACCTGGGAACAATTAGTAACCATTACGTAGGTCAGCATTTCATAAAATAGGGGAGGGAAACATGTTCCTGAACACCTGAGAATTCTGTATCAAAATTCCACCTGATGCTTCACTCATCTGACAATCTAAAAGCACTAATGTGAGCATATCTGGGATCATCTGAAGGGCCGCCTCATAACCAAATACACCCACAGGACTCCATAGCCCGAGTCTGCAGATGCACCCACTTGCCTGGGCATGGAAGCTCACCCAGCTCCAATGCTTGCTTGGCTCTATGAGGCATTGGGGCTTGATTATGTGGGATGTGTGCTCCTGGCTTGGCCAAACATTCTCAGGGGTCTGTGATGCCCCAAGGGTGACAAAGATCATTTCAGGGTCTTTGCATTTAGTCATTTGTCTGAGTCAGTGGTTCGCAAGGTTTGAAGGGGAAGGAAGTGACGGGAAACAGCCTCCTTCCAGGGACATTTGGACATCTTGACCTGTTTAGTTGTTATAGTTAAGGGGAAAGGATGCTGCTGGCATATAGTGAGTAAAGGACATGCTACAAAGGTCCTAAAACTCGCAGCATGGCCCCCGAAAATAATGAGCTACCAGGAGTGCCCAGGTTGAACAATTCTCTAAGTTTCTATTTTAATATCCTTTTATTTCTATTGCTCTTACAATGTTGGGTTTACATGTCTTTAATTTGTTCTTTCTCATCAACATTATACCATGGACATTTCTCCACATCCTGCAGACTTTATATGTATTTTTGACTATGTCACTGTAACATTAATGATTACATCATAGCTGACCATCCCAGGACTCCATGAGAGCAGGAAGCAGGTCTATCTTGCTAAGTACCCATGCTCGGTGCCAATCATAGCCTGGCTTAGAATAGATGCTCTGTTTCTGTTTGCCCATTGTTATCAAAAGGGTCATTCAACTACCACTGGGAACACAGATTGTTTCCAGACAAGCCGCTGTATGAGATCACTTTTCCAGAGGGTATCCTGACTAAGGTTCACGCTACAGCAGAAAAGCCTGTGCATATGAGGAGGGGAGGGGAGGGGATAGTGCAGAGGGGTAGAGAAAAGGGGGAGTGTCTTCCTAAATGCTTATGTTCATGTGTGGACTTTAGGATTCTGCTGAAATTTTTCAAAGTAAGCCAAACAAATCAGTAATTAAGCAAAATTATTGCTCCAGAGACTTACATAGTCAAAATTGCTACATCTCTTCTTGCTAAGCTGAAATGCATCACATAAAGAAACTTGAATTTAGTGTTAAGTTTTGCCTGTCACACTACGGTTAAGGGTAGTGGTGCTATAGTAACTTAGCAAAGAGTTCTCAGCCCCAAAAGTGGGCAGCAGCTAGGTGACGGACACAGCTAGGTACCAGTCGGGACAGCCTCCACGACTAAACCGCGCACATGTCAACGTCCGCTCCTCCTCACAAAAGAGGGTACTTACTGGGTCTCCCGTCTGCCCTTTTACTCCCACACCAGGATTGCCCTGAAAAAGAGAAGAAAGTAAATCTAACTGCTTTGGAATTTTTTAAAAAGTAAGGAAAAGCAAGTATGATCTTTGCTGAAGTTCATTCAAATATTTTGGGAAGTCTGATAGGAGGAAAGATGTAATTCTGACAGATATTAATATCAGATATTAGCTGTTTCATTAACTTGGGTCTGCTTATGTATCTTACAAACACCTACCTTCAAACCTGGACTCCCAGGGTGGCCTGGAGGTCCCTACATCAATGACAAAAATACCACAAATCAGTTATCAATCTTAGACATCAGAATGTATCTCACTGGTTGCCCCAAGTTCCAATGCAGGAAACACATGATTTTAAAGTATGCTTACTATGTTCTTACTCATATGTAAAAGCTGAAAAGAAAACGATTCCACATAAGCAGATGGCAAAATAATAGAGAACAGAATAGTTTTCAGTCTAGGGAGACTGGATAGGGTAGAAGGGGGAAGAGAGGTGAGTTGTTCAATAGGCACAAAAATGCAGTTATAAAAGAGGATTGAGTCCTAGTATTCCACCACACAGGAGGATGAGTATTGCTAATAGTAATACTTTTTAAATGGCTAGAAGGTTTTACATATTTCCAATACAAATAGATGGTTAACATTCAAAGTGATAGACACACTAACTTCTTGATTTGATCATTACACATTGTATGCCCTTGTGGAAATACCACACTATACCAGCTGATTATATACAATTATTGTGTGTCAACTAAAAATAAAAAACACGCATGATGGACTTTGTGTTATGGATGGGTTGCTCTACGCAAACATGACGCCAGTGGTTTATCTTACGGCGAAGCTGTGTGTGCATATGCATTCCTGCCAGTGAGGGTGGAGCTTTGTGGAACTGTGAGCTTATAAGCACTCAAAAAGCCTACCAGGGCCTGACCTGAGGCTTCAGGTTCACTTTCTACATTTATTTTTATATTGTCTCTGGGTTTTGCTGGTACCGCATTAGCAGGGCTATACTTACTGCTAACCCTGGTGTTCCGGGATCTCCCACTGGGCCTTTGGGTCCTTGAGGACCTCTGGATCCCTAGACAGGAGACAAATCAGCATATTTATTTTAAAAAGTCACAAACCTCATTCATAGCATGAGTTGCATGTAATCGCACGTGGATAAAGACCTCCAAGCAATCAGTTCCCACCACATCTACTCAGAAGATCTTCAACTGAGGTGTACAGCAGCAACAACTCTGTTAAATGTGAAAAATTCCCATGATCACATTCAGTTCAGACTCAGGAATTAATCTTTTTTTAAAACACCAATCTTGTAAGAGTGAAAGACAAGGAAACCCAGCATACTGACACACAACTCAGCTACCTAGCAGGCTGAAGCAGGAGAACCACTTGAGCTCAGGAGTTTGGGCAACACAGCAAGATCTCACCTCAAACCAACAAATAAAAAGTTCAGATTAAAGAAAACTTGTTGTTAGCTATTACTAAATTCCACAGATACTATATCTTAAGTTTTTAAAAAAATTAGGATTAGTTAACCTCAATATTTAAATACTAATGTATTTATATTTTTAATACATGTCTACAAGATCAGAGTGAGCAGAAATGTTATTCCTTCCCAATAACAAGATAACTCCACCATGAGCAAGTCTATGAAATACGAAAATCACAGCATAACTACACACACTGGCAAAGAAAGGTTCTATCCAGGAAAGTCAAAAGGGCGGACAGAGCCCTCTGCTCTATTCCACGTCTAATAATTTGTGAATGTACAAAAGCTGCCCTCTGTATGAGGATGGGCTGCTATTTACTTAAAAAGCAACACCAAAAACATCTCATTTATTACATAGAACTGAGCTTCTGGCAGTAACATGAAAACCAACCTCAGAAAATAAATCTGTCAGTATCAAGAAATTGCAAAGCCAAATTATGGGATAATCGGGGAAATATAAACAAGAAAAGATGGGACAGGATATTAAATATAATACACAATTACTGATTTGGCAGGTAAAAATGGTAGAGAGACAGAACATAACAATTTCCACTTGGGTGTGCAGGAGGCCCAAAAATGTGTATTATAAACGTAGCATCTAAGCAGACCTACTTTCAGAAATTTTAAGTGTCTGTGTACACCTGAGCAATGTCACATGACCACTAAGAGATAGAAGGGGAAGTTAAAGGGAGACTGTTGAGACTCAAGGACCACGCTGTGGGCACGCGACCTGTGTTGTCACACATGGATTTAACACCCCGCTGTCACTATCTTGAAATTCTTAATAACTTTTGAACAAGGAACTTAAGATTTTCATTTTGTACTATGTGGGCTGCACCAAATCTGTAGCTAGTAAAAGGCTGTTTGAGAAGGAAATAGAAGCAGATGGCCTGCTCTGGAGACTTACTGGTAAGCCGGGTGCTCCGGGGTCCCCTCTGTCTCCCTGCAGTAATAACAGTACATTGTTTTAGAAGTAGAGTATAATTTTCCTAAAACGTAGATGATATAACAATGTACATTATAATTGGACTCATACAGTATTTGTCCTTTTGTGACTGGCTTATTTCACTTATTTCGCATAACATGATATCCTAAAGGTCCATCATATTGTTGCTTGTGTCAGAATTTCTTTCCTTTCCAAGGCAGCCTAGTATTTATTTATACAGACAGAACCACAATTGCAAATCTGTTTTTCCATTCATGTGTCAATAGTGACTTGGGAACTTACACCCTTGGCTACTGTCAATAACGCTACAATGAACGCGAGTGTATAAATATCTGCTGGAGCCTCTGCTTTCAACTCTTCTAGGTTATATACACAGAAGTGAAACCACAAGACCATCTGGTAATCTTATATTTAATTTTATGAGGAATTATGTTCCACAGGAGCTGAGCTATTCCCACCAGCCATGTCTGAGGGTCCCAATTCTCCACACAGTTGCCAATACTTGTCACTTTTGTTGTTGTTGTTTATAATAGCCACCTGAATGACTGAGAAGTGGACATAGCATTGACCTCAAAATAACTGATTTACAGTAGTCCATTTTATTAGAAAGCTCCTATTTCTGAAGACAAACAATTTTCATACCCAAGAAATGGAGGCAGAGGGAGGAAGAGAACGGGGGATAAAAATATTTTTTAAAATAACTAAGACATGTTGCGTACATGTACTAATAAAGAATTCTCATGCTCATCTCCCCTCCAATCACACTTGTTTTCTACTGATGCAGTTACAAAGATACTAACCATCACTAATATTGTACAGCACTATACAGTTTACAGCGTGCTACAGTTCCAATTATTATAACACATGGTTTTAACAATTGGAAGGCAAGGTGGATATTATTTTATTTTCCTTTCACAATTCAGGAAAATGAGGCTTATTTGTGTTAAAGAAGCTGCTTAAGTCATAGTGTAAGTAAAGGTCAACACATACCTTCCAGATCACCATTATGGCTCCCAGAATGACCCTGCTTTGGGGCTGTTTATTCATATACCATTTCATGCATGTCCAACTTGCTGCTGGACAGTTTTTGCCCTTTTTATTTTTTCAGTAAAGAGGAGATGTCTTAGACTGAATATAAAATCTATGATGTAGTTAATGTATATAAGTAACAAAACTTCCTTTGAAAATTATTTCATTTTAGCATTTCTAGAAGGAGGGGAAAATGGCTGGCTACAGCTTGGACACATCTGGAAGCAGGAAGTTCCATAGCACTTCCTGCCCAATAGGTATGAGTGGGGCAGAGGTTGCAAGTAAATTCTGCGAACTCACAGAAGGGACCCACACTCAGCTGTTCCTCCTCCAGGTGGCCCAGAACTTAGGGTTTCCTAGAAGCAATCTAGGACTAGCTTTACCTAACAGTTTATAATATGTTTCAATAAGAAAAATGACCCTGTGTCTTCAAAATGTACTCCCTCTTCCTGATTCATCACGTCTACTGATCTCTTTTTACTTATCCATGGTTTCTCATATGGCAGATGAGGTGGTTACACAGGAGCTTATTCCTGAATGTTGTGCACAATTCCTTTCTAAAAACATTAAATGTATCCACGATAGCGCTAGACGCTTTTAAAGGTTTTCAGATTGAATGGTGGTGACTTTGATTATCGTAGAGGGCAAATATTAACACAAGAACATTTTAACTACAAATAAATCAGTGTCCTCACCTGGGGGTGATTTTTGCCCACCCCAGGGGACATTTGATAATGTCTGGAAATGTCTGGAAGATGCTACTGGATCCTAACAGGTCAAGGCCAAAGGTCAGGCAGGCTGCTCAGAATCCTACCATGCTCAGGAGAGCCCCTCAAACCAGTGATTGAGGGTCTCAAAATGTCAAAATGTCAATAGTGACAACCTTCAGCAACTGAAATAAATGTATCCTTGCAATTCCAAATGGTTTGTTGGTACCAGAAGCTCACAGACATAGTGAGTAAGAGCAGTGTTTTCACAAGAAGGACAGCGCCATCTCAGTGTGTCAGTGTTATGGTTTGTGTCTGGATGTCCCCCCAAAGCCTCATGCAGTCATGGGACAGGCTTCTAGAGTTTAGGACTGACCCATTGTCCAATGCTGGGATTATGGGTGTGAGTACTAGACCTGCCCTGGGGTGGGTAGCTTGCATACAATGTAACGGAGGGAAAGAGGCTTGCACCCCACAGCTGCTCGTCCCTTTTGCTGTTGTTGCTTTTGCTGTCTTCCAACGCCATAAACTTTTGCCCTCTGCCATGTGCCACTCTGCCTAGGAGCCAACCAATTATATACTGAAACCTCCACAAACTGTAAGCTAAATAAACCTTTCCTTCCTTAATTTTGGGCACCAGGTATTTCGTCCCAGCAATGAAAGAAAAGTAACCAAGACAGTCAGGGTAATATTTAAAGGAAAATCAGTGACATTCCTCAAAAAATCCCTATCCATGTACTTGCTGCATGGCTCACCGACTGGAAAAAAAATAAACCTACCAAGATCGTAATACTTACTTGAATACCTTTAATGCCTCCTGAAATGAACACTGAATTTCCTTTTTCTCCTTTTTCTCCCTGAATGCCCTGAAAATAAAATAATCAGTTAAGAGGAAAAAGTACACTACAACTTCAATGTTTTCTATATGAAGGAAATTCTTCAATGGACTCTCCTCCCCAAACTGTTTCTAACGTAACAGCTTCATATTCTACTTAATATCCTGATATAGCTTAACTTAGTTGCCACATAGAAATTCTACTAAATGATACATTAAGATCCTAAAAAGAACATACAAATTTTAAAGTTGATCCCACTTCACTGTCTTATTCCACTTCCAGTGGGAGGAACTTGATGGTTTTATGGTGAGCTATATCAACATTTTGCTTGAGAAGTCAGATTTGCCTACAAAAGCAGTCCTGGCTTTGCACAGTTCCAGTCTGCATGAATTTCAGTTCCACAATTAAATAACACCAGTCCAATAATATGGTTCAAATTTCAATTAGTTTTGGAACTGAAATTAGTTGAGTAATTTGCATGTAGTACAAAATTCACTTCTACCTGGTCAGTTCACATATCAACAAATAATCAATAGACGTAAGTTGTGATCACTGAGCAATCAATGTACGTCAATTATACATGAGTGTGCACATACACACACATATATACATATATGCACAGCAAAGCATGTATGTGTGCTGTTTCCTTGCCTCCCAGTGGTAAACCCACATAACATTTTACAAAAATGGACATATGAAAGAGGGAATTGGCCAACAAAAACAAAATCAAAACAAGTAAGTGAAACATTGCAATGTTGGAAGTGAAATTCCAATAGGACCTAAGTGGAGTTACAGAAGAAACAGCTGGCTGTGGGAATGTGGACGCTGCTGTCGTTCAAGAAATGCTGGCAGCCAGAAGAATGCAAGAGCGATGAACTTATCAACATAAAGTAGGGAAGAGATTGTGATGAAAAGGTTGACAGTATGCCTTGGAGAAAATGACACAAGAAAAACTGCGTGCTAAAGGAACTCGGGGGGATATTTCACAACATTGAAAACAGTCCAGCTGAGAAAGAAGTATGACATTTTTGCCAAGGCATAGAAAACACATTCATTTTGTATCATAAAATACACAGTGACAAGACCAGCACTGTTCAAACTATGCTTGGTCAGTATTTACAATGAAGTGAAATGCTTTGATTCTCAGTGTTTTGAATTGCAGTGTACTAAATTAGTTTTAATTTTTATTTCTCTATATATTTAAAAGTGACAGTATGAGAATTATTAAGGTTTCAACAGAACATCTTCACGGAACCATACTAATTTTTCTCATCAGTTGCTCAGGTTGCATGAGTGAGTTGGGTGGCTTCATCTTGCATGGCCCCTTCCACATTACTGTACAAAGTGAGGGCTGCTTTTACATCAAAGAAGGCAAGCGGAAGAAAGCTGCTATGCAGAAAGACCCTCAAGACAAATGGCAGCATTGTGCAATATGCAGTGCTAAAGCTACAGTTGAGGACTTAGGCTCTCTTGAACATATGCAACTCTGCAGAAAGAGATTCGGTTCAATTTGAAGAGCTTAAGAAATGTGCACTCACCAGTGTGCAAGGCCCCACAGATTCTAGTCCTGCCCCCTCTCCATCCACAGCCCCAGAGGTCCTCACTCAGTTCCCACTCTCATTAACTCTGCTTCTTGCACATACCAAGCCTGTTCCTACAGAAGGGCCTTTTCACTGCAGATTTCTTCAAGGCTCAGGTCTGTGCTTCTTACCAGGGGGCCTCTTGGGCCAGGAGCTCCTCTTTCCCCTGGAAATCCCGGATCTCCTCTTGAGCCATTGTAACCATCCATGCCAGGTTTGCCTCTGGACCCTGGAGGCCCCGGGTAACCCTACCAAAAACAAAACTGTAAGCGAAGAATTTTTGCAAGAACATCATAATATAAAGGTTATGTGATATAATCTCAAACCGTGACTCACATATTATTTAATTTTGTAAAGCTTACCCCACCACCCAAGAGCACTACATTGCATAGTAAAACTAAAAATAAGAAATTTTAATGCACTTAAATTTAACGTAGTTTTAGAATATTTGGGTGTTTTTTATTCATATTATTATTTTGGTACCGGGAATCAAACTCATGGCCTTGTGCTTGCCAGGCAGGCGCTGCTCCGCTGAGCTATATCCCCAGGCCCAATTCTGGGAGATTTTGGAAGAAAACCTTCTGTGAGATCACTAGAAAGAGTCTAGTGAATTGTAAAACCTCCGAAATACCTCTTCTTCCTTCCATTCGATTTTCATATTAGAAACGAGTCTTCAATCCACTTATTTACGATGCTAGGACTCACCAGGAAACAAAACTTTCCTCAGGGGTCTACCCTTACTTCCAGAGCATTTTACTTGATGGCACAAGTGTATATAATGTGTTTTTATTTAATTTTTTTTTCCTCTAATCTGCTCAAAAGCCTTGTTCTTCTGGAAAAATCATTTAGTTTTAGAGTTACTGTACAAAACGGAAATGCAAGCACCCTTACAAAAAAGTGGTACAAAAAAGTTTCAAAAAGTTTGCCCAATATTTATACTTGTTGAACATGTGGTTTTAAGGAATCTGACGAGTATGTCTCCTTTCTTTAAAGAAAATGAAGAAAATTTAAGGAAACTCACAGGTATACCATCCAAACCCGGAAATCCAGGAATACCAGTTGGACCCTAAAATCCCAGAAAATAAAACAATGATATAAAATTGCTAAATTATTAGATTAACAGCTGATTTACTCAAAAATTAGAAATACTAATGACATATTCAAGCATACTCATCAGCCATTGTCACCTGCTTTTATTCTGATGAGTTTACATAACAACACATTGTGTGCTTTTATGTGTATTTAGAGAATACTGACAGTGCTATCTCAAATAAAATATTCAACATGCTGGAAGTCAGAAATTCTCCTTCTGAGGGTCTATCGTAGAATCTCGGACCCTCATTGCCAGGAAATAAATGATGGTTTTATCCCTAATATGGCATATTATGCAGAATTTTAAAGGAATAAATTCAACCTATGAAAATTAATATAAAATAATCTCTAAGACGTATTTCTGAGTGAAAAAAGAAGGGCTTATGATGACACACACAATATATTACTTAGTTTTTTTTTTTTCATTTGATTGATTGGTTGGGCTTTTTAGCCATCCAACGATTCAGCACCTCAGCGGTACATTTAAATGTATAAAAATGTTGAGAAGGGGAGGCTTCTCTGGAAAGGGGTGGAGAATGCAAACTAAAAATCGCAGAGGAACACAGATTGATTCTGTGACAAGATGCAAGTTTGCCCTGCTTGTGACTGTAGCACCCAGCAGAGCGGCAGTGCTGAGAGGTTAGTGTGGTTCTCTCTCTGATACAGCAGCTCACCTTGTCTCCTTTCTCTCCTGCTGCCCCAGGAGGGCCACGGTCACCTCTCAGGCCTTTCTCTCCTGAAATCCCAATGGGTCCTGGAGGTCCTAGAAGGCCTATGGGACCCTGCGGCCCTAGTGGTCCTGGCTGACCCTAAAAAAGAAAGAGGTGAAGGGAACAACTCAATGTCTTTTGGCAAAAGCACATGTTCACAAAGACTGAAAGGTTAGATTCGAGAACATTCTAGTCATAGAAACACAAACATCGGATTTCATGCAACAAAAAGAAAATTTTTTATTGACTTTTCCAATCTGAACATAAGCTGTACAATGAGGTCACATTACTGCATACGTGTACATGTGCAGTGTATGTGTTCACAGAATCATTTATATAAGCAGATTATAATTCTGCTACTGTTTTGATTTGGTCAACTCCATTGGTAAATGTTGGGCTATTTCATGAAGCACAGAATTAAAAATATCAAAGCCTTATTACCTTTATATAAGTGATAGAAAGTAAGAGTGGTAGGAAAACTGTCAGATCTTCACGTGCATCCATGAATAAAAATGTCACCTCTTGCTTTAGGTGGTACAGTTTCACACGCTTGGTGCTTACCCTGAGGTCCCAAAAGTGGAACCTTGAGGCCCAGCGCTGAGGTTCTCCCTTCTCCTTTCTCCCCCTGCTCTCCTTGCACTGAGGAGGACCAAGCCGCAGTGCGCTGGCACCCAGGCTCAGCGACACTGCCACAGGCAGCCGCAGGTCGCGCAGCAGTGAGGCGGTGTGGGCTGTGTGGGGCACCCTTGGCCCATGACTCGGCTCTCTTCTGTCCTTTACCCCCGCGTGCCTCTGGCCTCAGGCCTTACACACAGGCTCCCCATTTTCAATGCCCCCCTGGACTCCAACACCTTACACGTCTCAGCTTGGACCTGTCAAAACTCCAGACCTTCACATGCAGCTACCTCCTTGACATTTCCCTGGAGCCAATGCTACTCCAGGTTAAAAAACAAAAAGCAGGGCCAAAAATTCAAAATGAACCCTTTAACCCCACCCCACGCCCAAATCTGACCCTCCTCCTATCTTCCCCAACTGCTCATCCTGGAAGTCATCCTTGAGAGACTGTCAGTTTAATCCCTGCTCAACTGATCGTTGCTACGTTTTAAATCAACCTGAAATTCACCTGCCTCCACGTCTCCGTTGCGTCTGCTCTGGCCTCCTGAGGGGCCCTCCCGTTTCCTCTTACCCACCCAAGCCCCTGTCTGTGGAACACCCTCAGCGACACTGAGGCAGAAATCAGTTCACGGCCCAGCCCACTTTTAAAAACCCTGCCTGACTTCCTGAGTGCATGTAGCATCAAGCCCTGCTCCTGACCGTTCAGGCCTTGCACGTTCCCTGGCCTCAACTGCTGTGCCCACAACCCCTCCCCTGCCACATGGTCCCTCCTGTCCCAGCGCGTTGGCACACTCCTTCCCTCTGAACAGCTTCTCTCCATGACGTTCACCCAAGGTGGACCCCGGTGACACCTCCTCAGAAGCCTCAACTCCCGGAGCAACGGAATGCCAGTCTCCACTGCAACTGCCTGTCTTCGCAGCGCCAGCATTTCGTATCTTTAAATCCTGTGTGTGTGCATTAATGTACTGTTTCCCTCTCCAGTGAGATATAAGTACATGGCTAAGAGGACAGGGGTCTGGCCCAACTTGCTGTGGAAATTCTTTTGCACAGACAAGGGAAGGGAGGACGGGCAGTGACGACCACCTCTACACCTTCCCAGCAGGCCCTTGTAGGGTTAGGACAGTGATTTTCAAATGCTGAAAACGCCAATTCCATCAAAATGTGATCTTCTTGATTTACATATACTCATTTTATATCTTCTTTTAAAAAACTTTTTAAAAAATAATCAGTGTATACACACAAAGAGACTTTTATTTAAATGACCTCAAAAATCCAGTCAGGCTTTCCAAATGACTCTCCCAGACTCCGTACTCAACTTATGTCCAGAAGCAATGTGAGCAGAGAGTGTCTGTGATTCTAATGGTATTTTTAATAACTTGTTTGTAGTTTAGGACAATGCCCTTCCATTAGATAAAGGCTGTTTACAACAAGGCTATCACAAAGACACGGCTTTTTGGCCACACATCATGTGCTGTGTCTCCCATGAGCTTAGCTGGGTGGTCCAACACATCTCAGCGTGCAGGCGTGCAGGCCGTGCCTCATTATGGGTTGAAAACACTTCCACAGTTCATTTGGCCGTGGTATTTTGTCCTTGAAATTTTTCTAATGATTTTTTTTAAAATTGTTTTCTATTCCCTCTTCCCCTAAAGAACATGGATAATTGCACTCAGTGAGTAAGTAAGTCTTGATACAGCGACAGAAAAGCTTCCTGGAACTCAGGAGATGTTCGCTTAAACTTCTAGGGCAGAATAAGGTGGCCTCCTTGAGTGAGGGGGTGGCGAGGCAAAGTACCTCCTGCAGAGGCAGTCCCACCTGTGTAACAATGGAGTCATCCCACTCAGTGAACAACTTCGGTGACTGGGATGAACGGTCCATGCATTCTGGCCATTCATCACCACATGATCCAATACAGGAAACACTCTGTGCTCACAACTGGGCATGATGTGTTTACCGGCCTCTCTCCTGAGACCAGGGCATGACCCCAGGGCACATCTAGTCTATCAATCTGAATGTCAGAGGATCACATGGCCAACTCCATCCTGGAGAGCACCCTGAGAGGAACAAATGATTACTGGGAACTGGTCCACACTGGGGGGGTCACCTTAGATAGTGCTACTGGCCTTAGCCAGGCCCAGATGTGCACAGGGAGATGGGGTGGGTCCTGGAGGCATGGGGGTCTGGGTCAGGACTTCATAACATTGTGGGATTATTTACCAAAATATTCTCTGTAACCGCCCAGAAAACTGGCAGTCCTATGAAAATCTACCAGCCTGAGACTGAGTGAATAAATGATGGTATTGTCATACAGTGGACACCACATACCCTGTCCCATTTGGGAGCCCCAGAGGCACTGCAGGAGGCAAGAAGTCAAGGCAGGAGATAGGTAAGGAACAGAGGTTGACAATGGAAAGCAAGGCAGTCAGGAAAGGTGTGACAAGTTAGTTACCACCATGGGCACCAGGATCTTGATACTGAGGGGATTTGGGCAGTCAGTGTGGAACACACATCCCAGGGTCACATTGGACAGGGCAAGGAATCAGTGCGTTCCACCCACAGGCTGAGGACCACTGGTGGTCGGCAGGATGCCTTGGGCTTTCACAAAGTCCTCAGATAAAGGGGGACAGCTATAGGCAGTTGAGATCCCAAAAGCTGAGGAGGGTCTAAGGAGAATGCGAAGGGCACTCATGACATTTGAACCTCGCCACTCAAGAGAGCAAAAAGATTGGTCTAGGCTGACAGAGCACATCCTCATGATGCTCACGAGGAAGGATGAGTGGTGGCTGGTCCAGGCTCTGCCAGCCACTCCCTGTGCTTGGAGCTCAGGCCTGTCACGTGAGCCTGAGTCTCTCCCTCCTCGTTCCTTCCTCACCCCCCACCTCTGATGCTGAGGATCCATCCCAGGGCTGTCCCCTTTGCAGAGGTTATGCAAGGCTCTGCCACCAGCCCAGGCGCGTATCTTGATCTCTCTGGTCCTCAGCATCTTCATCTGTCAGTGGCTCATGCACATACAGGATAACGCATAGAGGAAAAACTGTTTAAGAAACTGCCTAATAATGCTAACTATTACTATTACTATTACTATTACTATTACTATTACTATTACTATAAATGGGCAGTTGTTAAGTGGGAAAAACAAGCCACAGAATAGTATGTGATCCGATCTTACCTGCAGTGAAACAGAAGGGCATTTTCCCTAAGTGTATGTTTATAAGGGAAGACTTCAAGAAGGATATATCAGAAATGGCAAGAGTAAGACACGCACACCTTCTATTCTTATGTGCTTCTTACAGTCATCACATCTAAAGATTAATTACTCTTTCCCTTGCACCATGAAGTCACTGACTCAACAAACACTGACAGCCTTTGACATCTGCCTGCATTTCGCAAGTCAAAATTGTACTTTTATGCATTTTCCCGTTTCTTCATACTTGTTCAACTTCATCATAATGGCTACTGTTTATTGAGTATTCAGAAAAGTGCCAAATCTTAGAATTTTAAAGGAGGCTTAAATATACAAATATATGTTACAAAAGAGACAATAGTCAGATATGAAATGTAATTAGGCAGGTGTGAACCACTTGGAGCATTCTGAGAGCAGATCAATATACAAAGGGTACTACAGAAATTCTAAATTACAGTATAAAAGTAAGATAATTATTCCAGATGACCTTTTCTAATCTATGTTTATTAATCATACTTCTGAGATTAATGTTACTTTAAATAAGATTAATTAACATATGTTTAAAAGCTCCCTTTATTTTTAAATGCAAGAGTTGGGAAATAACTGCTTTTTCATTAAGTTTGAGAATTACCTTTCATCTTGCATGTAATTTATACATGAGATCCCCAAATTATCTTCTATGAATGCAATACTTTAGAACAATTTATTATCTGGACACACAACAAAATGCATGCTTGAATATAAAGGGTAATTGAGAAAGAGACAACCGATTAACTGGCTATAAATCTCTGTAATGTGTTTGATTTTAGACATATAATTCTGAAACCAGTGAGCTAATGGAACTTTGCAGAGGGAAAAAAAAAAGTAATAGCAATATTTAACATGGTGCTAAGCATGGGAAAACCTCATTTAGTGTAGTATAGAAATGTGTCCTGATTTGAGAACGTGCCACAAAAAATACTTCAAAAAGAGGTAAAATAGGAAATAGCTATTTGCATTATTAAGGATTCTGATCCCTCTGCTTTTCTCCCGATCTCCCCTCCTCCCCTGCCCCCAAATGCCACGCTGACTTGGTGGTGTTTCTGTTGATTCACTGCTTTTGCATACACCGTCCTGCCTCAAGAGGGCGCCCCTCCCCACCTTAGCTGACTACAACTCAAAACTGCCACAGAGATTCTCCAGCCCCCACCCTTGACTGTTAGGTGCTCCTCCAAGAGGCCATAACAGCACTTATCACCTGTGACCATGATCCTGTCTTTACGTGGGTGTCTCTCCCACATCTACTGGGCCATGAGCTCATAGGGGCACAGTGTGGGTGCCCAGGGTCATGATGGTAAGAGAGACAAATGTATCAGTCAGCTTTTGTTACTATAATGAAATACCTGAGGCATATATTGTACAAAAAATTCAGGTTTATTTTGACTCATTGTTTTGGCTTAAGGTTTAAACAGTACAGCCTAGGCTCTGGCCAGGACCCCTGGGCTATATTCCATCATGATGGAGTGTATGTGTCTGTCTCTCAATATGTGGTCTCCCCCATCCTTATAAAGCTACCAGCATTCAATCATGAGGGACCCAAACTAATGACCTAAGATAATCACTCCCCAGCGGTCCTACCCCTGAATACCATAGTAGGCACAAGCTCCCACCCTTTTGATGCCATTAAAATAGGCTTTAGGGCGTAAACTTCTGTGTGCGTCTGGGGGAGAGGGAGGAAGAAGCTATGCTCCAACCGCTTCGCCACTTTCTTGTCTCTGTGACACAACACCCAGCCCCACAACTTCAAGGAGAGGCACATTCTGGCTCACGGTTACAGTCCATGTCCGCTGTCTCTACGGCGGAAACGGCACGGTGCAAGGAAGAGTGGGGCGCAGATTTTCAACACATGACAGCCGAAAGGCAGAGAGATGGGAAGAGCCAGCAACAAGAACACTTTCCTAGGTCATTTCCCAGTCACCCGCTTCCAACCAAAGTGCACCAGCTCACAGCACATGCAGGCACTGACTTCACCCATGGGTGAATCCACTGATAAACAGAGCGCCCCATGTGCCCCAAGGGCCCGGGAAGAACATTTTAGCTCTAAGCCATCACACAAACCCTAACAAGAGAGAGTGAGGCACGGGTCCCTACCTAAGGAAAGATGCACATAAACACTTTCTTAGGTCTCTGAGCTGCCTAGGACACGGGTTTACAGTGTTATGCAAAAGGGTAAGGACTCCAGATGCGCAGAGCACAGCTGCACAGTATGAACAGTGACACCCTGGGCAGCGATGTTGCAGTCTTTCTGTCGTTAAGATACCGTGTGGACATCATTAGGTTTCAATTTCAATCACAGGAAATGGAAGAGCGATCATTACTTTGTAAACAGGAACACTAACATAAAACGTGAGTCCTCTCTTTAAGGCTGTGAAGACTTCCCAAGTTTATTTTTCATGCTGTTTTTATATATTATGACACATTTTGTTATATGATAAAATTTTTAAAGAAATACATTAAACCTTGGGTAACAGCACTGAACCTGTCAGAAAGCTGTCAGGAAAATTTCCCACATGCTAGTCTGAAATAGTAGGTTGTCAGTTCACCAAATTTAAGTAAACAATGTATCCACAGTGATGTAGAGAGTCATTTTTATTTTCATTAATTTCATGTAAAAGGAGGGCAGTAAAAACTGCTCTTACAATCAAATATGTAGGATTACTTATTTATAAGTATAATAGAATTAACTGCACGGGGAATAGGGTTAATCACGGGCATAAATAACAAGCCCATACAGGACAATTTTGTAACTAAAGAGTCATTAAATGATCACAGAAATTTTGCATCTTTCAAAGAAAAGTCTCTTTTAAGGAAGAATGTCGTCCACTCCTGATCTCCACCCTTCGTCCACCAACAATAACATGATGTAAAGTGCACTGCTACACTGGATTCGCCCTGGCACACAGGAAGCTGCCAAGGGCAGTAACTGACTTCCACACGTAATATTCCTGCTTTTTGTGTGCATAAAATTACCTGTGTGGTTTGTGACTTTTAGTATGATGTGGCAAAGTCAGCGACTCCAGAAATGACAACTGACAGCTGAGAAAGCTTCCCATGCCTTCAGGAGGCCACTAAGTCATTTCTATCTTCCTACTCAACATCTCGGGAGACAGCAGGTCACGGGACCTGCTATTTGCACCTCTCTAGAGCAGCAGCGGGCTCCAGGACCAGCTCAACAAATAAAGGATGAAGGTGATCAGTGTGGACACACATCGCAGGCCTCCCTGCCCCCAGAGGCCAGGCATTTCTGTAGTATTTTGTCCCTGGTTGATTATTAAGTCAGGAACATCTCTTGAGCAGGGTTAAGATCAAATTATTTTTATTTCCCAAGTTAGCAGAAGGCACCAGTGCACTGCTGAGAGAATTAGTACTTTAGTTAAACCCAAATCTTCAAATCAGCCTCCTTGGCTGACACTGAGCAGCTTGCCCCTCCCCATGGACATTGTGGGGAACGACATAAATCTAAGAACTCCTTTGCCGTCTTAGCGGTATGAAAATTGGGGGAAATTACCACAACAAACACGACTACAAATACACGGACAACCGTACATTATCTGCAAATGCCTCATGCTTTGTCCCAGGCATGAACTGATCCAAGGCAAAGTATAAATAAAAGAGTAAATGAATGGGTGAGTAAATAAGAATGATGCTTGCATTATACAAATTGCACAGAAATATCCCATTCACCCTTGGATGCTAAGACCATGGCATTGCTATCCAATGTGTCACGGGAAGGGGAGGGAATTTATCTGTTGAGCTTGGTTATGTGCTCAGCACTCTGCAGGACTCACATCATTTAATGCAGCCAACAACACTGAGAAGTGTGGGTTATTATGCCATATGGAAATAATACGGAAACATGGAGTGGAAAATAATATGGAAATATGGAGTGGAAAGCTACTTGGGAGGCATCACTTACTGGAACTCACCCTCCTAGCAGCTTGAATCCAGGCCAAACCAGGTAGCCTTCTCTGCAAAGCCTCAGCTCCGCCCACCCCTCAGCCAGTGCCCTGCAGGGTCCTTCTTCCCTCTGGAGTCACACCCACCACGTCAAAGCAGAGCTCATCCCTCCCAAGCTAGTTTCCCTGTGGCTCCTCCTCCGTGCCTGCAGGTGCCGGCTCTGTCCTCCCAGCATCTAAACTCAGTCTCCCTCCTTCTCCGTGTCCCTCCCATGACCACAGCTACTGGTCCTGGCGGGAACTGAACCTCCTGCATCTGTCTCAGCTTCAGCCCCCAGCACAGTCTCTGGGTCATGGTCTTGTCCTCTGCCCATGGGTTCCCAAGCATCAGCCTCGCTCACTTTCTTAACCCTCACACTGCTGTCAACTCATCTCCTTCTGTCTTTACTTCCTGTGTGCTACTGTGTTCATGTACATCTCCAAGGGGTCCGCTTCCCTCCCACCACACCAGCAAGCCCAGGCTCTGTGGCGCCCACATGAATACCCTCTGCTCTGGCGCACCTGTCAGCTGGAGGTGATAGCATCCTTTCACCGGAAGCCCAGAGCCTACCTTCCTCCCATCATCAACTATGACGAAGAAGCAAGGCACGGTGGTCCAGGCCTGTAATCCCAGCTACTTGCAAAGATGAGGCAGAAGGAATGATGTTCAAGGCCAGGCTGGGCAACTTCATGAGACTCGGTCTCAAAATTAAATTTTTAAAAAGAGCTGGAGATATAGCTCAGTAGTTGAGCACTCAGCATGCACAAGGGCCTTGGTTCAATTGGCAACACCACACACACACACAAAGACACACACAAAGACACACACACACACACACACAGCCATGAGAACACTAACAGCTGTAAGCAGTACCACGCGTCAGGCACGGACACAGCACTGTACATTCTCCCCCTGGAATTCTTACATATGAAGCAGAAAGGCAGCCCTGTATCTACTTCCTCACTCCCAGAGGAGGAAGCTGAGCTTCAGACAGATGAAGCAACACTCCCGAGCCCAAGCTGCTGACCCCCACAGAAGTGCACATTCGAACCCAGCTCTCCTGACCCCAAGGTTTCTGCTGCTTTTTCCCTGCTACTCCTTGCCAATTCCCCCTCTGTACTGTTGGGCCTACCCTGAATATTTCCTGCATCTAATTTTCACTACATTTTACACATATTACTTTGTATGTGGCTAAGATGAGGTCTTCTAGAGAACTTCTGAGGCCAGAGCGCCATGTACATTTCTGTTGCCATCGCAACACCTCAGCCACCGTCTTGCAGAGTGTACATTCTAAACGCACACTCATGGGCTGCTTAATCTACTAATGCTTCTGTGATGGACGCTTGCAGAGAACCATTATTTTAACCCGTCTTTTTTATGCTGCCCTCATTTTATCTGTTCTCATTCCTTGTTTTCCCCAGCGCCTCTCTTCTTCAGAAGGCTGACTGTAATTGAGAAAAGGGGCCACTGGGTGTCACTAGCATATTATGTATCCAACAGGCCTCAGTGTACTGCTTAAACCCTTTCGTCTGCCTGAGTCTTCCCTGGGAAAAAGGATTGTTGAAACTTTGGAAAAGTTCAATTGAAATCGTGTTATTCTAGGATTAGGCCATCCAAGAAGACCTTACTGCAGTGGCAGAGTATTTTCCTGCTGCTAAAACTGACCTCACTTGCTAACAACAGGCTTGGAATAAACTGATTGCTTTGGCCTGGAGAAACACAGATTTATGAGTGTTTCTAGGAGCCAGCATGGTGCACGGGGCAAGAACTCCACACTGAGAGCCAGCAGGCACGAAGTGGCTTTGCCACTGAACCCTAAGGTCACCCTTTGGACCAGGCCCCTTGCAAAGTGCTTGCCCAGCATGGTGGTGGCAACAGTGTGGCCTTGTGTACCTGCTGGGGAACCGAGCAAGGCCACCTGGGACTCCTGGTAAGTTCTGCCGAGAATCACCCAGCTGGCTCTCTCTCCTTCTCTGCCTGTGTGCCTGTGTCCCTGCCCCTTAGCACCCACTTGCTCTCCTCCTACCTTCACTTCCAACAGGGCCCCTCTCCCTCCGGGGCGGGGCCTGCCCTGGCGCTCCTTGGGGATGCCTCGGCCTTGCCTTGCTTCCTCGGGGACAAACACATCCATTTCTGCGGAGTCCACTGCACCCACAGCTAAACAATCCTTCCTTGTTCCTCTGGCCCTGACCACTCTTTCTGAGCACTGGCCACATTTCCTCCTGACCTCAGGCTCTCCTGGTTAAACACTGGACTCAAAAACAGCCCCCTGAGATGTGCGCCTTGGCCAAACGCCACAGTCCACACATGGCTTCCACATGTACCATGAGGCCTGAAGTCCCTACCTGCCCCGCTACACCCCATGAGTCTCCCTCCTGTAATCAGCCCTGTATCCCAAACACCTCCCACCCCACCCACCTGGCCACTTCCACACTCACCTCTGGCTAAGATGCCATGACCCCTGGCTGGGTGGCTTCAGTGCCTCCTACCAGGCTTCCCTCGATATTACCCTGCCTCCCCCAGCGACGTTCTCCAAACAGCAGCTGGAGTGGTCTTCCCACGATATTCCCTCAGTCTGCTTCTCTGCCTTGGGACTCTCAAAAAAGTCCTGATCATCCAGGTTGACTCCAGTCTGTTTGTCAGCCGAATCTTAGCCCACCTGTTCACTTTCTCTCTGTGAACAAAAGCTTCCCAGCAATGCTTCAGTCCTTGGAACACACCAGCCTGTCTCCTTCTCCTATCAGGACCCAAAGCTGTTCCTTCGTCCAGACACTTGCAGGAGTTGGATGGGGCCCACAAAAAGATAAGTGTGTCTGCGTCCCAAGAACCTGTGGGATAAAATTAAGGCTCTGGAGAGGATGTCTTTATCCTGGGTTATCCAGGCTGGCACTAAATGCCTTCACATGTATCCTTACAAGAAGGGACATAAGGGAGACTTGATAGAGATGTACAGAGGAGACGGCACTGTGAAGACAGAGACCAGAGGTATACATCCAGGAGCCAGGGAATGCCAAGGCTGTCGAGAGCCCCAGAAGCTACAAGGGGCAAGGAACAGATTCTTCCGGGATCCTCTCGTGGGTACCTGGCAATGTCAACACCTTGCTTTGGACATGACTTCTAGGACTTGTTGAAGGAGAACTTTCCCTTGTAATAAGCCACCACATATGTGCTAATTTGTTACAGGAAGTAACAAAGTCACTTCCTCCTAGTTGGGCCTGGGTGACCTCTAATCCTGTCAGGTCCAAACTCAAGGTCAACCTTCATCTCCCTGTGAGCCACCACCCCACACACATACCCCCATGCAAAACCTGGCGAGCGCACCAAATCATCCACTCAGGCAAGGAGCGAACATCTTTGTCGCCTTCTTTCCCTGGTGTACCCCAAGCATGCAGAACGGTACCTAGCACTTCTTGGGTACCCAGAAACAATGGCTGGAGGGTGAATCTTGTCTGTCTCTCTTACTGGCCTCTGAGCTTTCAACTATGGGACTTCTTCTTTATCACTAAGGACTTGTGCTCATCCAATGCCTGCTACACAGCTTGTGCTCAACGGTTATTTGCTGAAAAATGGAAAAGTATTATTACTAATCACAGTTAAGATTCATGACATAAAAGTGAAAAATGAATCCCTTGAAGTCACAGCTGTTCCTCTGAGTGTTGGAAAATTATTGAAAATGGTATTTGAAAGAAGAAATTGGCTTTTCTCTCCTAAGATCTTTATAATTTTGAATTTCCACTAATCCTTGAGTTAAGAGAGGTATTCGTAGGTGCACGGCTTCCCATTTTCCTATATGGAGTATTTCCCTGAAACTGGGTCATACTTTCATTCACACCTGTGTTGTTTTACCTTATTTCCTGCCAATAGCAAGACTGCCTCAATGGCAAAACAGATCTTAGCCTGCAAAGTTCACTGTGGCCCCACATTTGCCCCTGGGTGGCCCCTGGGCTCAGGCTGGGCCACAGAGCTGGACAGTCATTGCTGTGGCATTAAACTCCCCAGGAAGGGGCCAAACGGCCTGCTGCCAGTCACAGAGAGTGAATGAGGTGACAGGACTGAGCAGATGTACCTTCAGGCCCAAGCTACAACTTGGATTCCTAGGGAAGGTCTTGCTATGTATTAGCTCTGCATGTATACTTGGCCTGGTGGAAAATATACACTGCACTGCAGGAAGAAAATACAACCTTGTTCTCCCTTCTTTTTCTCTCCGCACAAATGCTAGATGTCAAGAGAGAGTTGTCAGCTACTGAAAGTGATGTTGGTTGAGTTACTTCTCCATGCAGAAATTAGCTACTGCTGCTGTTTCCAGCACTGTGCTTACCAACGGGTGAAACAGCATGAAATGACAGGCAGTTTCTCCCACTACTCTCTCAGGCCTACCAAGTCAGAAATATTTCTTCAAACACCTCCATAGATGGAAGTACAGACTTCTTCCTTTAGCTTTTGCAAGTGTTCTGTGTTCTAAAATTATGGCTCTCCTTCCTGATGGGGACAGTTGAGTAAAATAAGCCACCATCTCACCTGGAAGCTAGTGGGCTGAATCCCACCGGGAATATACTTAGTGATTAGGTACTAAGTTTTAGAAAAATTTTGGATTTCCATGCCTTCACAGGACAAATGCAACATCCTGGTCCCCACAGTCCCCAACACCTGTGGTCTGATCCCAGGGCCCCTTACTCAGGTTAGCTGCTGCCCCCCAAAAAGCATGTCAGTCTGCCTTACAGACAGGGATCTGCCGACTGAGAATTTTCCAGGGGTAACAAAGTGAATCAGAGAATTCTAAGAAACTGTAACAAGAACAATAAAGCAGAATTAGAAAGCTATGGAGTTGGTTACAGACCAACTTTAGGGCCTTGCTGTTGCCACTGGCCCTTGCTTCCACAAAAATAGAACATAACTATGTGAATTTGGGGATGTAAATTATTCTTCTGAGTCACTCATCCAGGATAAAGTTAGAGTGTAGCCTCAAACACAGCTGTGTGAGTGATAGACATTGAGTTTGAGAACTTTAGTGTGCAAATAATTTAGTGATATGAAAAACGTTAACAATAAATAAAATTCCCCATGTAAATTCCATTTTTATCCCTAAATTAAGGCTCTTAAAGTTGTAAGGGACTAGTGAACGAAATAGCAGGAGAATACTTGCATTGTATGTATTTTTGTGATTTAAAATTCCCAAGAGTAACTTGTTGGATTTTGAGTTTAAAAAAAAACACCCAAGATAGTCTGAGTTTTAAGCCATTTGACCTCCTTACATGAAAAGCTACCACAGCACAAAGTTTTGTTGATTTTACAGTTGATAAACACTCTTAAATAGTAGGTAGCATAAATCCATCTTTCTGCAATAAAAGACAGAAGCTGTCTTTATCACCCTGCTTGCTAAAGTAAAATTTATAAAAGGCCCCACCTTGCCCTATGCCATAAGAACATGACTTCCTATAAAGAAGCAACTGCTAACTACACAGAACTTCTTCCCTTGAAACTGATTAAATAGTACTTTAAAGATCTTCTCAGTTCCATTTCATTCAGATCTTTATAGAGGAATTTAAATAAAATTGGGGGAACTTACAAGAGTCCAAAATCATCTTGGAAACCAAGGAACCATGGTCCCTCAGAGAACCCTGAGATGGTAGAGCCAGGAAGGATGAGTCCAGCCTTCTAGCGCAAACTTGCATTCTCAGCTGGCAGCTTGGGATCTATTTAGACTCCTAGCCACTCCTACCTTAAGGCTGCTCAGTATTTACAAGGTCAAAGGGTAAGCACCTACCTCCTAGGCTAAAGCCTAAAGCCCTTTCTGGGATGACACTGCCCCTTGAAAAGTTCTGAGTGCAGCAGGGGCCATAGATGGTTTATACATTGCATCAACTTGGGGAGTCTAGAGGTTTGGCTGAGTGACTCAGCAGGAAGCCAAGGTGCTTACTTTGTATACATCCTGAGCCTATGGAAGAGGAAAGCATGGAGACTGTGTGAGAGCTACACGCCCCCTGAGTGGGGGTAAGCTGTTTACAATGTAAGAGAGAAAAACAGGCTGCTTGCAGCCAATCCTCCCTATTGCTGGTTGTTTTTACTGTGCTCTGCTGCCATGAATGCTTGCACTCTGCCATGTGCCACTCTGCCTCAGAACCAGCCAAGTATTGACTGAAATCTCCACAAACTGTAAGCTAAATAAACCTTTCCTTCCTTCATTTTGGGTGTTGGGTATTTTGTCTCAGCAATGAGAGAAAAGTAACCAAGACAGAATTTAGTACCAGGAGTGGGGTCGTTGCTGTGACTATACCTGACCATGTGGTTCAAGAGCATTTGGAAATTGCTTGTGGGAAAAGTTTGGAAAGGTTTAGAGATGTCTGGTCAGAGCTTGGAAGACCAGAAGGCTGATGGAAATCCTGCCGGTAAAGATCAGGTTCGGGAGGTCTCTGTGGGGAAGGATTTCATTGGTTGTTGGACTCCAGATGATGTATGTTATGGCTTGGCAGAAAGTTTGTCTGCATTTTGCTCGTGTCCAGAGACTTTGCCTAAGACTGAGATTAAGGGCGACAGCGAACTGATTAATCTGGCAAAAGAAATTTCAAGGCAGTCGAATGTTGGGGAAGTGGCATGGCTATTGTTGGGGGCTTTTAGCCAGATTTATATTGACAATCAAGAGCAAAGAGCCCAGCAGGACGACTTAAAATGTTGAGTTTGGTCAGAAAGGAAGCTCCAGTAAAGCTTTGGGCTGCAAAGATAACGCTGAGCAGATCTCTATTGCTGAGAAGGAACAAGAGAATAGAAAAGATGGCCTGAGGGCATCACAAGCAGCAAGTCTCTACCCTTTACAGTCTGTCTTGGTTACTTTTCTCTCATTGCTGAGACAAAATACCCAATGCCCAAAATGAAGGAAGGAAAGGTTTATTTAGCTTACAGTTTGTGGAGGTTTCAGTCCATATTTGGCTGGTTCTGAGGCAGAGTGGCACATGGTAGAGGGCAAATGTTCATGGCAGCAGAGCACAGCAAAAACAACGAGCAAAAGGGAGGAATGGCTGCAAGCAGCCTCTTTTCTTCCCTTACATTGTCAACAGCCTATCCCCACCCAGGGGGCGTGTACCTCTCACATAACCTCATGCCCTCCACTTCCACAGGCTGAGGATGTATACAAAGTAAGCAGCCTGGCTTCCTGCTGAATCACTCGGCCAAACCTCTGGACTCCTCAAGTTGACACAATCTATCAACCATAACACAGCCTCAAAACTGCAAAGATGAAACACCTTGCCTTGAGAAGGAAGCCAAAGAGTGCCATGTTCCAGAATGGTGGCAGCAGTCCCATCAGGTTCCTGAATGGAGGCAGCATAGAGAATTTGTTCCACAGCATTGGATTCAGTGTGCCCAGCGATCCAGGCACTTGACCCCTATGACCAAAAGAGAGGAAAGTTTGGCTACTGCTCCAGGTGGCAGCTGACCTTGGCATCATCCACGTGGCCCTGGCTTTAGGTGCATGGCAAATGCAAGAGTTCTGAGGTTAAAGAGGCTTCCACCCAGATTTCAGAAGGCCTGGGAGGCCAGGCAGTGTGCCCCTGACAGGGTAATATGTGAGGCTGTGAGTGTGAAGCAGAAGGTGCCCTGCAGACCTCATAAGTTTAGAAAAGACAGGACCGCAGATCATCTAAGGAAAGCTGCAAAGAGGGAGCAAAGCCAGCCTAAAAGAGAAGCCCTGGGAGCTGTAACCACCAGAAGTGCCATAGAGTGGACTCATGCAAGCTCTTTGGAGCTCACAATGTGCCACAAGTTGCTTCAGATGCTGGATGTGGAACTACAGCACACAATGTTAGCCCTGCTGGATTTTGGAACTGGTTTGGTCCCAATGCTCTATATTCCCCTATTGGTGCCTTTTGGAATGGTAATGTTTATTTTGTGCCTTTAGATGTTGGAAGTGTTTCATTTTCATTTGTACCATAAATGAAGTGCCATAGAGTGGACTCATGCAAGCTCTTTGGAGCTCACAATGTGCCACAAGTTGCTTCAGATGCTGGATGTGGAATTACAGGACACAATGTTAGCCCTGCTGGATTTTGGAACTGCTTTGGTCCCAATGCTCTATATTCCACTGTTGGTGCCTTTTGGAATGGTAATGTTTATTTTGTACCTTTAAATGTTGGAAGTGTTTAATTTTCATTTGTACAGGGGCAAAATGTTATGGTTCTAATGTAATATAATGTCTTTGTATCTGGAAACTGGTTTAAAGAACTGTGTCTGGTTGCCAAGTTGACAAGGGGTGGATTATTATGGTTTATACATTGTGTCAACTTGGGGAGTCTAGAGGTTTGGCTGAGTGACTCAGCACGAAGCCAAGGTGCTTACTTTGTAAGCACCTGAGCCTGTGGAAGAGGAGGGCATGGAGACTGTGTGAGAGGTACACACCCCCTGGGTGGGGGTAGGCTGTTGACAATCTAAGGGAGAAAAAAAGGCTGCTTGCAGCCAATCCTCCCTTTCGCTGGTTGTTTTTGCTGTGCTCTGCTGCCACGAATGCTTGCCTTCTGCCATGTGCCACTCTGCCTCAGAACTAGCCAAGTATGGACTGAAACAAACTATAAGCTAAATAAACCTTTCCTTCCTTCATTTTGGGCATTGGGTATTTTGTCTCAGCAATGAGAAAAGTAACCAAGACACAGACCTGCTGCCCAAAGTGCTCACCTCTAGCTTGACTCAGAATTTAGAAGGAAATGGAAACTATGAGAAATTACTCGCTCCACAGCAGACTGGGCCTGGGGAGGGACTTGCTGCTGTGTATCCCTTCTCTTGAAAATAGCAATTCCTCCTATAGATTCCCTGTGTGCTGGCCTGCCCACAGCTCTAGTTCCCAAACCCTGTCCAGGCTGGAGTCTTTAATCTATTGCCTTGTGTGCATGAATTGCAGAAGGGCTGCCTTCCATGATAATCTCAAAGCAGTTCAAGAAAACAACCTCCAGTTCCCAAACAGAGAAACAAATGTAGACAACTGCTCTTTCTAGAGCATCTGCTGTGGGTCAGGAGCCAGGATGAACTTTTCCTACTGTTCTGAGGACCACCTTCAGGAGTGTGTGCTTGTGATCCAATCAAGAGGGTGAAGCAAAGCCACTGAGATCCAGCTGGAGACGCAGGATAGGGTGAGGCACAGTGGAAGAAAACTAGGGCAAACCTGGTTCCCTGAGGCAGGAGGGCAGTGAGGTTGGGATGGCAGGGAAGCCCCATGATGGCACCCTGCAGAAAGGGTACGAGGGTGGAAGTGGGGAGGTCTTCGGAAAGGGATAAAGAAGCAGGGATATTCAGAATGACTTCCAGAGACAGCTGGAGAAAGTTAAACGGCTAGGAATGCTGAGTATACATGACAGAACCACCTGAGACTGGACTGTGGGTTTCTGCAGACACTGTATACTATGAGGCTGAGCTTTGTTCTGGCACTGAAGGAACCCACACTTGATTCCCTGCCTCAGGCACCCCACAGCCTTAGCTCCAGGCCCCAGGCTCCAAAGTGCCAGCCGTCACAGCAAAGTGTCCCCAGGTCAGAGCCAGGCTCATTTGTCAACAGTTGCTTCAGACACAACTGTTCTGATGTGAGGACTGAGAACACTGCCCACTGGGGAATTAACCCACATGAGAGGAACGATCTCGTTCCCGGGAATAGCTGGAGGTACTACTAGGAATGGATTGGGAAGCTCCAAAGACCCCTGGAACAGAATGTCTTTCTCTTTCTGGCATCCACCTTGACCTGCAGACGCCGTTGGGCTGCTGAGGCCTGAGAACACCACCCCCTAAACTGCCTCCTAGTTGTGAATGGGCCACGTTCCCGTGTTCTCAGATGGAACATGTCACCCACACCTACGGCCCTCACAGGGAGAAGCCATCTGCTTGGGAAGAACAGAGATTTCCTGGTGTCTCCGGCCACCCAGAATCAGGGACATGCAGTGGAGGGAGCGGCTCAGCTCTGTGAGCCCTTGTCCACAGACAACCTTCACACTCCATACAAGCCCTGGCTTGTGAGTGTTTAACAGCACAGGAAAATGGAAGAAAGAGAACAGGTGGGATAAATACAAGGAAAATGAGGCTTGATCCCATTAAAGTGGCCACCTCAGTGCACGAGTCATGCTCAAGCCAGGTGTTGGAACCTTTGTGTAATCATTCTTCCGTGACCATGAAATGAGTGCCGGCGCTGAAGCCAGACACTGGGTGTGATTCCTGGCTCTGCTGTGCATTAACAAGCTAATTAGAACTCTTGAGAAGTCTGGTTCCTTGTGTTGTCAGATGGAAATAACAATACCACATGCCTGGTGGAGCCATCATCAGGTGGAAACAGGGCTTCTCTACCTGGGCACTGCTGGCAGGTGGGGATGGATCATTTCGTGTGGGGGGGGGCATGCCAGGCATTGCAAGATGCTGAACAGTGTCCCTGGCCTTTATCCACCCCTCACACCCCTGCACCCAGCTGTGACGCCCTGCAACTGCCTCAGTACTGTTGAGTGTCCCAAAGCCCGGTTGGGAACCACTGAATTAGAAGGACTGGCATTTCTAAAGGCACAGGCACTGGTCCTGAAATAACCTCAGCCTCACTTGCATCGAGGACCCTCCAAGCTTCTCTATCAAAGCAGCTATGCCTCTTCATGTTATGATTTCGCATGTCTACCCCAAAGCTGATCAAATCCATATTGCTTGGGTCCCAAATCCCAAAGGTGTTAAATTTTATAAGCACGGAGTTAACTTTTCCTTGACACATTTGTTTTAATAACTTTACACAGTGGCACCTGCCTGCAATCCTAGCTACTCAAAAGACAGAATCAGAAGGTTTGTGAATTTGAGGCCACTTGGCCCACAGACAACCCAGACAGAGTGTGACCCTGTCTCAAAATAAAAAATAAAAAGTGCTAGGGATGTAGCTCAGAAGCAGAGCGCCCCAGGGCTTAATCCCCAGTACAAATACACAAATATCCTCACACAGAAGCCAGGTTTTTCTGTAAATAATTTGTGCATGTACATGGGGAAGCTGAAGTTTTATAGTCAGTCAGTTCAACAACAGAATGCCAACAGACTGCTCACCTACTGTGTGACAGTAAAGCAATGTGATCAGAGAAATAGTGGGTCCCGAGAGTTACAGGAAGTAATGATTGGTTCCTTCCATTACAGGAAGGTAATGTTTTGCAGTAAAGACTGATCTTTACTGACTCATATTTTTTTAGTGTCGTCCATATCCCTGCAGGACTGATACTGGCACCAGCATGAGCTGATATCTGTGTCTTTGCGAAATTCATATGCTGAAATGCTAAGCCACAAGATGACAGTATTAAGAGATAGGGAATTGAGAGATTTGGGAACTTGGTCAGGAGAGGGGGGCTAATCGTGAATGGGATTAGTGCCCTTTTAAAGTAACCTGAGAGAGCTCTCTCCCGACCATATGACGATGCCATGAAAAAACAGCCACCTCCAAACTGGGAAAAGAATCCTCACCAGATGCCAGGTCTCTTAGCACCTTCATTTCAAGCAACAGATTTCTGGTATCCAAGGTCCACAGCCTAAAGTCTTTTGTTTCAGCAGCCTGAATGAATGAAGACTTGTTTCAAAAGAATCAATGACCTCTCTTTCCAAGCATCCTCACAAGAGTGATACTGTCTTTAAACCCTGGGTGGCAATCCCTGATGCGCTGCTGTGATGCCAAGGGAAGGCACGGTGACCTTGCAATCCAACTGCTTCCTTAAGATCCTCAATTTTGGATGATTACCCAAAATTCTTCATTGTGGGAGCAGATAGTGTGGGCTCCAAGCAGATACAGCAGACCCATGTGTCCCTCCAAGGGAAGGCGGTGGTGCTGATGGGCAAGAACACAGTGGTGCACAAGGCCATCAAGGGCATCTCAAAACAACCCAGCTCTGGAGAAACTGTAGGGGACTGTGGGCTTTGTGCTCACCAAGGAGGACCTCAATGAGATCAGCGATGTGCTGCTGGCTAATAAGGTGCCAGCTGCTGCCCATGCTGGTGCCATTGCGCCATGTGAAATCACCGTGCCGGCCCAGGACACCGCTCTGGGGCCTGAGCAGTCCTCCTTCTTCCAGACTCTGGGCATCACCACTGAAATCTCCAGGGGAGCCAATGAAATCCTGAGTGAAGTACAGCTGGTGAAGACCAGAGACAAAGTGGGAGCCGCAAGCCCCTCCCGTCCTGACGTGCGGAACATCTCCCCGCTCCCTTTGGCTGACCATCCAGCAAGTCTTTGACAGTGGTGGCATCTACAATGCCAAAGAGCTTGACATCACAGAGGAAACTGCATTCTTGCTTTCTGGAGAGTGTTTGCAATGTGGCCGGTGTTTGTCTGCAGATTCGTTACCCAGCTGAGGCATCAGTGCCCCATTCAACTGTCAATCAGTACAAATGGGTCCTGGCTTCATCTGTGGAGACTGATTACACCTTCCCACTCGCTGAAAAGGTCAAGGCCTTCTCGGCTGATCCATGTCACTGCGCCCACCACTGTTGCTCCTGCTGCCACAGCTGCCCCAGCCAACGTCGAAACCAAGGAAGACTCAGAGGAGTCAGACAAGGATATGCGATTTGGACTCTCTGATCACCAAAGAGCAAACCATTTAGCCTGCCTGACCACAAAACAAGGAAGAAAGGCATAATTCTCCTCAAAAACGAATCATTGATCTGACTAAAAACTGGTCCAAACTTCTGAAACTGTCATGTGGTAAGATTGTGGGAGTAATTTTTAAATTTTTAAATGGACATGTAACTGTAGATAAAAGATACAGGGTGATATTTCAATATATGGATATAAAATCATGAGTGTATTTTTAATCAAAGAATCATTGGATCTAACACTTCAGCACAAACGAAGCTGCAGCCTGCCAACTGGTAGAATCCAAAGGAGATATTTATAAAAGTTCAAGAAACCTGATCATGACCAAGAGGGTCGCTGTGCTCTACAGAGGCAGAATAGATAATGGCCTGGTCACCAAGAATGCTGCTCTGGGGGAACTTGAGCTAGACCCGCTCCGGCTCTGTGCCGATTTGGTACAACTAAGAGGGTCATTGTGAGGTGCCAATGAGCTGAAGCTTTTTAAGCTCATAAGATAGTACCCAGAAATAAGCATGCAATGAATGTCACTATAACTTTGATTAGAACACCATCCCACAGGTTTGATATGTGCTATCCAAAAAAATCTTTAAGTAAAGCTCCCGCTCCAACACACACACACACACACACACACACACACACTTATTGCTGTACTTCTTAGAGCCTTTAAAATGCTCATATTCAATCCAAATATGAAGGAGGTGATCTGGTATCCAGCATGTAACCAGGATCCTTTCTTCATAGGGCAACTCCCAAGACTTGTGTTATATAAAACATGAGGTGAATTGCTGCTAGCCTGATGGTCTTATGAGCTGAACACACCGTGTAAGGTAATTCTGATTGGTTATCAGGCTGTCAAGAACTTTGATTGTTAGGGACATAAACATCAGTGACAAAATTCAGCTATGCTGTCTCTGTTGACACTAATTTTCGTATCACTTACCCGGGATCCCTTTTCAGGAAAGCACTGGCAAACAGAGCAATCTCTTCCTCCACACGGACTGATATACTTCTTTCCACTCTGGAAAGTGAAGCAGCTCATTAGTATGGCAGTCCTCATCACTTGGTTGAATGCATAAAATACACACTACAGCAAGCACTGCTGGTTTGGCTGGCTCCTAAGGGTACCATAGCACACCTGCTACTCTGTGTCCAAGAGAAGCAAAGACAAATATTGATACATAAAAAGGCAAAGCACCTACACTGATGCTTAACAATATGGAAGTCTGGTTATTTGAATAATGAGCTTCCAACACAAGGACACTGGAAGGAAGGAAGGAAGGAAGGAAGGAAGGAAGGAAGGGAAAGAAACAAAGAAAGAAAGAAAATAAGAGGGAGGAAGGGAAAAAAAGGAAAGAAAGAAAGAGAGAGGGGAGGAGGAAGAAAGGAAGACAGAGAGAGAAAGAAAAAAAGAAAGAAACTTTCTTCTGAAGCTGCTTGGCTTTAACCAAGATCTTTTCATTTTTCTCTCCCAGTAAAACTTTTTTTTTTGCGGTACTGGGGATTGAACTCAGGACCCTGTGCTTGCTAGGCAGGCGCTTATTCCACTGAGCTATATCCCCAGCCCTCTCCCAGTAAAACTTAATGTACTGCTGTGAACAATCTTAGCATGCAGACTTACACAGTTAGGCAAACCTACACACACAGATTTCAGTTTACATGATGCCTCCGATTTTTTCCCAAGACTTCCCTGCTTTGCCCTTCAGGTCAGCTAAAGTACAGCTTTCACACTGCATCCTTCCTAGGACAATTCTCTAGGGTCAGGCGTAGGTGTCAGTTGAAATTTGTTCTTCTTGCAATTTGCTGATGCTCCAGGATTGTTCCTCTACTGTGTCCCTCAACCAGAAAGATTCTGAACTCTGAGGATTTGCCTTTCCCACTCTAGGCTGGCTTTTCTTCAACACTAGCTTTACAAAGTCAACACACATGCACTGTGCATGCCTGCATGTGCGTGTGCGCGCGCGTGCACACACATACACACACACACACACACACACACACCAGCATGTCTTTTGAGAAGAATCATTATTTTGTTCTTATCATCTATACCCAGATTCACCATCCACATCAACACAAAAGCATAGTCCCAGAGTGAAAATTTCTGGAAGCAGAAGCCTATGACAGCCAGCCACCAGGACGCAGCTGCTCCCATTCACAGCTGAGGCTGTGGGCGGGAGGGGGAAGTGCTGTAGGCCCCCAGGTGGGGACGAAAGCAGCTCTGGGTGCTGGGAGCCGAGGAGATGGAGAAGGACATCAAGAAGCTGCCTAGTGCATGCTGTTGTCTAGTCCGGCCCTTAGAGCAACGTGCGCACAGTGAAGGCACATGCCTGTAATTGATAGATCTTTTTAAACTGCACACTGTAAACTCAAGCCTTTACACTAATGTGTAATGAAAGCATAAAACAGTTAAACTAATATTTATAGTTCTCATGGAAGAAATATATACATGAGTATAGATGAATATATGCATATATACACATGCATACATACGCACACAGATAGATATGTTCCAACAATTTTTTTCAATCACACAATTTAGACTTCTTTTGGGGAGAAAATTTGCTTAAACAAAACCCAAAAGAAATACCTTTAAGCATTAATGGAAAAGGCATCTTATAAACAAACTTCTCATGGGGCATTACAAGGAATGTAAGAATGGGAAGCTTCACAAGAGCCAAGTGATTAGGTAATGTAAGTTTTTTTTAAAAATGTGCCCCAGGTTTCAGAAACATGTGCCTCTCAAGTCCTGAGTGACACTGTTCTCTGTGAGCGCCTAAGTTCAAAATCCTGATACAGTTAAAAAAGTTGAAAACCCAGGGTCAGGTCAGGACAGCACCAAAGCACTTAAAATAGCTTGTCTGAGGACTGGGGGTCACTTAGGGTTGGGATTCATTACTGTGTATCCCTGAAATACCCAAATAACCAGAGAAAAAGAAAGTAGGTAGATTAGATGGCTTGATAATAAAGAACAGGTTTGGCATGCATTTATTTATTTATGTATGTATGTACGTATTTACCCCAAACACCACTGAGGTGTTTGTAGCAAAATTACATTTCAGGGAAGAATCCATTTTAAATAGATTAGCAGATTCCAAAAAAGCAAATTCCCAATAAATATTAAAAGGGGGTGGTGAATTCTTAGACAAGGAATCTGTATCTCAAAAATAGACTGTATAAACTTGCTGAAAAAGATAAAGACAGATAAACATGCAAAATATGAGCCTGGGAGTTTACTTCTCAAAAAACAATGTTACTCCACTTCAGAGGTAACAATAGGAAAACTCACTCTTTGCTCAACCTCAGACATTTTAAAAATGAGTATTTATTAAAGTACAAAGTCCAAGAAAACAATATTGACCTTTAGTAGATTCACTGTCTTTCACTGGCACCATTATTTTTAAATAATATAGGCACAAGGTGAAAAATCCAATAGTGCAAAAGAGTGTAACAAGCAAAGAAACTTTCCAGTTCCCCACCTCAGAGGATGGCTGCTTTACATTGGTGTCTGGGAGGCAATAAGCACATTTGCACTGTGATTACATATACATGGGACTCATGTGGACAGATAGGCTCACGTGCTGCTGTGGCTGGGCCCAGATGTCCCCCAGAGCCTCACGCAGCCACGTGTGAGGCTTTGCAGAAGTGGCTGGATGTGCTGTGTGATGGTGGGATCGAGGGGGTGTGACGACCAGATCAGCCCCCGACTGGCTGGGCACAGTTCTGGGTGTGGGTGGTGGGAGGATGGGGAAGGCTGCCCTCGGTGTGAGGGAGACCTGCCCTACGGCTGTAACCTGGGTAGCATAAGGGACACAAAGAGGGCTGCTGCTTGGTGCTTTTGCTGCCTTCTGCCTGCCGCGGACCGTTTCTCCTTTGTGATGCCCCTCCACCACGTCACCTGGGCTTGTAGCTAGCCAGTGATGGACTAAAACCTCTAAAAAACTATGAGCCAAAATTACATTTTCCTCCTTCAACTTTGGGTGTTGGGTATTTTGTCTGAACAATGAGAAAAGACGTGCTCACATGCACATGCGTGCACACACATACACACACACACACACGCACACACAGATCTGGTGATTTGGGACCAGTTTTATTATTACCCAAATGGTACACTGCTTGTTGGTCTGCTGTTTTCATATATCATGTGTCTTCAAAGTCACTCCAAAGTAATCCACACACGCATGTGAACTCATCACTTGCTTAACCACTCCCTACTGCAGGCACTTAGGTCCCTCCCTCCTTTACCTCCGGAACACTACTCTGCCATCTACTCTTCTGAATCCACCTTGTATATGTGGAAAAAACTCCAAAAAAGGTGCGTGTCAGTGAGTATGAGCGTTTAAAATCCTGATAGACAATGCCAAATCGTATTCCATAGACACTGTAACTATTTGTACCTGTCTTTAAAATCCAGTTGTCATAGGGTCAAGTCAGTGTGTGAAATCCCTAAAATCTCTGTATACCACAAGCTGGGGGAAGGACTCAGACTAAAACAATCCTTGGCCCAGGAATTTAAGGAGCAAAAGAAGCTAAATTTAGGACTCTGAAGACTTTTGTAAAATAGAAAGCAAAACAATATAAAAAAATTAGAAAAAGCTGGTAAGATAGTAGAAGAAAGCACACACACACATATCGCCATGTGTTTCCATTCACTGCAGTATTCTAGGCAATTCTCTTGAATGCCTGTGAGTTAAGTGGGCCAAGTTATACGGTTCCCACTTAATATTGGAGAAACTAAGCCTCAGGTTAAGAGACAAATCACTGGCAGTTGTCTCAAGATTAATCCGAGGTATAGGCAGCTCCCACCAGGATTTCCCAAAAATTTATGAAATTTCAGTAACTCAGAAAGAAAGAGGACTTATTACAAAATGTTCTGGGCTTATCTTTCTCCAGAGCTAAAAATGTTCAAATGTAATCTTATATTTCTTAGTTTGTCCTTAAAATGGCCCAGCTGCCTCTGGCCTATCTCAGAAAAGTTTTTTTCAGAAAGGATATATTAGTTACAAAATAAAGCCATCTCCGATATTTAGGCAATTCTATAAGCAATCCTCAGGACAAAACATTAAAGAAATGGCAGCATTTACATAGCCCAAACCTCACCTTAGATGAGGAAAGTAAGCCTTAGCCTCACAGAGAACTTGTCTGAAAGTATAACAGAAACCATATATTCAGTACAGGGAATTTGCACTGTGTCATCAGAGTGAACGAATGTACTTACCCCATACACGTGTGGAATAGAAAAGAGAAGGAGTACAAATGACCTGCGGAAAAACAGGAATGCAAGTTAACGCACACTGTTCATTTCCATGTGAAACAAACTAAAAGGAGATTGAAGGAATTCATCGCACACCGCATTTGTTTCCCATTCCTGACAGGTACTGCTGCCAGCTGGTTCATCCATCACCAGACGGTGCAGATGCCACCCTCTCTCCCATTACCTTCCCTCTTTGTTAGCAGTCAAGAAAGACATAGAGAACACCTTTAAGTGTGATCCTCGCTGTGCTGGGGACAGCGGAGACATTCTGAAGGCCAGAACTGTATCCAGAGGTGAGGGAAGGGACCTGACTCGACAAGGAAAACTAGAGAAGAGCAGGAAGGCTTTCAGGTTAGGGACACTGCTGAGACCAGTGTATCCTGATTGTCACTAAGTGGAACCAACTCCAAGGAGGGTAGGCAGAAGGAAACCTAGCTGGATTGGAGGAATGGTTTGGAGGAAAGGGAAAATGATATGAAACCACTAGGGAAGAGTTAGGTGGTCCAGGACCTTCTAAGTGAGGAAGAAATTCAACAAGGCTGACATCATTAATACCAGCCAATTTTAACATAGAAGAGATACAAACAAAAAAGACCACTGAACATTCACAATCATTTGTTAGTTCTTATATTTGTCAAAGACCTTCACATTCCATGATCATCTCATCTGATCCTTAAAACAGCTGTGATGGCGCTGCATCTTTCAGGTACATCATCCCATGATTTTAGAACAGAAGCCCAGGCCTGCCCCTGGCTCTGTGTAGAGGCTTTTTGTTTCTGGACCCCACGGTCCAAGTGAGTCTTCTTTCTACATCCTGATAAACACTATAGAAGTCTGCAGAACAGTCTAGCTTTGTAGATGAATCCAGAGGTGGGTGAAGGGACGTCACTTTCCAGGGGAAACTAGAGGAGTCTGGGGGTGAGCCCGACTGGAGGACAGGAGCCGGAGGCTTGGTATAATCTGCATTTTCCAGCTTCTACTCCGAAGCCTCTCTTCTCCCAGGCATTCTATTGTAACTCATGATCATTGCAAGGAAGGCCAGGTTGGTATTTCAATATATTAACTAAGTAAACTGAGGGGAAACTATGAAGGAGGTGTTGAATCCAGGGAAGAAACTGTTTTAAATCAATTTAAACTTGTATTATAAGTACTGCTTGTTAAATGTGTTCTCCCTTGGAACATGTATAAATGACATAGGTTGCATCTTACAAAAGTTGTGGCCTCCATTTAATCTCATTATACCCATGGGTATGGCACATTTTTTCAAGCTCTCACAGAAGAGCTAACTGACTCAGAAATGTTAGAGGTTGTAAGCAGAGTCATCCCCTAAGGGTATAGGTCATGTCAGGTCCAAATCCTGTTATGATCCTTTCACTCTATTGTCTGCTTGTCCTTCTCACTGAAGTAGCTATTAAAAAAATAAGATTGTTTCCTCCTTGCCACATAACATAAAATATTCCTGGGTTCCAGATGTTCCAGTGTGGACATGGGTAGGAGCCATTAGCCTGCCTGCCACACTCACGAGGTGCCGTGCTCTGATTCTTCTGCTTATAGAGACTCCAGAGCTCGGGGTATGTCAGGTGTTTGCTGTTCAAACCCAGTGATTAAGAGAGTAAGAGCATGGGGCCTTCAGCCATGCAACTTCCCACTCAGTGACCATATGGGGCGTGTTTCAGGACAGTGGTGGGGGGCTGGTGTTTAATAAGGAGTCAAGAGTGCAGGTCTAAGCCCTAGCTTTCTAGAACAACTTGACTTTTTGACACGTGAAGCATTCCGTGTATACCTACTGAATTGACATTTAGAAGAAACGATGTAAAGCAAGTGGTCACACTGAGGACACTCACCATGGATCTGTGCCCAAGTGTTTGCTCCGTCTGGAAGAGCACCCCATTAACACCATGGGCATGGGGCTTCACAGGCAGGTGTAGGTGCTTAAACAACTCTGACAGTCTTCTCTTCAGGAGCACTCTTGTTGACAAGGAGCTTGTGTGTCTTCAGTTAAACTCTGCATATGTTAAATATAAATATGTCTCTCAGGGCATGGTACACATTGTAAAGTTGAAAATAATCTCTTTCAGTATTCATAGTTAGTCCTGGAAAGCTTTCCTAAAGGGAACTCCAGTGGTTTTTGATGTAACGATCTTTCCTTAGCAATGGTTACAATGAATAAATAATTTTTTTTCTTAGAAATACAGGTATAGTCTCAAATCCTTTATATAGTATAAATTTTGAGATATGGAAAATTATTTCATTTTGCTACCAAGTAAAACTCTCTTCTATTTACTCTCTTCCCTTGGGAAACCACTGTTCAAGTCACTCAAGTGTTTTTTTCACTCTTTGAAGTTAGGAGAGAAAAATACTAATAGAGAATTACATATTTTGTACATATTATATCAAATACACATGCACTTGTATCCGAGTATTCTTAAGAGCCCAAAACTGGAAACAACCAAATGTCCATTAGCTGATCAATAAGTGGATACGCAAAATGCAATAAGTCTATACAGTGATGTATTATTCGGTCATAAAAAAGAAATGCTTATTATGTGCTATAGCACAGAAAAACCTGGAAAAATCATGCTAAGAGAAAGAGGCCACATATTACATGATTCCATCTGTGTGAAGTTTGCAATAGGCAAGTGAACAGAAACGGAAAGATTAGTGGAAAAGGGGGGAGCATTGGAAAGCACACAGTGTATTCTGAGGATGATGGGAATATTCTGGAGTTGGAGTGCTGGGAGGGTTGCACAGCATTTTGATGTGATTAAAAAAGCTACCGGATTATAAACTTTAAATGGGTTAAAATGCTGAATTTTATTCTGTGAATTTTATCTCAATTATAAAAAAAGAGAAAAATATCTTTAAAAATTGACTCAAAAAACTCTTCGCTTTAATCGAAGATCTCTTTGGCTGAAAGAATTGAGACATCTTATTTTTAAAACTTTGGCTTTTTACAAGAACTATCCTTATGGGAACTGGAAAGAGAAGGAAACCAGGAGTGGTAGATGTTAAAAGCTATTTTTAAACTTCTGGATCAGACCTGGGTAACTTAATTCAATGCTGTATTTATTGAAGACTAGATTTCCAAGTAAGTAGTAGAACTGCATTCCACGGTAGTTTCAAAACCAAACCAAAAGAGCATCATTTTAATTACCCAGACCTTTTCCATCGCTAAATTCATAACTTTAAATTCTCTTTTCAAAGAAGTTACATTCTACCACCAAAAAATGAATTCTTGTTTTAGAAAGAAACATAAACTAATCTGAATCATTCAACCTGCATTCCATATTTAAATACTGAAACTAGATGCAGTCCAAAATTAAAGAAGACCAGAGAGACTTGCATATTCATTAAGAACAGATAGATGATGCAATTAATCTTCATACACACTCCACACATATCGTGATAAATGGGCACAAAGGGAGACTTTATTAAAATAAAGTGGCATTGTAATGACCCTTCAGAGGAAGAATGTCTGATTATCGTCTTAACCATTGGCACTTCCTCATTACATTTTAATTGGATGGATAGATAGATAAATGGGTGGGTGGATGCATGCATGGATGTGTGGATGGATGCACAGACCAACCTACGAAAGCCCAACTGGTCTCCAGTGGCCAAAGAGAACACTGCAGTACTGGACACAGGCCATGCATCCTCAGTGTTACGCACTTAGTTACCATATAAACTCTGTGACCACAGTAATTCTATTCTAATCCACAGATTATCTCCAGGGCCAGTGTAGTGCCCAGGATATAGCAATTGTTCAATATATACTTGAAGGATAAATTAACTTCTAGAAGATACTTTGGGAATTTAGGAATGGGAAGCAAGCATAGTAATAGGGAGGCTTGGAAAGCCTCTAAAGGAGGCTAACTTTGAATTGATGTGAGGGCAGAAAGAGAGAATAAGGGGGTTGGAGAAAGGGACCATGATGGCTCTGGGGAAAGTGAAGAGAAGCTGGCCCTTATTGATCATTTGTAGGACACGTTTCAGTGTTGCCCACATCAAACGACTTAACACTGACCACAGTTTAGTAAGGAAAACATTGTTTCCAGGGTACAGGAAAAACAAAGTGGATCAGCATAAGGAGCATGTGCGTCGCCACAGTGCCACTAGAACTGAACCAGGACTCTCCCCTAAGATGTATTCTCTTCCCTAGTGATACTCTGGTTTGCAGCCTTCACATTTTCTGCTTTTTAGGGAGTGCCTTTAACATTTTTATTGGTACATTTTAGATAAACATAATGGCAACATTCATCATAGGGAATTGTACCTGTACATGATATGTCTTGCTCAGCCTCTCATAAGAATATTAAATCTATGTGCCTGATGAAGACTCCTACAAAGCAGCCCTGAGCAGGACTTAAATTAACTATTTGGCTTTTCATGTTTACTTGTGAATCTGTCCAAGTCCTAGACTGCTTGTCTGGAGATGGGCGGTGGACTCATAGCAAGTGAACCTCTGTGAGTCACTAACCCCTACTAAGGCCTTTAATGGTGGATGAAGCCAGAAAGTCTCAAAGGATAAGACAAAATCACAGCCAAGGACACCTGGATCCAGACTCAACTAGATAAAGACTATAGCCTCTGGCATCTCACCCCTGGGTGGGTTAACTTAATACCTTACTTGGAGAAGTCCTTGAGTGGTAACTAAATAACTAAATAAATAACTAAATAATATGATAATATGATAACTAAATAAATATGGGCCACTCAGAGAAAGTCTTGGTCTTAGTCCTGAGAGAATCTGAAATTCTATGAGAGGGCTTTGATCCTGCTGGAGCCCTGAAATCATTCCATTCTCCTCCTTTATTTAGCTTTTCCTGTGCACTCATTCAGGAGATTGCAGACCTGATCAGCTCGCAATAACTAGGGTATATTATTAACCCGATATGCACCCCCCTTTTTTTAAACATTTAAAACATTCATCTTCTCTAAAATGAAGAAGATTATTTCTGGAGTATTGTAAAATAAAACTCTTACCATCTTCTTTTAGATTTACTGAAAGGATCATAATGCCCCAAAATATGATTTTCACCACCCTCAGTTTCTAACATTATATACAAGCTCTTTACTATGAATTTTACATTAGTGACTTTTCATTTTGAATTCATATTTCCATTTTCCTTCTCTTGATAAATTTTTACACTTGAAATTTTTATATTATAAATATTATATTGATCACTGCATCATACTTCTAAGCATTAAAAATATCTGTAAATAAAATATATTTCATTTCCCATATTCTTAAGTCTTGATGTCTTAACATTTTTTTCTTACAGGATTGGCTTTTTAATATAATTCTTCATAGTATATAAGTCACCAAAACTGTAAATCAAATTAAACCTTGATAAATAATTAAACATTAAAAAGAGTTTTATTGGAAATGTAGGGTTTTTGTTTCTTAATTACTTTAGTTAGCCCTAGATTGATTATCCTTCTTTCTGGAATGAGATGGTTTCAGCAACAAGCCTATGTCTTTCTTTTTTTTTTAATTTCCAAAGCTGTGGATTCTAAAACATCTTGTTCAACACAAATAAGAAGTTTTGAATGGAAAGAAATTGTTACATAAATCTCCCTCAGTTACTTGAACTCCCCCTGAGTTGTATACTATGGCTTGAATATCTGCATGCCCCCGAATACATACGGGGAAACCTACTCCCCAGTGAACTGGTAGTGAGAGATTGGAGCTGTAAAGCTGGTTAGGTCACAAGAGCTGAAGCCTTATATTATGGGACCTGAGGGAATTCGTTTGCCCCTCCTTTCTCTCCTGTGGGAATGCAGCAAAAAGGAACCATCTACGACACAGAGACAGTCTTTACCACACTCCAGGTCTACTGAGGCCTTGATTTGGGACTTCCCAGCCTCCAGAACTATTAGCAATAATTTTCTGTTGCTTATAGGTTACTCAAGCTATTTTATTATAGCAGTCCAAATGAACTAAAATATACATCAAGAGCAATATAGTTATTTATTTTTCAGGATTATTTTTTAATGACCTGCCCATTAATGACCTGCCCACTGATAAGTCATGTTTCAACTCTGGTAAAAGCACAAAGTTGGCAACATGCTCTCTCCAAGGACATGGAGCCCCTCAGTAGGGTAATTTCTGTTCCCAGTACCAACGAGTGGATGGCCCTCTTTTGCGTTCACACAGCCAGTCTTTATACTCTGGAATAAAGAAGGGTAGTGGTATTTGGAGGAGGACAGGGACAGGAGAGGAAGCCTTCCATGTGAAAAGCAAGGTGAAGAAAATTACGAAAGAGAAGATGACAACTTTGTCCAAAGACAGCTCAGTTCTATAAAATAGCCTCTGAAAATATGAAAATTGGCCCTTTTGGTTAATTTTCCACATTAATTACATAACTTTTGGGAATCCTTTTGCTCCCCAAGGACCCAGGCACCTAAGTTTGAAGACCTCTGCTTTCTATGAGCTGTTGATGTTTAAAAGCTCTCTTCACTATTTCTCCAAGAACAGACTATAGATGACCTTACTCATACCCTACATGTCTGTCCAGCCCATAGGGCAGTCACAAAAAGTCAGAAACGTGGACTCTCCTCCTGCCTGAATTGCAGCTAGCAGGTCACAGGTGAGTAGAGCCCCATCTGGCTGTCGGCCTGACACTGTTAATAGCAATATGTTCATGCACTGAAATTCTCAAAATGGGGTCAGGTATGTTATCTTCAAGCACCAAGGAGGGTTTGATTCAACCAAGGTTTTGACTGCACCAAACAAAAATATCCTACTATTCAGAAAAGTATGACTCTATTATACCTTTTCACAAATTAATGGCTGCCACTTGGGACTAGACAATGTGGCATATTCACCAAAAGCTTCATGTATTCAGAGGTTGGGCTGTGGAAGGTGACTGGATCAGGCAGCCGCATACGTATGAGTGGGTTAACCCACTGATAGTTCACTGCTGAATGTCCTGTTAGGAGATGCAGCCTAGTCCTTAGAGGCGGGTCATGGGGAACTGACCAGGAAGGGTATTCCTGCCTCCCCAGCTCTCTCCTTTCTCTCCTTCCCAGCTGCCATGATGTAAGCAGCTTTCCTCTGCCAGATCCTTCCATTAGGCTCTCCCTGTTTTGAATTCAGCTGACTATGGATTAAATCCTCTAAAAACCACGAGCCAAAATAAACCTCTTATCCTTTCACTTGTGGATATTAAGTATTCTGTTTCCTAGTAATGAGGAAAGCAACTGAGACAGATTTCAGTGCCAGAAAAATGGGGTTGTTGCTGTGACTATATCTTACCATGTGGTTCAGAAGCCTTTGGAACTGGTTCATTGGAAGTGGTTGAAAAGGTTTGGAGATGTCAGCTAGAGAAGCCCTAGCCATAGAATGCCATATCCAAGCTGGAAAGAACGTTCTAGTCAGGGCTCAGAAACCAAAATGGTGACAGAATGCAGATGGTAAAGACAAGGCTCAGGAGATTTCAGTTGGGAACAAGAATGTCACTGACAGTTTGGCTACAGGCATGTACAGAAAATTTGCTACATTCTACCTCAGTTCTGAGATTGGGCAGAACAGTAAGTTTAAGGTCAGTGGACTCATTAACCTGGTGGAAGAAATTTCAAGGCAGCCCAATATTCAAGTGGTAGTAATGATACTTCTGGTAGCTTTTAGCCAGAGCTACAGTGAAAAATAGGAGCAAAGAACTCCCTTGAAAAGTTTTTGGTTTCATCAGAAAGGAAATGCCTGAAAAGCTGAGGCCATGGAGTGTGAAACTATTAACGGGGGGGTGGGGGGGGTACCAGGAATCAAACTCAGCACCTTGTGCTTGCCAGGCAGGCACTTGTGCTGCTGAGCTATATCCTCAGCATTACTAGTATTTTTTTAAATGCAAGTTCTTTGCATCAGGACAATAGTAAAGATGGTTTGAGAGTACCTCAGGAATTAGCAAGACCTCATCCTTTGCTGGATCAAGTGCGTAGAAAGGTAAACTCCTTTAAAAGACTTGGCTTTGAGAAGAGAACTGCAGTTTAACAGGGCCACCTGGGGAACCGGTTCTCCAGGATTTGGTTCACAGTGCTCAGCCAGCCACTTAGAGGCCTCTGCAGCCGTGATCCCAGGGGCCCTGGCTACTGCTTGAGCTGGCAACAGACTTGGTATCATCTATGTTGTGCTGTTACTCTCAAAAGGGAACATTCTCTATAAGCGCATCAGAACCCCACCTTCACCTGGTTATCAGGAGCACATCTAGGCTTTCTATCACCTGAACCTGTCTCTCCAGCCACAGAGGATAAACTACTGAGCCAAAGGCAACCCAATGCAGAGTGTGGCTCTGTGACAGCAGCCTGACCCTGGATTGGGGGCGGTACAAACAGAGACTCTAGTCCTCTGGGACAGTTGAAATTAGCAAGCTAAAAAGAGGAGAGGAGTGGGGAGGAAGGAAGCATCAAGAGATATCCCAAGGTAGCATCCATCATTAGACAGCTGAGACAGACCGAAACACAGTGTAAGACCAAATTTAAAGGAAACATATGCTGAGTAAGCATGAGGAGTTGTTTTCAGAGAAGAAAATGCAGAAAGAGGATAAAACATTACTGAAACTTGCCCCCATTCTTTCATAGCATTTTATAGCCAAATATCTTTTACTTGAGTGAGGTGACCTACACAGCCCAGGAGGACAGAAGGCCACAGCCTTTGCTGCTGCTTCCAGGGCTCCTCCACCCCGTAGGGGCTCTCTTCCTCCCCTTGCCCAGGAGGGAAGCTGAGCATCGGCACCAGGACCCAGACAGCCACCTGCGCACTGACCCCAGTAAGACCTACAGTCTCTTCCCCACAGTACCTGGCACAGCTTGTATGCAGATGTCCCTCCAAAGCCTCATACAAACAGATGGGGCTTTTCAGAGGTGGCTGGATCCAGGTTGTGCGATACTGGGATTAAGGCTGTGTGGCACTGATTGGTTTGGCATACTTCTGGGTGAGGATAGTGGAAAGACCCCCTGGTTGTGGGTGGCACCACCCAAAGGCTTGTAGCCTGTCTTCTGCTGCCGTTGCTACTTGCTGCTGCTGCATCTGCCTGCCCTGCTTGCCATGGACTGTTTCTCCTCTGCCACGCCCCTCTGCCATGCGGCCCTGCCTTGTAGCCAGCCAACTATGGATTGAAACCTCTACATCTTGTTGGCTGAAATAAGCCTTCCATGCTTTACCTTGAGTGTTGGTGTTATGGTTGATACATTATGTCAACTTGGGGAGTCTAGAGGTCTGGCTGAGTGACTCAGCAGGAAGCCAGGGTGCTTACTTTATACACATTCTGAGCCTGTGGAAGAGGAGGGCCTGGAGATTGTGTGAGAGCTACACACCCCCTGGGTGGAGGTAGGCTGTTTACAATATAAGGGAAGAAAAGAGGCTACTTCCAGCCCTTCCTCCCTTTTGCTAGTTGTTTACTGCCATAAATGTTTGCCCTCTGCCATGTGCCACTCTGCCTCAGAACCAGCCAAGTATGGACTGAAACCTCCACAAACTGTAAGCTAAATAAACCTTTCCTTTCTTCATTTTGGGTGTTGGGGTATTTTGTCTCAGCAACTAAAGTAAAGTAACCAAGACAGTTGGGCTTTTTGTCTCAGCAACTAGAAAAGTAATTAAGGCAATCTGTACAGCAGTACTTTCTAGCCATGTGTATTCAGCAACATCACCTTACTCCCTTCCTCTGACTCCCCAGGATTATTTTTCCCTTTCCCTCCCTTATGAAAATGGACCCCAGTTACTCTGGGACTGCTTATGACCCTCTGCCCAATGTTTTCCAAATGCTGGGTTTGGGAACAAGATCTGAGGTCTTCCAAATAATTAACTCCATCATAAAACTTTGTTTTCTCTGCAACATGATCTTGAAATGAAATACACCCTGCTGGGGTTCTCATCACCATAGAAGGGGTGAAGCAGTGGCTAAATCTGGGGCAGCAGATGAAGAGGAGACAGGGACTGGATGCCCCTTGTCTCAAAAGCTGCAGAAGTTTAGTGTTTTCTCTTTACCCAAGTAACACAGATACTCTGAGTTCTGTCTAATGATCACTTTTTATTCTTTCAGAGAAATAATTTCCTGCTAACTCAATGACTCCATGTACTTTCCGTTTGCCCATTTGACAATGAGCTATGGAAAGACTTTCTGTCTAAAATTGAGATTTTCTGTCTAAATATCTACTATATATACCTTTCCTTTCAAAATAAAGTTATTTCTTACAACAGAATAAACGAGTATGTCTCTTTTTTAGTATATGTTTTCAGTACCTAATGTTTACATTCATTGTATGGAGTTGGTGTAAGTACATAACACACCTTAATATCTTTTGTATCCCCTTCCCCCCTCCTTTCCCCCACTCCCTCCTTCTCCTGACCCCCCTCCCATTTGAGAAAAATCTATCTCCCCACAGCAATTATCTATTTTTTATTTTGCTCTTTATTTACAGTTTGGGCTCCTCATACAAGAAAAACCACGTGATATTTAATCTTTTATGTCTGATTTGTTTCACTTAACATTATGGCCTCAATTCTTCAAGGTCTAGCCTTTGTAAAGAGAGAAGCAAAGGGCCTTACAGTTAAGAAACCACTCCCAGAAGAACAGCATGGCGCGTGCATCTCTGTCCACCTTGGTGCCATATTTTGAGAACTGTCTCTTCCCTAGGAAGAGAGAGGCTGACCAGTTCCCAATACAAACACATGAGCTTGGTACTTAGTTATCCCTTTTTTTTTTCTTTTTAAATCTTTTAAAATTTATTTTTAAGTGATATTTATAAATGTAAAAATTTTACATATGAGGTATGATCAAAAGCATGATGTTTACTTTTTAAAAATTAATATTATTACAGTAGAAAACACTGTTATTGATACCCTTTAAAATTCCCTCCCTTGGGTCAAACACACTTATTCTATCATTCTTGCTGCTTTCTGAAGCAGTTCCGGAAATCCTCTTGTAGGACTGTCCTCAGTTGTGCTGTTATAGCTGCCTCAAGTTCCTGAATCTACTCAAAGCATCTACCTCTATGGCCTTTTTTACTCTGGGGATGAGCCAGGGGTCACAGGGTACCAGACCTGGCAAATAAGGTGAGTGAGGGCGCTGTAGTGTGTCTATGAGCCTGTCTTCCCACTAGATGCCACTTGGCAGATGCATTCGCTCTATCTGTTATCACGTCTTGTAGAGACACCAGAGGACTTTCAGAACTGTTTCAGAAAGTGGCAAGCACGATGGGATAAGTGTGTTTGAAGAGAGGGCAATATTCTGGAGCAGAGGGTAATGGCAATGTATTATTTGCTATAACATATTTTTAAAATCTAAACATGCTGGGGATATAGCTCAGTGGCACAAGCACCTGACTGGCAAGCGCAAGGTCCTGAGTTTGATTCCTGGTACCAAAAATAAATAAATAAAATAAAATCTAACCATTCACCATGTATCACATATTTTGAGCATTCTTTGTATTAATGTGGTACTGTGTGACAGCTCAGTACATGTGTACACTGCATAATGTTTAAATCAGGTTAAACACACCTATCTCCTCAAACATTTGTCATTTCTTTGTGGTGAAAATATTCAAAATATTTTCTCCTACCCTTTGAAGTGGTACATAGTTGCCTTCCACAGTCATCCTACTGTGCAACCGCACACCAGACTCCTTACACCTCACAAACTATAATTTAGTGCCTATGAATCAACCTTTTCCCATCCTACCCTCTTCCTCATCCCTGGTGACCATAACTTTCCTCTTAACTTCTGTGAGATCAATTTTTCAGATTCCATGTATGAGTGAGATCACATGGTGCTTGTCTTTCTGTGTCTGGCTTATTTCACATAACATAGTGATCTCTGGTTCTGTCCATGTTTTGCTCTTTCTAAAATCTCTTCTCTCTAGTCTGATTCCACCTGCTGACTTCCAAAGAGTTCAGGTTGGTCTGAACTCTTTAGCAAAAGCAGTCAATCTTGTCACACATTACGAAGTTTTTAATGTGGGTCACGAATCTGTGTGGTCCAGGGACTACTGGAATGTGGCTGGAGCTTCATGTTCTCTGAGAAGCAAAAGGAAAATGTGGGCAACTACTCCAGTAAATTCTTGAGAACAACTCTGAGTTCCAACTTGAACAGAATGCTGCTGGACTAGGACCAATCCCACCCCACCTCTCCTCGCCTCTAGACTCAGTTAAAGTGTTAGAGGACTTCGGAGTCCTCAGCTGACACGGGACTTGAGCTGTAAGGTCAAGGTCAAGTGGACATACCTCAGCTCACCTAGCATTCTGCTGGTATGGATTTCTATAACCGACAGAAAATCTGACAGTAGCCATAAAAATATCACACGTGGGACCCTTGAATGGTGATCCATGTTCCAAACGTAGATATAAATGGAGAAACTAAAATATACAATGAGAAATATACAATAGAGAAACTGACTCAGAGAAGCTGTTTTCCTTCAAGTAAGGGGTGACATTCTTGATTCACAATGCATTCAAATCTCTTGCTAAATCAGTAATTAACCTCACACATTTCCCTTGGTCTGTGATTGTTTTTTCCTTTTGGCTAGGGCTGAGTACTGTGAATTCTTGGGACCTTTCATACTCCCCAGAACTGCCTTTGGTGTGAGCTCCAGCAATACTCCTGAAGATTCCACCCCACAGGGCCACCCCCCCCCCTGCAATATGAGGCTGCCACTTGCCTGGGCGTCCTGCCACCTCCGTGATCCTTTCTCCTTCTCAAAGACTGTCCACTTCCTCCCAGGTTAGTACGCGCAAGTAGAGCTCCAGAATTAGAAGGACCTGGGTTTACTGTCATCTTAACTTGGAGGAAAACAGCTTGTCCGAGTCAGTTTCTCCATTGTATATTTCTCATTGTATATTTTAGTTTCTCCATTTATATCTATGTTTGGAACAATGGAATTGTTACTAGTAACAATTAATTATGCAATTAAAATTTTCATTTGGTAGCGTGACCCTGAACAAGTCTTTTAATCCCTCTGAGATTATGATTTTTCAGCATGTAAACATCACCAGTATGTAAAATTCATACCTGAGAGATTTACATGAGTCTGAACTAGTACCTAGTTCAACGCCTAGCTCAGTAAAGGAAGGTGTCTTTCCTTCCTTCATAATTTGTGATGAAGAAAAGGTCTTGCATTGTATTGCAGAAAGCTCTAAAGGCAGAAACTGCGGCAATAGGGAGACTCCACGAAGCAAGGAGACTTGGCTTAAGAGAGGAAAGAGGATCTGGAGAAATAAAGAAGAACATGACGTGCCTTGTGAAGCACCTTTGGTTTGTCTACCTGAGATGGGGTCCAAGCCTAGGCTGGTCTCTAAGTCCTGAGCTCAAGCGATCCTTCTTCCTCAGCCTTCTGAGTACCTGGATTTCAGGCATCTGCCATTGTGCAAGGCTGAAAGTGCCTTTTAAAGATCGGGAGAGAACTCGCCCAGAGGGGTAACCTTCAGTTAGTGCGGAAGAAAGAGTGCACAGAAGGGCCACTCTAGGTAGACTAGCAGAACCAACCACAAGCTTCTCTGAGAGGGTTCCAAGGAAAAGACTGGCAGTTGGCTTTGTGCACCAACAACCTCTAACTGCATCCTCACCTCTTCCTATCTCTTCCTCCACCTTTTGCTTTTCCTTTCTTGTTTCTCACTCTTCTTTCTCGCTCTCCACTGCTCCTCCTCCCCGCTCTACTTCTTTCTCCTCTTCTGCATTTACGTCACCATCATCATCCCTGCTGTCATTACCCCCACGTCAGACACAGTAAGAGTCAGTACCCACAGAGGCCACCTGTATGGTGAGCTCCGTGCTTTGCACATTCACGGTAGCCCTGTGGGGTGAGCACTGTAGCCGTCCTCCTGCTACAAATGACTCGCAGTTAGTAAGTGACATTTCCAGGGCTCAAACACCAAAACCTTTCTTACGTGCCACTTCACTACAGAGCTTCATCTTTCATAAAAGTTGATGAGTAAATATCAGAGAATTAATCTGTGGGAAGAATAACCTTAGCCTCGAGTACAGCAGGAGCGCAGAGAGCCGATTACAAATTAAAATGGTGCACAGATACAAAAACACTGTTCCTTGTGATTCCCAGAACACTAGAGCTCTCAGATGGATCTCTTTGTATTTGAAATTTCAAGTCTAAAAACTTCTAGGGGACAGTTCAACTTCTATGGTACCATCTCTAAGCAGGATATAGAAAAATCAAATGTTCAAGCATTTAAATGTTTAAACAGAGAAAGAAAGACTTCATAAAAATGTCCAAATGAACGTTAAAGTCAAACAGAAATATAGAGGTGGGGGACAGTTGGTCCTAAGGGAGGCAAGTATTCACGGGAGCCTTGGTTTTTCCTAAGAAGAGCTTCACCGTATCTTTCTCCCAGCTGCATGCCTGTCTTGTCTGGCCTCTCACCCTCCCTTGCTTCTGGGAGGAATTGATTCTTAGAGATCCAGAAACTCCTTAGTAAGTCTCAAGACCAGAAACTAGACTCCCCTTCAAAAGGTCTGGTCCCTCTAGAAGCTAATAAAAGGTTCAAGGCCATCCCCTAAACCAAGGCCTCAGAGGTACGAATCCCCTAGTTTACCATGGTCCTAAAGACACGCAGTGTGGACTTTGGGCATCAGCAAGCCCCTGAGCAAAGCCAAGAGGGTGTCCTGGGTGCTGTGTGAGGCATGGATATCATGGCCAAAACAATCAGCAGGTGAAAGTGTCACAAAAGCATAAAGACTTCTACAGTTAAAGTAAGATTGCTTCCTCACCCTGAAATTTGGAAATGCATCCTTTTAATTTCAGACGTGAGCCAGGTGTGGTGGCGCACGCCTGTAATCCCACCACTTGGGTGGTTGAGGATCATTGGGAGTTCAAGACCAGCCTGGGCTACAAAGTGAGCTCAATGTCAGCCTGAACTGTATAGAGAGGCCCTGTCTCAAAAAGACCAAAATATTAAAGAATTTCAGACATAAAAGGCAGAAAAATGTTTACATTAAGTTTTTACAACAAAAAAGTCAATGCATGGGGATAAAAAATATATAGAATCTAATATAGGTTATAAATATTTATAAATTTATTTTTTAAAGATAAGAGAATGAATGTAAATTTGAAATATAAGGGTATTTTAAAGCTGAAGTGACCCTCTGTAAACTAGGTTGGCACTAACAAAATAATCTACTTGAGACATCACCTCCAAACACTTAATACCACAATAAACATGATTAAGTACAGAAATACCTACCAGCCTGGGATATAGCTCTGTGGTAGATCTCTTCCTTAGTCTATGTGAGGCCCTGGGTTTTGAACCCAGTACCACAAAAAAGTAAATTATCTTACATTGTGTCTATGCTACATAATAAACGTCTACATAAAGGTTTTCCTTGGCTATGATCTTAAGGCAGAGGTAGCTGCATCAGAGGGTCACCAAAGGTAGCAGAGACAGCAAACATAAAGACCTGCAGTAAAGGGGTGCATGTGGTGAACCGGAGAAAACAGGATGAGCTTGGGATGACTGAGGAGATAAAACTCAAGAATAGATCTGGGACCATTTGATTCTATTCTAGGTAGTGTTAAATTTCCTATGAAGGCACAGGGGAACTTCTGGAAGCTTTTAAAGAAGCACAGTGCCTGACTGGGCCACGGGTATTATGGTTCCCCATTTATTTCCAGCTCTGTCCAGGCAAACAGCAGGTCCATTTCTCCTGACGCTTACAGAATGGAGGATGGTCATACGACGCACTGCGTCCTTGAAGCATGAGTGCAGGGAGTTATGTCACATCCAGTGGAAGCTTTTAGAGCAGTTTTCATCTGGCTCATGCTCTTCCCCTTCCGAGGCAGTCATAGATGTTGAGAATCATATTGCTCATGGCCCTCTTGGGTGTCTCAACCTTCCAGGAGGTCCCTGACTAGTTATAAGCAGAGTTCCTCCACGCCCCTCCCACCTCCTACCCCCTTTTATGAACACACAGTGTAAATAGTAGGAAAAATCCTGTGACTACAAGCTGTTAGCTTTGGGAGGTTGTACCTGCCCCCCAAATAACCTGTCCTTCCTGATACCACATGCAGTTTTAAAGGGTAAGTCTGACAATAACAAAGAATGAATTTCAGAGACGTACCATGGAGGAAACTAGTGAGAGGGCTCCTGGACCCCACGAGTGATGAGCGCAGATGCCAGGGCAGGAGGCGTGAGCTTAGAAAAGCAGCGATCAAACCAGAAATGTGATGGCAACAACTGACAGGAGGTGATCACAACTCTGAGATTCAAAAGCCCTGAAGAGTCTTATTGTTTCGGTGGTGTTGGAAAGAGAAAATGTTTGAAATAAATGGGATGACTAAGAGAGGAGATGAAGCTTAAAAATATTTAAAAAGGAGGGATGAGCAGCCAGAGAAGTGTGTATCTCAGCAAAAGCAAAGGTCCATCCTACCGGATGAACGTTTCAGGAAGCTCATGACTTCAGAGGAAAACAGTCCTGAGTGTGGACACTGAGTGACAAACCACCTTCCCTCACACACTGAATTCAACAATAACACACACTCATACACACACACACACACACACACACACAC